>CM063498.1:7214455-7226955 GCA_032207245.1 Pardosa pseudoannulata
CTTGATTTCGGGGTTTGGACAACCAATTCGTTAACTGGCATCTGGTGATAGTCCAAAGTCAGAAGAAAAAGGTCCTGAGCAAATTTTGGAAGTTTATATACCGTAATGCTAATGATAATCACCTTACAGCTGCCATAGGAGTTTTCCGACGTAACCGTCCCTCTTAGGTGCCTAGTATCGTTCTTTGGAACTAAGGCCAAGGAGGTACGGTGGCCCTAGGTGGGTTGTATTCTGAAGGGAGAAGTTTTCGTGAGTAAGGATCTAACAGTACTAGAAACCTCCTTGTCTCTTACGAAATTTTTCTCTCCCTTGGAGAAAAAAAAACAAGCAAACAAAACGATAATCACGTTACCTACTGAATTAGTTTATTACAGAAATTTATCAGTATCATCACTTCTTACAACAAGATGAACTTTTATGACTTTTATTTGAATTGCACAGCAGTTTGTTATTTTTCATCTGCAGAGATTTGTTGAGCACTTAATAGTTCAACTGCATTGAGTGTAGCCTTGGCCACCGGTCAGCGATTGTGAAAAGGCAACAGTTCGTAATGATTTTTCCTCTGTACCCACGGATGCCAATGTATGTAGTTTCTCTTGCAAAACGGAGAACTCACTTCTGGAGTACAGTTGTTTGACAACACCAAGTTCTGTTCCTAGCTCATAAAAAGTGCCCTCGATGTTCATAACAACTGCAAAGACGCTTCGGGACCTTGATTCAGCACATCGAACATCGGCCAGAGAGTTCCGGGCACTTCAGGAAGTGGCCGGCCAATGTCGCTTATTTGCTATTCATTTCCAGTACGTTGGACATTGGACATTGGATACAAGCCCCGGCCATTGTGCAATTTGGCTGGCCAATTCGGGAACTGGCCGAACTTCGGGCTTTGGCAGTAACATACACACACATATGTATACACACCTACATACATATATATACACAAATGTAGATATATATGTATTCGCCAGAATCCTATAAAGTATGAAAGAATCATGACTTTCAAATTTTCTACTTTATTCAAGCTACTTTATTAATTATAACCGTTTCCTCATATGAATGGATTAGTTTTTTTCAGTTCGTGAAAAGTTAAATGTGGGCACCACAGGACTTAGTTGTATTACTTAGTTGTATCTCTATTAAGTTATATAAAATTTATTTTGTTTGTATTATTCGTTATCAGAATTATTATTTGCACATTCCTTTCAAAATTCAAAGTTAGTTTCGTCCTAACCGGTAACGGTGTTATATTAATACGAGTTATCGAATAGCTGCAGCAGTTACTATAAATCTTTTGAGTACCATTTAAAAATATTTTAAATTAAGCTTTAAATTAATATTAAAAACCAAGAGTAACGGCTATAAATTTCAGGGCAGCAAAGAATCGAGGATTTCAAAGGATGGCAAACTGTGGTAGATATGTAGGTAAAGGCATCTATCGTCTAACAGGAGGGTTGAGAGTTTGAAGCTATAGCTCGCCAAACATCCGTCGTGTTTTCTAATAGCAGCTAAGCCCATAAAATTGGTTCGTGGTTTCCATGTCCTACAATTTCCCAATTGATATACGAGGGGTGGTAGACCCAGTATGGGGTTCTTCTTCTTGTTCCTGCATTTACAAATCGAGGAACCAATTTGTTTGCCTTTTCCAAATAGTAAGCAGTTTTTGTCTAAGAAAAATGGTAAAAATTCGCTCATTTGCATGGGAAAATAACAGGAATTTTCTTCCCACATTATATATAAAAAGATGTATTTATGCCAATAGTGGGACTCGAGCTGAGAAACACCATTATCACTCTGCTGTAATGATATTTTGATTACTCTTATATGGATCATAATATCACGGGATCAGTAAAATTTTTAATTTTCTAGAATCTTGAAGTACTTTATGCGGCAGATAAAAAAATGGTTTGTTTTTTGGCTGAGAATTATCTGGTACAAGCTCAATAATTTGTTTATCTTCCTACTCCTCTAAAGTCTCCAGATTCTGTGAATGCAGTTTAGAATCGCGTTGAATTCATGTAGAAAGATAATTCAAAGTTTTCATAGCTACGTTGAAATTATTGTTGAGTTCTTCCCAATTTTTTACCACAGTAATTAATGGAAGTAAAGGAATGAAACTATCATTTTCGCTACACCCTGGAGGTAGATAGAATTTGTTGTTAATACAGGTGATAAAATTCTTATTGCAACAAAAAATATTCGATGATCAAATTTTAAATAATCACCCATGCACCTAATCTATTATTTAAGTCAAATATAAAAGAAAATTATTTACTTCATATCTAAGTTCAGTGATAAAATGAATGAAAATAATGCAGACGATATTTAAATAATTTAAAATAAGAAATGATTCAATGAGATGGTTAAAGGTATGACTTCATAATGTTAGAAAAAACGTTATTTTTGAAGGTGTGGATTTCGAACGTTTTGAATTCGACAGTATTTTTCTCTGTGATTTGAAGCATAATTATACCAATTTATTTTAGAATCAGATATATATGAGAAAATAAACTTTCCTCGCTTTGAATTTTGCTAACCCTAACTCACCAAGAATCCAATATGGATGCCTCTATCCATTCCAGGTCCAAACGTTTCATAATTTGTAAGACAGACGGACAGATAACTTAGGCTAATATTATATAGAGAACTTATACTTTAGAAATTAATGAAAATTTGTCTTTTGTGTATTTATACACACATTTCCACTCATCGTGATAAACTCAAAGTTCATACCAGAGCTAAATGAATCTACAACATTATAACGGAAACATCTTTATATTTTACAGATATTTCTTAAATAGGAAATATTCATTATATAGTAAAAAACCTACTGTGATATCACAAATCAAACTGTTAATTTCCAATTTAAATACCTTTAAAATTCCCAGTATTTCTTCTCTTTTTCCAAATATTATTCAATATCGAAGAAACAGGACTCCTAACCAAATAAATGAACTTACATCTGGACAAAATACTGAACATTGCTCAACTAGTTTATTATCTCTTAGATCAGAATTGCTCCAGGCATCTTAGAAAAATTTCTAGTGTTTACTGATCCAATACAACTTGTCTGCATCAATAAATTTTTAGGATCCTTTATTTGAATAAGATTTGCTTTTATTTGTTCAAAAACTGAATCTGTACCAGTATAGTAGAGACTTTTTTTCTACGTATATTGGCAGATTACAAGCATCCTACTTGTTTTTTTTACAGCAAAAAATGTGAATCAAATTATTTTAAAAATCAAAGTTCGGAAAATTCTGAATTTGAATATTTGTTTGAGTATCGTTTTTTATTTTATGAAATCAATTTTTATAATGAATTACCGAACATTGCCTTATTTTTTAACGAAAATATTTACCAGTTAAAAGTGGCGTTTAAACAGCGGCTGTCATAGCAGATAAAGTTAATTTCTGCAAAAAAAAAATTAAGTCAATTTTTAAAGTATGTTATAGTCTTTAGTAATAACTACATACATTTTTAATAATTACTTAGGAAGGGAAATCATCAAATAAGATATTGTAAAATCTAAGATAACTGCTTAATGTTCGAGTCTTCCATTAGAATGTTATCTTAAGATTTATAAGAACTAATTTATCTCATTGTTGTAATGTACTTACAACCTATACACCAGTGTTTGTTACAAGGGGGAAACAGAAAGAATATAATACTTTATATTGAGATTCAGAAATTTATTCTGTACATTCATTTACAAATAGATCCTTGGTTATCATATATCATAATTATCAATTATTTATGTCTTCTATTTACACTATAAATATTACAATTCTCTTTATAAGGAGTTATTATTTAGTAACAAGGATACATTATTAACAGAGGCCTAAGTTAAATGACTGTAAATATTATTTTATAAATTACCTCCATTAAAGTCACAGGGGAGCAGGCAGGGGCTTTCTCATGCGATGCGTCTTCCTTCAGTTGGTGCAGAGTTTCAGGTAGAGGCTTTTCTCATGCGGTAAGTCGGTCAGGGTGTTCGAGCGCAAGGGACGAGTCGGTGCTGGTGGATTCATGTCGAATCCCGACTTCAACTCCTCTCCTTAACTTCGTTTCCAAACTCCTCACCTCGGTTTTAAAGGTCCCTTTTTTCTTCCATTCTAATCGCTTGTTTTCGGAAAATTTTCCCACATCTGCATACCCTTCGGGAGTGCAGGTGGGCTCATTAAAGTAGCCCCTTTTGTGCAACCTGACATTACTTTTTAGCCCCTGCTCCCTTAATTCCGGTTACATCTCTGTGCAAGCTTGACCTTTACGCTGCCATTCCGTGATCTATACCTTCTCTGCAGGTGTCCCTAAACTTGACGTGAACAATTGGAGTCCTAAATTCCTCTAGGAAAATCCTCCCACAGCTGTGTATGCACGTGCAGATCACCGTGGGAAAGTACCTCGGCACACTCATACTTAGTTAACAATAAATGGTCTGGTCTGGAGCTGTACTCTCTAATGTTTGCAACAGAGAGGTAATGAGACTTGGACCTATTGTTCAAAACCGATTCCGAACGGCTACGAACATCTATGCCCCAGGGGAATTCAAACCCATGATCTCCGGTACCAAACATCAACTCTCTAACCTTTCAGCCACCATTCAGCTATCAATAAATAAGCAGACTGGTTAATACCATATAGCCATCAAGCGACAGTTTAAATATTTTAAAACTAAATTGTCTGACCTAATAAGTTGTTATGACTACAAGAAAATCTATCAGTATCAGTCCCGGACTGTTGGCCAATCATGTGCATATGAATTCGTAGCTTTTTTTTTTAAATCTCATGCTTCCTTATATATTTCTTGATAATCCCTTCGGCCCCCTTAAATAGCTGAACAATGACCAAATGGTAAGGTGCTTCTTGTCGGTACCGAAGTTTGCGTGTTGGAATCCCGTTGCTTTCCTGAATGATCGCAGTCGTTTGGAATAGGCTTTAAGCAGTAGGTCCCATTCTCATTTATTCTCGTGTAGCAAAACACTAGATCGTAGTTCTGCAAAACAACCACCCTGAAATTCTGCCATCTTCTACTATGACTTTCAGGGGATTGTTATTCTGCTCATTGTTCTTTTACTTCCCCCACTCTTACCTATGATCAGCTAGGGATCAAATGCACTTTTACCAGATAACAATTTATTAAGGCTAAGATTTTTTTATTTTAAGAATGAATCCTCATTTTTGTTTTATAAGCATCTGCAACACGAGTGAATAAGTGAAAAGTATATCTGCCGTGAAATATATAAGTAAAAAAAATATATACTTACGAAACTTCGCCAAACAGAACTTGAAGACTCTTTTGGCTAGAACTCATTCTTCCGAAACTTGTCGAATTCAAAATCGTCATTCAAATCCATTATCTCCTACTGTTTTTCTAGCAACGTCTCAATGGTCATGCACGTTCTCACTTCGTAAGAGGATTCATTTGAAAGGATATACTCTTCGAATAAATACTAAAATATAGTGGTGACACATGGGTGTGAAAAGCTTAAAAAGTATCTGGTAGTATTCAAAAATTGAATGTGTGAAAGAAAAACGACAGAAAGAACATGTCTAATGCATATAACTAAATTTTCTATTAAATGCGATTACGAATTGAGCCAAAAAAGTATACCAAAAATTTAGAAATTCTTCCACATATTTATTGATCCTTAATAATTGAAAACGCAGTACATACTTTTGACATTTCTCGAGATACACAAATAATTACATTCATATGTTTTCTTTTATACTGCTTCTGTTTAATCATAGGATGTACATAGGTATTTTGTACTTTGTTGGAAATGTGGTGCTAACTAATAAAATAACAATGTGCATTTAACAAATAAATGCATATTAAATTTAAGTAATAATTTTTTTAGGTTTGTGTTATTTTTGAAAACGCATCTTCTATTATTTAAGGGGGTCTCGGGGGTTTTAAATTGCTACGCAACAGTGTAAATACCTTCTTAATGGCACTACCAATAACATAATATAATATTATTACAATTAAAAAATTTTCCAGCTGTTAATAACATTTTCAAATTTAATAATTTTAATTAATAAATATTTTTTTCTTTTTGAAACAAAAATAATGCGGAATATATTTAACAGAACAAGATAAAAAAAATTTTTTTGATACATCATTTGCTAACAGTAAAGTATTTCAGCTTTTAATTAGTTATAATCTTAATTTTAAATTAAATTGATTAGGAATATATGCTCTGTAGAATACATTAATTATGTTACAAATTTTTCATCAACAACTATTTAAAAAAATTCAAAATTAAAAACAATAAATATACAATTTTTAATTTAGTATACTCAAAAAAATAACTGAAATATAAAAATTTCCACAAAATATTAATTTATTCGATAGATCATAAACATAAATTTAAACATGAAAAATTTCAAGCAGATAGATTGAATAGATTTTTTTAATATTACAAATAATGGTGAAAATTATAATTTTGAGAAAAAAGTCTCTTAAGTTAAAATAATGAAAAAGTAACATATATAATAAACTTAATTTCCTTAAAATCCTCGAGATACGTAAAAAGTACTGTTGAGGATGAAAATATTTCAACTGAAGTGAAGTGATGCTGTCCAAATGTAAAATATAAACGACGCTGCTACTCAACAGATCGGCAGTTAGCTTGACTGTAATCATTCGTACGAAATAAAGTATTTTGTTGCTTTTCCTTGACTCTTGCAGTATTCTTAAAAAATTTTTTATAAGAACCTTCAACTAACACCAGACTTTCATTTTTATGCTTTTCTCTTCTTGTTTTAGCCAGTCCCGCTTGAAAAGTTTGAAGATCCACTCGTTTTTCAGCAAACTTTACACAGTTTACACCAGATTTCCAGCATATAAACATGGAGTATATGCCGGATCCGGATCAAGGAGTAAGTACGGATATGCCGCATATCTAAACATTGATTTGCCTATAACTCGCAACTTACTGCGAATTTTTAAAAGCGATTTTTTTTATATATTCAGAAAGAAATATAATCAGTTATAAAAAAATTTCAATTTTTTTAACGTTTAAAACCTTTAAGAGCCATTAACCTAGTCCTTATAGTTCTTTTACTAAAAAGAACATAAAAAAATGCACAGTTTCTACTAACCGATATTTCCGATATCACAAGTCCTAGAGAGTCCAATTAGATCGGACAATTGAGGTTCTTTTGTTTATATATTTACTAAGCCGGGGTAGCTCAGTCGGTGTTGAAGAGCCGCAGATCGCAAAACACCTTTTATTACAGACACCGAAATAATAACAATAATAATAGTACTGATAATAAAGATGATAATACGAGGTACATTGAGCTTTTATAGTTTTATAAAGATCCTGAGCCCAGCCAATGAAATTACAGGCACAAGACAAAACTAATCAAACACAACCAATGAAAACACAAAAGGATCAACTCAAGAAAACCTCGTGCTTCCGAAAAAGCTATTACTTAAATAATAATAAGCAGCCAAAACACGCCAAGTATGAGTGCGGTTGCATATTTCAACAGTCGGCAAAGGCAACGCTCTCGCATCTGGAGTGTTGCGGGTTCGGAGCCCGAGCCGCCTTAAAATTCGCCCTGTTGGTTAACACGTTGACTGCCATGGGGGTCACCGGTGACCGGCACTTCACTTGGGTGCAGCGCCGTGGGTGCAAAAGCTGACGGGAGACACAGCAAATATTGAAAGTGCATAATTATAGTAAATATGGATACTGGTACATTTTTCAATAATACCATTGTTATTATAATGTTTTAAAGAAATTAATGCAATATAGAGCCTAAAAAAGTAATATTATTAGTTCATATAAAATATACAGTTTATCAGTGCCTATTGCGATGAGTCAGATTGAAAGAGTCAAGGCAAAGAAAAGGTGAACCGAAGCAATGGGAACAGTATGTCACCGCTTTTTGAGTCAAATTCGTTTTCCTAGTTCTTTCTAGCTGCTTTGAATGCTAGATAACGAGAGTAATCACATAGAAATAGAAGCACGATTGTTTGGTTTGGTTTTGGAGTGCTGCGGTCTACTTTTTGCAACACGAGGGCTAATGAGACCAGGACCTACTGCTTAAAGCCGATTCCGAACGGCTACGAACATCCATGCCATAATGGGATTCGAACCCACGAACTCCGGTTCCGAACGCCAGCACCCTAACCATTCGGCTATCGTTCGGCACAAGATTATTTGAAAAAACGCTAATCGTAACAATTTCCTACCGCGTCATGTGAGTCGCCGACTGCTCCCACCACTAAAACTGCTTCAAGCAAGATTTTATAACTCATTTTATCTGATGCAAATAATATTTCAGCATATGCATCGCATAATGAAAAGTTCACGTCGGCGCCTTAGGCAAACCATCAAAAATACGTCTGGCAACCAATTTGTTAAAGATGACTAAGGCACAAAAATATGTTCGTGGTTACAATGTCCTACAAGTTCTCAATCAATACCTCTGATGGTTGTAGGCCAAGAGTATGGTGTAAAAATAATGTCATGTTGGCCTAGTGTTTGAGAAAGAAAATTTAAAACTCATTACAAAACACATGGAAAAATATGTCTTGATTAAATAACTTTATAAAACTAAATGCCTAAAAAATACAATTGGATTACAATGTCCTACATTTCTCAATCAATACTCCTCTGATTCGGCGTCGGCCAAAGATGGCGTTGCTATTTTATTTGGTCTCTAAGTGTCTAGCAGAAAGCAGCGTTCATCTTCTCTCCTCTAAAAATCTCTAAAAAACACATGGAAAAATATGGTTCACTCTTAAAATAAACTCATTAAAAACCAACTGCCCTCCTATTGGTAGAAATCTAAAACTTCTAGTTCAATCCTGTACTGTATGTCATGATGTCTAAGATATGGTAATAATTAGCCATCCAGTTCCAAAGAGGTTGCTGAACCGAATATATTTAGTTAGTTCTTCTGCTTGATCCCTGCTTCTAAATTACGAGGACCCACTTGAGTAAGTAGTACTTTCACCCTTGAGGTGCTCGTTAACCCTCACTGGTAAAAATATCCTGTTAAAAATTGTCTCTGATTTACTAAAAAAAATGATCGATTTTCTCGATACATAAACTATCGACAGTTTTTTTTTCCTTCTTTAAATTCCTGTCAGAACTGCAGAATCCCGAAAAACCAACTGCTAATTGGTTGGAGAAAAAAAGTATTTAACTTCCCTTACAAGTTCAATACACCCTTTTATTAAAATTAAATTATTTTTCCAAAATTTAAAAATGCCATTTTCATGCTGTTCCAAGGGTGGTTATTAAGCAAAAATTACTGATTCTTCAAGAATATAATTATTTTTATATGCTTCATATTTAAAGGATCATGCTTTATAAATTAATTTAATTGATTACCAAAAGTTTTTCACCCTTGAGGTGCTCGTTAAAACGAAAGCCGCACCACTTTGCCTTAATTCGAGTAGCGTATGGCTCAATCGTACTTGGTTTGACCAAATGGCACCAAAAACCACAACATATATGTACTGCTATCAACAGCGTTAACATTATAAAAGTGAGTCAGGTTAATTTCTTTTACGCTATGTTAATATGAAGATCAAAACATCTTTGTTAGGGATAAACAAAATAGTACGTCTAGACGTAATGAAAAAAGTTTATTTTTGATATTGCATTTTTAGTAGAAGAGCACTAGAAACACAATAAATTCAAGTGATTTTGATGCGAAATTAAATTTACGACTAGAAAAGAAAAACATTTTAAAATATGCATTAGCTAACTTTATTTCACCTCTTTCTTTATAGCTTCTCAGAATTGCTTTAACAAAAATTAAAGTTAAATAAAATACAAAATGTGTGCCTAAGCATAGTAAATAAATTGCTAAACGTCTGTATTGCAACTAATTGATTGACGTGTTAAACATTTACGGAACATATTTGCTTTGAAATGTGTTTTTTATAATCTCTTACAGCATTAATCTCAAATTTATGAAAATTGAAGTGTCGGGAGTGTTTTTTACTCATGTCAAACTTCTCTGAAAAGAAATTCTGTTTCTCTTTAACTGTTTTCCAAAAGGAGCAAAAGACGTCACGCGTTCACAGAATCTAAATGTACTTTTCATAAATTATCTTTCAAGCATAATGGAGTAAAAATAATCTAGAATATATACACTTTATGACGGCGTAATGTCTTCAGATTTGAATATGCTCCGAGAAAATCTAATATTAAAGCAATTTATTCAACATTCCAGCGGTAGAAGTATAGAAGAAGTTTGAAAATACTTCCTTTTAGAAGATGAATGTATTTTGGGCATTTAATTTAAAGCCAACTATATGCAGTCTAGTTAACTGTTTATTTTGGAGCTATTTAAAATTGGTTGTATGAAAGAAATTTTGGTAGTTTTTTCAAATTGTACGTATGATAAATGACTTGATTAAAGTTTTTAATAAGCCGAATAAGAAATGTTCGATAATTAAGAAATAAAATTATCAATAGCAGGGAAATATTTAAAAACGTTTTCAACGCAATATTGTACACATAAAAAATCATGAGTTTATAATAAATATTTTTTGTATAACCTATGATAAGGTTTTTCCTACGCATGCGAGAAATGCATAAATAAAGCGATAACAGTTTTCTATAGAAAAGTGACCAAAAATTAGTCCGCGGGCAACATTCAGATCATCAGTCTATATTGCAACCATCGATGCTATTTACGAAATTTATAAATTAAACAATTATCGTGTTTGTCATGGCAAATATAATACTGATTTACTGATTGTTTATTACAACTATTTAAGCAAATTTATAAATATTTAGCTGTTATATTTTTAATGTGTAAGTAAAAGACTAAAACTGTATTTATAATGAATTGTTTTGAAATTGAATTATTGCATATATATTTATGCAATATATCAAAATTACTTAAAATATCTCTTAAAAATTATCGTCTTTCCCATTCTTATTCCTTTTACTCTATTTTCCCAGTCACAAAATATTTTATCTAAAGGTTGGTTAGTTGGTTGGTTGAAATTTAGTGGAGCTAATTTCTCATGGGACAAACTGGCGCCAAACAAACCCAATAGAACAATACAATTTTGAAACAATTTTGATGATTTGTTAAAAAAGAAAGGTGTCCAAAACCAATAGAAAATATTTAAAAACAAATAAATAGGTAAAAAATTTAGAAAGACAAAAAATCAACACAATAATTAGCAAAGTTTCATTAAAAATTAATGATTATAAATGTAAATCAGAAACTGAAAAATTGAAAAAATGAAATACTAAAATGAGCCCTAAAATAAAATTTATGAATTTAAAGATTCAAAATTATTAAAATATTAAAAATTGAAATAAGAAAATCAAGTCTAATTTAAAACAAACTAAAACAGAACAAAAAAATTAAAAACTTATCTATAGGAGTGTCCACGACTTGAATTCTACCAACCCACTTCGCAAAGCTAACTCTGTATTACATAATAATTTTCTGTCATTTATCCACATTTTCCAGCTATCTACATAAAAAACCTTACTCATTTTAATGATATAAGTTCCTTTTTACTATTGAGAGCACTGACTAAGCTAATTTATCTGGGAAAGATATGGTCTCCGCGTCTCACTCTGGGGTCCAAACATGTACCAACACATGTTTCCATGTATCATTTTGTCTTCTACCTTTGAAAAAGTAAATTATCATTCTCTTAACTCAATAAAAATTCCGCTACGAACTCTGCGTGTTTTTTACATGGAATGTCCCTACTGCATATTCTTTAGTCAGCCAGTTGTATAGGCTATAAATAGCGCAAAAAATAGGGGCTACTAATTTTATGTCACCGGAGAACTAAAATGCGTTGATTTAATCTCTATTTCTCTCTCTCATATACACACACATATTATATAATATATATATATATATATATATATATATATGTATATATATATGCATGTAATATTAAAATCCCTTATTTACGTATTTTAATATTAATTTAATAACTTTTGTTCATAAAGTGAGTTCGGGGTTTGCGCGGTAATTCTGATTTTTCCCTCCAGACACGCTATAGACTTAGTTCAGCCTCTGTCTGGACTACTTTAGCCAATAATTAGCGAGTTCTCTTTAAACATGGGTATTTTGTATCACGTGATCAATTGTGCTTAGGGATTATTCGTAGTCTTTTACCTTAGGAATCCCTACTTGAAAAGAGTATGTGCGGGATCACATTGTCTGTTTGCACGAAGTTGTAAAGCTGTCTGCCTGTTGTACGGATTTCATGTTTATTACCAGAAATAAACTGTGTTGTGATTTTGAATGAGTCTCGCCAATATTTCATATTTATATGTATATATATGTATATATATGTATGTATATATATGTATATATATATATATATATATATATATATATATATAAACAATACAGTGTTTAAAAAGTTAATAAGAATTTTTGGGCAGAGATGTTACTTATAAATTAAAGTTATAAACAATTTTATATAAAATTATTTCTAAATATTCCTTTCTTTAGAAAGAAGTGTTTCAAAAATTATTCTACTC
>CM063498.1:7236955-7259455 GCA_032207245.1 Pardosa pseudoannulata
TACTTTTAGTTGCAAAAATTTTTCCATCCAATCTCCTAATTTACATAAATGTTGATGGCTGTATACACTTTGCATGTACGTGAGTTAAACGAGAAAGTAACAATCACAAATTTTCCCTCCAGTAGACGGAACTTAAAGTTAGGAGAAAAAAAAGGGAAACGAAAAAGGAAAATGTTGGAAAACTGCAATAACTTTTCCTTTTCACGGGGAGAATCATCAGTTAAATGCATTAAGCTTCGAGAAATACCAAACTGACGCCATTTTTGTCTTAGGTGGGACGATTAGAGGAGATCGGGCACCTTGGGACACTTTTCAGTTAAACATTTTTATGATTTTTTTAAAGCTAATTAAAAAAAAAATAAGTATGCATTCATATATTGTCATCATATTTTACTTCTTATAAACATTAAATCTACTTAATATCTCATTTAGTTAAAGAGTAATAAAAGAAATATAATACTTTCCAATGTCCCAACCTGCTCCACCGTATGGGGTAGGTTGGGACACTAAACAACAAATACAAAATACTGTTCAAATTAATTTTATTAACTGTTATAAAAGAGAAATAGCTGAAAATTGTTCAAGTTAATACATTTTTAACAAATCTTATATTTGCAGCTGATTCAAGCATATTAGCATTTACAGCAGAATACTTTTTTTTTTTTTTCTGAAAAAAGAATTAATAAATTAATATTTTGTTATGTTAAATCAATTAAAAATTAGGCACCAAAATATTAATTATTTTGCTTGAATTGATATTTGTTTACACTTTTTAAAATGTCCCAAGGTGCCCCATCTATATGTGTCCCAATCTGCCTCATTTTACATAGTATCTTTTGGTAACTACTATACAGTTAGGCATAACAATACATGTTATTTATGTAGCATAGAAATAATAATAAATGAATTTTCTTTCATAACAATACACTTTTTTTAAATATTTTAATTTTTTTCAAAAAAATTACTTTTTAAAATGCACATTGATGTAATTTTGGGTTATTCAAAACAAAGAAAATGAAATTGTTCCTTACCTATAAGCAATATTTTCATCAAAATTCTTTGAGAAGTGAAGAGGAAGGCCGTTTATCAATACAGATGAGAACTAATTCCTGGTTGCAAATTAAAAACTGAAAATAAAGGTGTCCCAAGGTGCCCCACTCTCCACTACTAATAAATGAACATTATTTTTATGGTGGTAGTTTTAAAATCCCGAAGAATAACTTTTTTTGAATGAATTTTAAAAACATATTTCACTGTAGAAGGTGAATATTAAAACAATTTATCTATATTATCTTATTTGTTTAACCATTTACCGGCTAATGTTCAAGAATTGGAATACGATATAAGAAATTTTATGTTTATGAAATAGTGAATCTTCCAATATTTAGTAACCCCAAGTATTCACTCTTTACTCTTTTCCAATTCACTTGGTCAAATGGAAAACCTTTAAATACATACATTTTGTAATGTATATTACTATTATTTATTACTCTTTTTTCTTATCTTTAAATAATTGCAATTAAAATCATTAATATTTAAGTAAATAAATGTCAGATTTCATATTAACTTTTATTTTTAAAAATTAAGAAATCAGTCTGGGAAATTTCCATGCAAAAATTTATTGTTTTACAATGTCTAACTATTGTTACATTTTATCAAAACTATTTTAAATTTTCCATCAATTTTATCTATTAAGAATCACAAAGTGAAAATTAATTCAAATGTCCACGAAATGTAGGAAATATCGTTTATTAAAATTTAAAAGCACAAAATGTTATATATAAATATATATATATATTATAATATATATATAATATATAATATATATATATAATATATAATATATATATATATATATATATATATATATATATATATGTATATATATATATATATATATAAGTATAAATATATATATATATATATACATATTATATATAACATACTTATATATACATTATATACATATTATATACATATATAAATATATATATAAATATTTATATATATACATATATATAAATATGTATACACACATATATGTATATATACATGTTATATATTTTTGTTATATATATATATAAAAATATAAATATACATATATTTCCGTCAAGCTGAATTCATCAAGTTCGCAAGTATTAAATAAAATGTTCAGAAAACTTTGATTCTACTTTATTTTTACTCAACTCACCTTCACGCAAAATCGTTTTATTATTGAACAGTTGTTCGGAAAGTAAACGCGGGTTAAGTCAGATCACTCATTAACACGGCTTCACTTCTCAGGAGGGATTGTGTTCAGCTCACAAGATAGCCGTTTCCACGAATGTAAACATTTGCGAACGATCGGAAAATCGGGGAAGAGGGAGAGAGATAAATGAATGACTCCGAAAAGAGTAATTAGAATCACATGTGAGGTTAGACTGCGCGGAGAGACGGATTGTTGAGAAGGAATACTGGATGCTTTTAGAATTTTTATGAGGCTTATTAATTAAACAAGTAAAATTTAAGAAAAAAATGTGTTTGAAAAAAATCGCGTTTATTTAATAAGAAAACGATTTAAAATACACAAAAAATATTCTTTGAGTTTTTCGTTATGCAGCTTAGAAATAGATGGCGAACCTAGTTTAGAATATGTTCAGTTGGGATTACAAATAGACAGAACAGCTTTTTTTTATTTACTAAAATGATTTTCATTTTTTAAATATTTAATGTATATACATATTTGTGTGTGCATATACATATATATATATATATATATATATATATATATATATATATATATTTATATATATATATATATATATAATATATATATATATATATATATATATAAATATATTATATAAAAAAATATAAAATATATATATATTTATATATATATATATATATATATATATATATATATATATATATAATCAAACATATAAATATATATACATATATATACACACATATGTATAGATATGCATACATACACACACATACAAATATATATATATATATATATATATATATAAATATATATATATATTATATTATATATATATAAATATATATATGATATAAAAGTGTTGTGTGTGTGGGTGGGTGGGTGTGTATTGTTTTTATCCTGCTGGAATTCATTAAATTAAAGCAGAACTTATTTTACACTAGCTACATAATGTCCAGAAAATATACGGCATTTAAAAAATTTCAAATTATTTTTATGCAGAAGAGCAATACTAAGCTTATTTTGTTCCGAGCAAGTGGCATCTTCCTGCCATACAAATATATTTAGTTGAGTTAAACAACTACGAACATTTCGAGTGTATGGTTCAGATGACTTATAATAGTCTGTATTATTCCGTAGTTCTACATTCTCAAAAACTCATTATAAAGTTTTAATCACATTTCCAACATTATTTACGCATCAAGAAATGTTTAATTACACGTCGGTTCAAAGCCAGTGCCATCACTTAAAACTCTCACACTTTAGTGCATAGCAATCGATTATAAAGTCTATCTTCGAACACAGCGCTAAGTGGCACTTAAATAATCCCTTTAAATGCGTTATAATAATAAAAGAGGCATTTTTCATAGTAAACATATTTAAAGATATTAAGGTCAATACCTTTACTAACATACAAGTATTACGTGTTTACAATTGTGATAATGACAAGGTTGTCGGTCCGACTTATGCAAGATGAAAATTTAAAGTTTTGTTACAAAGTCACGATAGAACTATCCTACTATTCATAGCCTGAAAGATATTTTATATATAATAATTGTTATCTAACACAATATATCTAATTAACAGATGAAAATATTTGTTTAACTTAAGATTTCGATGGGGGTTCTTGACCTATACAAACCCCACTGGCGTTGGAGTAGCAGTTCGAGCTCCCGTGACACAGGTCCGAGGTTCGATCTTCGGCTTGACAAGGTTGACTCAGCCTTTCTTCTCCTCAGTTGGTAGACAAATTAACACGTTGACTGCCAGACGCATTTTCGATGGTTTACCTGTGAACTTTCTATTATGCGATGCATGTTAGGCTCAAATATTATTTACAATAGATAAAGGGGGATAACGTTTCTCGCGTCAACGGGTACTAGCTTCAAGCCGTACGTGTCCTCCAGGTAGTGCTAAATGAGAGACAATCTCAGATGTATACTTCCTTTAGGTATACACGAGTGTCACGAGCCCGGGGTTCACCTGAGTGATATTTTTCTAGTATCTCTTCCCTGGTTGTCTCCAACTTGCCTCTGTAGTGCTTGTTCCTTACTGGGGTTGACCACATTAATTCTCGAGCCACGACGAGCCTCGCGTAGGTCAGCTGCAACTTTATAGCTGTCTTGGTTGCTGTCGTGGCGACTGGTTTTCAGTGAAAGCTGCTGTATGGGTTAAGAGCCTGGGTCAGCTGAGGAATTACCTTACAACAGATAAAATGAGTTGTAAAATCCTGCTTAAAGCAGTTTTCGTGGTGGGGGTCACCGGTGACTCACATGTGAGTCAACGTGTTATGTACTTTTATTATTTGCTGCGTCGCTGGTTACCGGCCGCCCTCACTGCGCTGTAGCCAAGTCGAGTGCCAGTCCCCAGTGACCATCAAGGCAGTCAACGTGGTAAGGACCAAGCATGCTTGGGAAGTAAACACTAGGGGTTTCACTTAAGGTTGACTACCTAACCGGGACTTATGCTTCGCACATCAAGGGCTTTGTTGTCGAAAACGGAGGCTGGCAGAATAGTCCATGGCCCCCAAGTTTGGATGTTGCACTGAGGTTGTTTAGGTTCTTGACACATACGAAAACCCCCCGGTCTAGGATGGTGGTCTGGAAAATATACAGCCCGACAGAGAAAATTACTGTTAGAAGGTTTCTTGTGTGTTTTAGAATTTCAAATAAGGGGATTATACTAGCAAATAATTTTTATACGATTTCCTTTAGTTTACATTATATGTTCAACTATCTGTTGTCGAATTCTGTATTTGATTTTCCGTTCACTTTCCGATCTCCAATGTACCTGAAAGTTTTCCCATTGAATTAACTTACATGAATCAATAATAAAAGGTGTATAATTACAGATAAATAGCTACAATTTATGAAGAAGCATTCCATTAAATAAAATGACTCTCTGTTGTCTTTTACATGAACTTCACTTTTAAAATTCATTAAATTATACAGTAAATTTAGTGATTGAAAACTTAATTTCAAAATTTACTCTTCCCAAATAATAATAAAATAAAATAAAATAAAAATAAAAATTAGTAAGATTAAAAAATGCTTTCATTTAAAAACGAATTAAAAATAATAAAATAAAAATTTTAACTAAAAAACTAAAAAAACATTTTAATTAAAACTTAAAAAACACACGTTTCAATAGAGTCATTTTCTTTCTTACTTGAATGACTAATTACTTACTTTCAATGGTTAAAAATAAAAAGTCCAGAGGCCATAATATATTACATATGCAACCATTCTTCAGTAAACACTAACACCAGGTAGCTAGCTCTCAACTTATTTATTAATTTAGTTTAAAAGAATCCTAAACAGTTACAAAATAATACTTAAACATTTAAATCTAGAAACAACTATAAAATTTACATTAGAGCCCCAGACATAACATTGGCAAACCGACGATAATTTCTTCGAGTCGCCACTAGATGGCGGGCAACAAAATTAGTTCTGCTACACATATAGATCTTTATTTATAATTAGACCTTTCAATATATTATGGAAGCCCCACACTTTCATTTTTTATCGAAAAAACATTTCAAACAAGAAAGAAAATTATTTTATAAAAGTGTATATCTAAAGTATTTTTTTTAATTTATTTTCTTTACACAAAACTGAATACCATTTTATGTATAACAATTCAAAAAATGATTTTTTTAATTTTTATATAATTGTGCGAGAATATTAACTAGTTCAACAATCTACCAAATTATATTTTGCGAGTGCTCAAGGTTGATTCGTCTGCACTAACTGACTATATTTTTTTGAGATAATATTCACTACTTATGTCACTGAAAATAATTACGCGTCAAATTACGTGATTAATGCGTGGTATGAATGACAAAGTATATTAACTTTTATCAAAAGGGAAAACAAAAGTTGATTTACCCTTTCAATATTTACGCCTAGCGAAGGCAGTAAACATGCTACTGATCGAAAAACAAGGTTATACAACTCCACCTTTCTCTTGAAAGCGCTTCCGGAATTAAGATAAATTAACAATTCAAGAACGTAAAAAGTTACGAAATCTGTGACGAGGATTAAATAAAATTAAATGTAGGATTTTTAATTTAAAAAAAATTGATATGGTTATTTTTTGTGAATATTGTGAAAACTTGAGTGAATTTTTTTCTTTTATCAAACTAGATAATTATATGTATCACTTATTGCAGATTAGCACCATACCTAATAATTGATTTTGTTAAAATAGAGAGATTTGATGATATCGTTCTCCTTCAACAAGGTAATGAGCACAATTGGCTCTGAATATCTCTATCAAGCGGATGTTAAATTGGAATTTCGTTTGAGTGTTGTTCCTCCTTTGATCACATTACCTTGATTATTACTGAAACAAACTATGAATTTGTTAAATTAAAAGAAAAATGTAAAGACGCCAGAAATATATATAACGCACAAAGACAGCTCCAAATTATTTATATAAAGATTAATTTGAGGACAAAATAATTTGCAACATTTATAAGAAATAAGTATTTTTGGTTTGTAGAAATACACTTTTTGACAAAAAAATAAATAAATAAATAAATAATTTCATTTCTATGTATGAAATTAAAAAAAAATTATTTTTATATAGTTGAAATTATGTATTTTAATATTTGCGAATATATTATTTAATTCGGGGTCATTCATAGATGCAAAAGGGTGGAATAATGTAACCAACTATAGTAAAATAACTGAATGATTTATTACAAACATGTTCTATAATTTATACTTTACTATTAAATTCTCTATATTACTGGTTCTCAAGCTTTTCATTCTAGAGACCTTATCACGTACATGGCAATGGAAGCCTTAAGTAAATATTACTTAAGAAAAAACGAAGGGCCTGTCATTTATCACTGTTTAGACATAAAGATAAAAACTGGACAATGTAAAGTGGTACTAAAATGTAGATTATACTAACTAATGATGACTTGGAAGAAAGAATGTTTTTAATGAAATGATACAGAGTAAAATGATGCATTAATAAATATTTCACCCCTTCTGGTGCAGTACTGCTGCTTGTGGTTTGAATGACCCTTTGTATGTTCTTTATTCTTCGGTCAATAGCGTATTAGCTATTATTAATTCTATATAAAGAACAAGAGAAAAATTAGAGAATGAACTTGAGTATTTTCTTTAAAATTTCTATGATGCTTAATATTTTGTTGACGTACCCAAGCAGGGTCATTGCGCAAACCTAGGGTTCTGCAGAACACACTTTGAGAAACAAAACTTTGTATCAAGGATGTTAAACTAGCTCTCTAACTTAATATAACGGTATACAGCAAAAGTAGTAATGACATAAATGATTTTATTATTTCTGCAACTCTCTTTGTCATCTCCATTTTCTAGTTTTTAATATCAGCCGAACGGTGACGAATCCCGCTACTGGCATGGATATTCGTCTCCGTTCGGCATTGATTTTAAATAATAGGTACAGGTCTCATTAATCCCTGTTGAGCAAAACAGTAGACCGCTCCAAACTTAACCTAGTTCATTATATCATTCTACCTTTAATGCCCGAGTCAATTCTACCGATTCAATATCGATGCATATCTTAAATATAAGTTATGGACTATTATTACAGACGATAATAAAATAAATATGAAGTTTAAATAACTTTAAATACCCCACCATGTTTCAGTAGTGATCAGCTATCCTTTTAAACATAAGATGTCATTTATGAAAAAAAAGTATCTTCGTGAAGAAAAATTATTTGGTATTACATGTGAAATAAGTACTGGAAAATTTAGTCTTTAATAGATAAAGCAATCAGTAATAATTTCATTCTATGTACCTGCGAAAAATGTAAATATATGTTCGGAAAATCATAAAGTATCTATCAAATGGAAAATTCATAAATAACTTGAAATAACTTGATAGAAATAACTTGAAAATTTTGTAGATGTTTTTAAGATTACCCTCTAACTACACTCAAAAGGAAAACTCGTTCTAAGAAAACATAATAATTTTAGTAGCTAATTTTAACGGTATCTAAAAACATATATCAGGCATTAAAGGATTAATATTTCTCCCCCATAGTTTCGCTAAGTATGCCCATGCGTTTTCATGCGTTATACGGGAAATTTCCTAACGAAACAATAACCGAGAATGTCGCTGTTCGTGTAACATGAAAAACCAGTCCCTTTCCTGTTAGTTACTATTTTATTTTTTGGTAGGATTTCAAATGAGACAACAATCGTAGCAGATATTTTGTAACTGACGGTCAAGATAACTTCATTCAACCCTGCGTGAGTTTCCAGAAAGATACATACGGATAAGATTTCTCCAGAAGATGGAAGGATGGTGACTGAAAAGATTCAGAAATGTTTGGTTTTGGGCGTTACAGTCTACTTTTTACTACACGGAGGCTAATGAGACGAAACCTACTGCTTAAAGCCGATTCAGAAAGGCTACGAATACCCATGCTAGAAGTGGGATTCAAACTCACGTACTCCGGTACGGAAGATTAACGACCTACAAATTCGACTATCGTTCGGCCAAAAGAACAGATAAATATTCATAAAACTAAATAAATGGAGGAAATAAACAATTTTTTTGTTGTTGATGATAATACCACTTGTACTAGCCAAGCACGTGCTCCAGAGGTCACACGCATTAAGGCAAAAGGGTTCATCTTTTGTTTAACGAGCACCTACCGCTAGGGTGAAATAACTTCTTAGCTCAAGTGGGTTCCCGTAATTTAGAAGCAAGGACCAAGCAGGAACTGGTCAGACATCTCAGAGGAATCGTTTGAAAACTTGGAGAACATTGTGATCACAAAGCTTCTTATTAATGGTGACTTGGGCACGTAAAAACGTGCCCAAGTCACCATTAATAAACATGGAGGGTCTTAGGTCAACTCCAGAATCAAACCCAATACTTTCCAATTACGAGATCGTTGGCTTTGTTGACTGATATTTTCCGGATCAAGTAATCAGTAAATAAATGAAATAACATTTATTTTAATAAATACAATACTTGTTTAATTTATTAATCTCGTGCATTCCTCGACGGCCGCAATATTAACAGATGGGCCACCTTTGTCCCGCGGGCCATTCTTGATAAAGAAAATTCTTGCCGCTTTTTTATGCATTTTTCGCATGTGTATAAAATATAAGTATTAGCAAATATTTATTTTAACAAATATTAGTTGTTTTAAAATTCATTATTTTATGTGTTATACTAGGGATTATGTGTAATTGTAGGATTCGACCCGATGTACCTGATATCAAAGAGCAGTGTCCTACCCATTCGACTAATTTACGTCACGTTTCAGGAAGAAAACAGTTCATTGTATTATATTGTTCTTACATTACTTATTTAACAATTTTTTAATTAATTTTAATTCTTTATTTTCGTATACTTTAATCTTTAAAAACTGAAATTTTTATAATTTGCGGTCCTCTTAAATGTAGATCTTATTTAATTGGTCGGTATTAGTATTTGAAATTAGCATGCTTGTTCTATAGATTAGTAATACAAAAGACACATTTTTTGCAAATTATCCAACAAAATATTTTTATATGTTAATTAAGGTTACAAAATTTACCAGAGCTTAAAATTTTATTTATTCAAATTAGTAACTAAACTATTAATATAACCTCAATTAAATTTCACATGAAACTTGATATTTAGTTAAATTTATATATATATCAAGCTTAATTTTGCTGAAAAACAAAATTGCACTTACACTAATATAATGACTGAGATAAAAATAGCTATGAAAATTTTGAACTCTTGTAATGAGAGTTTTAAATATTCTCCACAGACATAAATGTAATGTATTCAACAGACTTTTCATAATTTTAAAATTTCTCCAGCAACTTTATTTAAAACATTAATTATTAGCATAGAATATTCAGATAATTAACTTTGAAAGTGGATAAAAATTCTATTCATTAGAGATTTTAATTTAATAAAATATATGCTTTGCTAGAATTTCGAGTAAAAACCAATTAAAATAAAAAATATATATATATGGATGATTTTTCGGATGTAAAACATTTAATTAAATATCTCATTAAAACACAAAAATGTATTCATTGAAATTGTGTTTTTGAATTGGATTTTCGCATGTATTGTTTCGTACAAATTGGAAAAAAATTAAAATAAAAGCTTTTTTGTATATACTCTGATTAAAAATTTATTTAATTCTAATTTAATTTTCAAGTGAAACTATTTGTAGGAAATGAAAAAAAAGTGATGTTGTAAGGAGCATTTTCATATTCATGGACAAAATATTGTGTTGTGCTTCAAATTTTTGCTTAACATGATTTCAAGTATCCAATTAAAACTTACGTTTTTCGAATGACGTCATTAACTTTTGTTGCCACCAACAAAAAATTGCAATAATTAATTTTGAATTACGAAATATGAAATTTACTTATTTTAATGAGAAAACAAGAATGAAATAAATGTAATTTTTTATAGCATAATGGAAAATTATAAATTTGGAAGTGTAATAAAATGTAGTTATCATTAAATTTGAGTCATATACTTATGAAGTGTGTTTTTATATAATGCTTTTTGCCAATGCAAAATTGTGTTAAAACCCCGTATAAAATAGTGGGAGGAGGAAGCGTAGTTAAGAGAGGAAAGAATCAATATTTAAAGCCCATCACAACGCTATATTTATGGTATAAAACACCTTACTTTTTGTCGTTATTCAAGATATTACAAACCGAATGATGGCCGAAAGGTTAGGGCACTGATCTTCAGCACCGGAGTTTGTGGGTTTGAATCCCACTGTGTCAAGGATATTCGTAACCATTCTGAATCGGCTTTAAGGAGTAGGCCCCTGTATCATTAGCCCTCGTGTTGCAAAAAAGTAGACCGTAGCGCTCCAAACCAAACTAAATCAAGATTTTACAAAACTTTATATTCAAATTGTAGCTAAAAGGACCCGAGGAATTTAGTTTGGAAAGCTACGGTCTTATTTTTGCCCCGCTAAGACAAATGGCACCAGGATCCACTGCTTAAAGTCAATTCCGAATATCAGGAATTTGGACCACACGACCTGTGTTTCGCATATGTGTGCCCTCCACGATATCTGCAAAATCGCCCCCATTGACTCCTTTCACCCGGCGTTTCTTGTTGAAATAGGAGCCGGCCAGCTAAGGGGAGCTGATAAGGCTGTAGAGGGATATTGAAGTGGAACAAACTAATCGTCAACATGAGCCTTTGATCAAAACGTTTTTATTAAAAGACTAATAGGTAAATAAAGAGTAAAAAGGTAAAGTATAAGACATCAGTGCGTTGATAACACTTGCGGCTTGAAAGTGACTAACAGGCGAAAAGTTGTTTTACTCAAGCCCGATGACTCCAAAGCCGAGAGTGATTTCCCCTCTCGACTGAACTGTACCGCTCACCTTGTATACTACAACATGCTCGCCCGCGCAGCATCGAGGGAAATTTCCATCCAAGTCAATTTGCATCTGAGGGGATCTTCTTCGATGCGGTTATCAGAACGTCACAAGGCTTTTCGAATGTGTCGCTTGTTTATTTTTGCAGGGCATCTGAAAGGAGGATTTTTCCTTTTCGGAAGGTCTTAAGTTTCCAAAAGCTGACCCCCCGAAGAAGGGAATATATGAGTCAGTAGAGTTCGAGGAGTCGCACAGAACCTGCCACCTGGAGACATCTCTCTGTTTTTGCAGCGAGGGAATTTTATTTTGGATATGGAAATCTCGGCCATATAATTTAGATAAGACAGGCTCCGAGACTCAGAGCTATGATATTTGGTTTTACTTTAGTTTTCGTCAATTTTTTTTAAATAAATGTTTGTTACCCTTAAAGTTTCGGAGTTAATTTAATGCGTCCTCAGAAACGACCGAACATACCTGTCCTAGTAAAGTTGGCTGGTAGGTCCCACGCTATTATAGCGCCCTAGAAACAGGTGCTGTTACACCGAACGTCTACGAGCATCCATGCCGAACCACGGATTCCAAATTTGAAAGTCAGTACTCTACCATTCACTCATCGTCCAGAACAAAGAAAAAAAGAAGACCTCATAAGTTTTAAGAATGGTAATTTAAACACAAATGTATGAGGCAGGATAAAAAAAATAAGGATATTCAATTTTTTTTAAATTTATAAATCCATTTAAACACACCAAACACTATTTTTTCTTCTTAGTAGTCTTTCTTTTCAATGAAGTTTGTGAATGTAGGAACGAGCTTTCTAACGCTATTGCCAAAAGATGTTTTCTGCAGCTACTTTGTCCATTGTTCGATAATGCTCCGGACCTCAAAATGAAACCACAATTTTCTCTAAAAACGAAAAGTGACTTTTCGTTTGGTCTGGAACGATACAGTCTCCCTTTTTTACCGCACAAAAGTTAAAAGATTCCGGGATATACTGCTCAAAGCCAATTGCTAACGGCTACGAACATTAATGTTTTCACCGGGATTCCAACGCAAACGAGAAGTGAAAAATATAAATGTGACAGATTGGGCTAATGATAATCATATTATAGCTGCCGCAAAGGTGTTTTCTGACGAATCCGGCCCTCTTAGGCGCATAGGATCGTCCTTCGGAACAAAGGCCAAGGAGGTACGGTAGCTCTAGGTGTACTGTAGTCTGACGGGAGAAGTGTTAGTGAGTAAGGATCTCCGGTAGACTAAAAGCATAGTGGCTGAGGATTTCCCAGCCGAATGATTGTAAGAGTTGCTTTGTGGGGTTGGTTATACGAGAACGTGTTTTGACTTTCTACAAACACTGCCTTTATTATCATAGCCCATCAATTGTTTTGTATCGCCAGATGAAACCGGATAGCACTTTCTACGCAACAAAACTGGTATCCATACACTCCTCTCAACTCTCTGAAAGAGGTTTGGCTTTGATTCACGTAATTTGCACCGCGGTCTACATTTTTACAACACGAAGAGTAATGCAACTGAGACATACTGCTTAAAGCCAGTTATAAACGGCTACGAACATCCGTGTCACAGTGAGATTCGAAAGCACGAACTCTAATATCGAAGATTAGCGCTCTAACCATTCGACCATCATTCGGCCTCTCTACAAGAGGAGTTATATATAGTTTGGTTTGGTTTGGTGTGGAGCATTACGGGCACTTTTTGTAACACGAGGGATAATGAGGCCAGAACATACTGCTTAAAGCTGATTCAAACGGCGACGGACATCCATGCCCCAGTGGTAATCGTACCCACAAACTTCGGTAACGAAGATATGTGACCTAACCATTCGGTCATCATTCGGCGAGTTTATGTGAGTCATACCAAAAAAGTATGTTTTGACTCCCAAGACTTTTTCCTTGAACACAGTGTTTCCACCTGGGTAAAATAATTATTCTTGAGCGTCAGAGGTATATTACCCTATCATTTCATTACCCATGTGCAAGGATGTCAATATGCCATTCAATATATTCCAACTTAGGCTAGACAGACACCAAATGTAAATTTAAAAGAATTTGAAGGATGGGGATGGCAACTGAATACGGAGTACAGTCAGTTACACTGCGATTTTTAAACACTGCGTTCTAGCAGGTGTTAGTGGGGGAAAAGAAACTAAGAAAGCTTTCGAAATGGATCGGCAGCAGAATGAAATGAAGGATTTTAAGCCTTGCGAAGTCATTTCGAAAGAATTAACTCCGCTCTATATTCAAAGGCTACACCTGAACTCGATAATATAGTTTATAAACTTATAAGAGCAATCTTCTATGCTCAAGTTCGGCGTACTTCATATCCGATGACCACCCACCCTCACACACTAGACAAGGCAAATATTTTTGCTTACCATCAGATATCGTTACACTGGATGTTTCTAGTAGAGGATGAATAAATGTCGAATATTAAATATTTAAAACAAAAATCTTTAGTTTTGAATCTCACTGTTGACGCTAGTGTCTGTGGACATATGGAATTGTAGCTAAGAAGTTGGTACCAATTTAGTTATCTCGCAAAAAAAAAGGAAAACACGTTACCGCTCTTAACTATACTAAGTTAAATAGTTTTATAAGTTATATTTTAAGCCCATGATAAGATATAAACACGAATGCTGATTAATGATTCAAAAGTATAGTATCCCTGTTTACAAATAATGCTCTATTAAGAATTGAAATGCGTTATATAATCATGACTATGACAAAAATATGCTTTATTACGAGTGTTGAACACATTTATGTTTAGGTTTTTTTAAAGGGTCAAATTGTATAATCATATTAGGAATTATTTTTCATAAAAACTCCGCTAGGCGTCTGTGGGATTCTTTCGGTAATCCTAGTGTCAATGCATAGAACCATTAACATCATAAAATGCTATTACTTGTGTGTTACTAATGCATGTTTTTTGCGTCAGATACACTCTAGCCTCCGGAAATTATTCCTCGAACTTAAATTTCTGTCACGCCATTCTGTAATATTCTGATGAAACTCTCATTTTGGTTAATACCTAATTTATATGCAATAAACACGCCGCTTCAAATTAAATATAATGAAGTAATGCTAATAATAGCGTCCCCCTGAATTCGAAATCGGGCGTAGAACATATTTCCCAGGCTTTTAACGAGTATAAGCCTCGCGTTGAGGTGCGTTTTAACAGCTGCAAAAGTGGACCATTTTCAGCTTTTTATAATTTCAAAAACAGATTATCGAGAAATTTGTACTAAATTATAAGCTATCTTTTTTTTAAATCAAGTGTCGTCAAAACCTCTCTTGATTCAACAGGATAAGGGTCCTCCAAAATGACAAAATTCGGCGCAAGAATACTAAATATTTTTTTTTCTTTCTTACTAAATATGTTAAGCTAGGTTTGCACTTCATAATCAAATGGTATTTTTACACAAACGGAGGATCATTTGGTTTCAAAACCGGTTTTTGTCATACATGGATGATTTTAAAAGTTTTTTTTATTGGAGATTGTTTTTATCACTTTAGTTTACACTATTCAAAATGCTCCAGGTGTATTATTTTTTTAAAACTGATCTTCCAAGCTTTTTGACATTATCTATTGAAGTGTTTGTTTCAAAAGTAAGAACATTTTTTGAAAACCTTATTACTTTGTCAAGTTGAAAATTATGTAATAATGTTAATCAACGAAAATACTGTTAAAATTGAGTACCTGTTTATAAAATTGCTTTATATTAGATGCATTTTACCAAAAATGTTAAACTATGCTTGAACTTCTTAAAGATATTTTTGCAATTAGATTATCTTGTTTCAAAACCTGTGTTTGTGAAATATAGATGATTTAAAAATAATTTTTTTCTGGAGAACGAATTTTAACACTAACGTATCACTTGCTTGTGCTAAATGTAACACGTTGTAAAAATGATTGCATTTTGTGAAATTTGTTATTGCAAGTGTGTTTATTTATATGCTTTGTACATTTTATAAGGTAACCATGTATTCCCATCCCGTAATGAGACAAATTACACTGAAATATGCCTAAACGTCATGCCGGATTATAAACTTACTGTAACACACACACACACACACACACACACACATATATATATATATATACATATATATATGTATATATACATATATATATATATATATACATATATATATATATATATACATACATATATATATATATATATTCATATATATAATATATATATATATATATATGTATATATACATATATATACATATATATACATATAATATATATATATACATATATATATATACGCACACATATATACATATATATATATGTGTGTGAGTAATAAAACTTTTTGCCTCATTACGAAGTGGGGTTCCGCGCGGTTATCGCCGCTCTATAGTCGTGGAATCTCGCGATGAGAAAGCAGTCAAGTCACAGGAAAATTCAATCTAACTTTTTATCGAAATATCGAAACTGTGATGGAACTCTATCAAAACCTTATACGAAACTGTTTTGAAATTCCAGACATCTGCTTAAATAGTCAATTGTGCCGACCAATCAGCTATTATTTGAAATGACGTGGGTTATGTAACTCATGCGTTAGAACTCAATTTTTAGGTATGGAACCGGAAGGATTTCTACTGCAACCATTCGAAAATATTCGCTATGGTTCCTTGAGAAGAAGTTACCGGGAAAATAGAATCTGGAACCGAAAGTGATAAAAAATATCATTACACATTATATATATATATATATATACACACACACACACACACACACACATATATATATATATATATATATATATATATATATATATATATATATATATATATGTGTGTGTGTGTGTGTGTTCAAAATTTCATATTTTTAAAAATATATAGGAAGAAAAAGCTATTTCAACTTATTATTCAGTAGTAAATGGTAATAATAATATAAGAGCTGTCCCAGAAAGTTGTTCTTATACTTTATCCATGCTTAACCAAAAATTAGAATGTGTCGTTTGAATTCTACTGTTCTGTCAGTAAATTTATTTTATTTTATTTTATATTTATGTCCGCCATTATTGATTATTTGTCCGGTACCACCAACTACTATACCACCAATGGTACTTATACCACAGATTGGTTTTGGTTTGGTGTACTACGGTCTACCTTTTGCAAAGCGAGGGCTAATGAGACCGGGACCTACAGCTTAAATCAAATTTCGAAAGGCTACGAACATCCATGCCATAGTGGGATTCGATCCCACGAACTTCGGTACCGAAGGCCAGCAGCCTAATCAATCGGCCATCGTTTGGTTCCACATGTTGGGAAACGCTGCTATAAAATGTAGCTTTCTGACGAAATGTATCATTTTTACATTTTATTTGATTATTTCTAATAATTTAAAAATTAAATGCAAATTTTCTCACAAAAACAGATTTAATTATTTTTTTACGAAAAGATGTATAGAACTTCTGAGAAGATAAAATATTAAAATTACCTTGCAGAGATACTACTTAAAGAATTAACTAGACTGTAAATGTTTTAAAAAATGGAAATAAATGTAATTACAAAATTTAAAAAATTCAGAAATTTTAACTAGAACTTAAAAATTTTATTTTTTCTTTAATTTGGTTTAACGTTAAATGCCTTACTTCAATTTATCTTAAGTGATAAACATATTTTTTAAAATTTTATTTCTATAAAACATTATTATAATAAACAATTTTATTTTATCAATATTAATTATATTCTTGTAGTTAACCGGCGCCTTAATTCAGGTATTTTGATTGCAGAAACACATATGAATTAAATGAAAGAGATTTTAATGATTATTTTATGTTTTTTATTATTAATGAGAGTAATTTAGAAAATTTTTAAGGGGATAAATTGTCAAAACATAAAATGTTGATACTTGCGAAATATCCTACATAATTAAATATGCATCTGAAAATAATTATGCATAAATATTCTTAATTAAATTTTCTCCCCTGACATTTTACTCAAAACAGTAAGCTCATAATACGTGGCACTAATATTTCCTCCATAATTCATTAAATAACGAAATTAAACATCTCTCCCGCGATCAAAGAGTAAATATATGTTATATTAAAAATAAATGAGATCATTTTGACTGTATTAAGCATTTTATAATATTTCTTAATAAATTATTCATTCACGCAACTAAAGGATCTTTCCATTAAAGCAAAATAATGCATCGCACGGGGAAATCAATTACATTGTAATTTCTTTTGTAGTGTGGAGCAGTACGGTAGTTTCTTTTTCAACATGAAATCAACTTAAAAATTTATCTGTCAATGTTTGTACACATATTTTTAAATGAAGACTTTACTTGGCCATTTTTTAGATTTTTAAATAAAAACTTAAAGGATCAAAAGATTTTTAAATCGACAAAAAATTCAGAACAGGAATTCAGTTCTAAACATTTTAAAACAATCCACGTAAATATATTGTAATATTGAGAGGAGTTATGAATTAAAGCGTGCCATGTGTTTACTGTAAACAAATTTAAACTTAAAAATTTTATCTTGATTTTTCTCAAATTTTGTTTTTTTCATGTAAATGCGCATGTCACCTTAAAAGATTTTTAATATTTTTTATGAAATTTTTATTGGTTGTATGCATTAATATTTCCATCCCATTGAATCTAAATTTTCTTGTATATACACCAAAATATAGTAGTGCTTTCTTGAAATGATAAATTTTAAATTTTTAAGGAAAAAATACACTTTTTCAGATACTTTTTACAACTATACATGCATCTTAAATGTATATATATTTAGGTTCTAAGTTATTGTTAGATATTGGGATATGTTTTAAAACAACAAGTTTGTCTTAAACATATTTATATTTTTAGTAATCATGCTAGTTAGTCTCGATATTATTTTTGTTAGCAACAAAGTGTCTCTTATTTAAAACATTCTAACAAAAATATTTTTTATATTTTAAAAATAAATGACATATGTATATAAAGATAATAATTTGTTCTAATTAAGTTTACAAAATTATGTTTGTAAAACCGGTAATTTTCAAAGTATAAGAAATCTAAAATGATAGTTATTTTACTTTTTTTTTTTTACTTTTGAGAACCTTATGACACTTAACCAAAATAGAATTTAGACAATGCTCATCTTACACATGCAAAAATACAATGGAATGTTTATTGAAATGTTATACAGAAAAATCATTTAAATTTAAAAATAAAAATGTTTGAATAATTTTCCCCCATAACGTCGTTGTTAAAAAATAGAATTTTTTTTTAAGTTTCAAATTTTACAATGATTAAAAGCTATAAAGCATCTTAAACAACAATAAAAACATGCTTACTATCATTCTTTTGTAGTTTAAAGGTTTAAAAATTGCAAAATTATAAATAAGTCAAGAAATAGGAAAAAGTCTAATTTTTCATCAATTTTTGAAAAAAAAATCTTAATATTTCATTTCAACTTTTATGTTGGCTATACATATACTTGGTGCAATGTACTTCAGCAAGCTACAATCTCCCCCCCCCTCCCACCTCCAAACTGCTACCCCAAATTTTTTTCCTATGCTCGGTATAGAAAAGAACGTTTTTCGTCGACTACGTTATTTTAAGCTGTGGTAATAGTAAGAAGTTAATACTAAAAATTTCGCTAATTATTTTGTAACGCTAATTATCTTAATGCAGGTAGGACGAAAAATGACACAATTAGTAATAATATATATATATATATATATATATATATATATATATATATATATATATATATATATATATATATATATATACATATATATATATATATATATATATACATATATATATATATATATATATATATATATATACATAATATATATATATATATATATACATATATATATATATATATATATATATATATATATATATATATATATATATATATATATATATATATATATATATATATATACATATATATATATATATACATATATATATATTTCACCGGGATTAAACGGTATGCAGTGCGTGCATGCACACAGGCTGACACATTTCTACAGCTGCCACTAGAATATCTACTATATATACGTAGTGATAGGGGGCGGCCGAATTTTACTTTACACACCAATGTCTAACAGCTCCAAACTTACCCTATATACATATATATATATATATATAAATATAATATATATAATAAATATATATATATATATAAATATATATATATATATATATATATATATATATATAATATATATAATATATATATATATATATATATATAGATATACTGAAGCATTCAAAATCCCAACACAGTTTATTTCTGGTGAGATACATGAAATCCATACAACAGTCGAGCACTTTTACAACATCCTGCACTAAGACAATGTGATCCCGCACACACGCTTTTCAAGTAGGGATTCCTCATATAAAAAGACTACGAATAATCCTTAATCACAATTGATCACGTGATAAAAAATACCCACGTTTAAAGAGAACGCGCTAACTATTGGCTAAAGTAGTACAGACAGAGGCTGAATGAAGTCTATAGTGTGTCTGGAGGGAAAAATCAGAATGACCGCGCAAACCTCGAACTCACTTAATTAACAAAAGTTATTAAATTAATATTAAAATACGTAAATAAGGGATTTTAATATTACATATATATATGTATGCATATATATATACATACATACATGTATATATTATTGAAATATGGAGTTTTGTTAAAGGTATACCTAAAATTCATTAAATGTAAAAAACTATATATAATTTTCTTCATAAATACATAAATTACATTAAGACTTGAAAAAGTAAAAAGTAGCCTATATTTTTAATTTTAAGATATAAAGATTTAATAATACAACAATTAAATTATCTGATGTGTTAATCGCCATATACGTAATTAGTACTTAAATTTTCACTAAGCTAATATGAATAGTTTGTGTAATATCGTGAGTTCAAACAGAAAAATACATAATATCAGTAGAAAGTTTTAGAGCTTAAGTTACTCACAAACGTGAAATATAATGCAAATAATTTAATTTTATATTACTTTCGTTCCAAAGGGAAGTTGACCAAAGTAATAATAGAATGTGCAGAAGTTTTTGCAGTTTAATGTATGAAAAATTTTAAATATCGAAAATTTCAAAATGTTCAACAGTTCCGAGACAAGTCTAAACTTATTTCTTAATGGCAAACATTCATGACAACAGTGAGATTCAAATCTACAAACTCCAGTATACCAACCAACTATCAATTCGGCCACAGCCCCCAAAGTCTTTCGGAAAAATGTCTGAAAAAATTCCACATTTTTTTAAATACAGAAATAAATAGCAGTAAAAGTACCTTTTATAGTCTTAATATTCTTTTACTGTAAATGTTACAACATGGAACCCTTTTCCGATTTTACGGTCGAATTTAGAGCTTCAGGAGTATCAGCACTCGAATTTAACGGTCCCTAAGAGAATGATACTAATTTAAGGTTATGTGCTGTACTTTTTCTGTTGAGTGATCAAATTTAGATGTTTTAGTAAGTTTATATTACTATATACTTTTATTCTGTCTTCAAATATTTTTATTCAACTACAACGAGTAGTCTTCAATTTTATCATAATGAATACTCGTTCCTTAAATACTGAGTCTTTACATTGTGATCAATTTCATTTCAAACACTTAAACATATCACTGTACTTTATTAGAAACGTGCTCTCTAATTAATATTAGCTCGTGATTTTAAATTTAGGCAAAGTTCTCAAAAAGTGTACTCCAATTAACTCGGCTTTCAGTACGTTTGCTGCAAACATCAAATGGAAAAACATTAACTCCAAATTGAAACCTATGAAATGCCTCTGAATGATATCAATGCTTCTAAATGAAATCTGTGATCATAATCTGTTTTTTACAAAAGTGACACACATATAATATATTTATGTGAAATACTCCCTCACCTACTTTATTAAATAATCTTTAAACACCACGCTCAATTAAATCTCATGTGTTTTTAATTTAAGTCATAAAAAAGAGTTCAAAATTAATTTTCTACTTAACTTATCTTCAGTGATTCTTTCAGATTTCATATGGCTTCAAATTTGATTTTCTAATAGTAACCTTGCTTCATAACAAACGCTAGCACGTCACTGGTTACTTGACTCCTCATATTTGTAGAAAAACTGAATATATGTACAAAATATTTTGTTTGCGTTTAATTTTTCTATCTGCTACTAATAATTTTTTAAATAGTTTAAAATTAATCCTTCTTTGCATGATGATGTTTTCTTTTTCAGTAAAATAAATTAGGATGATTTAATTCATGCTCTAGATCAGTGATGCTCAACCTGTTTTAAGCTGCTGCCCCCTTACGGAGTCGAAATGTGTTCAACGCCTCCTTTGTATCATTTTCATTAATGATAATTAAAAAACAATTATTCTTATTTAGACACAAATTAATTCGTCATACATGAATATAAATTTATGTCACATGTTTATGTGAAGAATATTTAGATATATCGGTATAAATTGCACAGAAAATACAAGAAACACTAAAACTAAATACTTTTCCCACTCACTATAGCTTTTATTAGATCTCAGGTTAGTTATAAAAACTATTTAAAAAAATCACAGATTTCTTCCAGCCACAACAAACAGCGAAATGACAAGTTTAAGCCCTCTATTATGATTGTAACATTTTATATTTTTTTATTAATTACAGTAGAACCTCGATTGTTCGAGCTAATTGGGATCACTAGTACCTCGGATATCGGAAATCTCGGTTAATAGAAAACATTTATAAAAACCTTCCGTGCTTGCGAATTTAACTAATTTTTAAACTAAAAAGCAATAGAATGTTCTTTAAATGATAAAATAAACCTATATCAACTTATGTTTCATAGCTAAAAATATTTAAAAAGAAAATCAACCCTAGTAGTAAATTTTAAAAAGTAAAATGGAATTTTTTTAAACT
>CM063498.1:7274455-7289455 GCA_032207245.1 Pardosa pseudoannulata
AAATAGGAGTAACAGATAAATATAATTTGCATTTAAGCACATATGGGAAATAGAAAAAAAATGAATACACATAAATTTTAGCAGAAAACGCTACAAAATCAATAAGTTGTAAACCTATCAAGCAGCTTCAACATTAAAAACTATATGAAAGAATGTATAAATAAATATTGGCAAGAATATCAAAATTTTACCAAAAATAATATTTTAAACTATTTCATTAATAGGCATGAATGGGATTCTCCCAACGTACAGTAAAATATTATAAAAAATACAACAACAACTAGATTAACAAAACTGTAAAATGGCGTAATAATACGTAACCCATAGTATTGCATGCAAATAAAATGTAAACTTGTTCCCATGTTTACTAAAAATTACGAAAAAGAAACACTAAATGAAACACTACGAATATTTTAAGATAATAGAAAAAAATTGGTGATAAGATAAAAAGTTAGAGAAGATTCATATATTAAATACAAACTATACTCTTTTATACAATTTGAATTCTGATGAAAACGAAAATTGAAATAAATACTTAAGTATTAAGTCAATAAGTATATAATTTTGAAATTAATTATGTTGAAAGGATTTTTCACAGCCGCTTAATCGTTAGCATCCATAAACCTTTATGTTAGATGGGGTTGTAGGTCATCTAGGTCAAAATGTTGGCATTCTAAACCGAACCCTACGAAACCTTTATATTCCTCTTTATTTATTTTTCAATTTACAATTCAATTGCACTTAGTTTTTATTCTTTACTTAATTCGAATCTCGTTTTGTCCTTAAAAACATCCTTCGTAGATCGTCTAGGTCAAAGTGTTTGCGCTCTAATCCAAACCATACGAAACCTTTATATTCATAATTATTTATTTTTAAATTTAGAATTCAATTGTACTTAGTTTTTATTCTTTAGTTAATTCGAATTTCGTTTCGTTATTAAAAACATCATTCGAAGGTCATCTACGTCAAAATGTTTGAGTTCTAAACCAAACCGTACGAAACCTTTATATTTATGTTTATTTTTAAATTTGGGCTTCAGTGTAAATTTGGGCTTTAGTTTTTATTATTTACTTTATTTGAAAATCGTTTCGTTATTTAAAAAAACCATTCGCACAGTCTAAGGACAACCAGTAGTACGCAATCTATAATATCCACGAAAAAGATCCATTCTAAATTACCCTGAGTGTAGTTGGCTAATGGCAGATTGTGGGCCCTATTTATTGATTCGTGTACTCATGAATATACAAACAATTTCGTCGTGATAAAAGAACTCCTAATTACGTCTTGCATATTTTAAGGCTTTTTCCCGGCTTCGTGGATTAATTGGCAGCTTAATCACCCGCAAATGTTTACACATTTCAGCGATTTTTAGTTCCTCGTTTAAAGACCAGTCGATTTATTTAATTTGGGGGAACTAAACGATAATTATTGCCCACAAACAGTACAAAAAATAGACAGTTTCCAATCTGAGTTTATTCACTTTTATTTGTTGTAAATATATAAAACCTCGCCTACAAATGAGATTCTTCTATAGGTATATTTTTGGTGCCGGCTTGATTTGTAGAGCTGCGATCAACTATTTAGCTCACGAGGGTTAATGTGACAGGGATCTACTGCTTAAAGCCGATTCCGGAAAGCTACGAACATCCATGCCAGCAACGGGATTCGATCCCGCGAATCCTGGTACCGAAGCGCTCAACCATTCGGCTATCGTTCCGCATGCTTAGTGCTGAAATTCACGAGTTCTAAATGCACTACTAGCATTGATGTTCGTAGACTTTGGAATCAGCTTATGTCTCAGTCGCATTTGCTCTCGTATAACAAAACAGTACACCGTAGCACTTCAGAGGACAAAAAGAAAACAATATATTGGTCGTGTCTTGTTCATTTAGAAGTCAAATTTCTTCATATTAAATAGTGTTATAATTATGAAAAAGTATTTTTTGATAGTTTCTATTTAACAAGTAAAATGGTAAAAAATGCACTTAAAAGGTAATTTTTTAACTTTCAGTTGTGTCGCTTACAAATAGAGGGCGGTACTAGTTTTAAATCTCTGCAATTGGAATTCCTAGTTCGCTTTTTGTATCTACCAAACGGATATTTTTTCTCTAAACTAACATTTTTTATGATTGAATATTGTATTGTCACCGGAATTGAACTTATGTGCAAATTTTCAGATCTCTAGCTAGTCAGGAAAGTAGTTAGAAATTGATTTAACACTAAACATACCATATAACGGGTCAAAATGACCCATAAGGTGGGCATCGCATAAAAATGATATGGGAAATTAATTAAAAATTCTTATTCTTTGTGTTTGCAGTACATAAAAATTGACAATATACAATTTTGTTTAATTATAATAAAGTTTATTTGTGTATTTCCTTCCAATTTTCATATTTCAAACCTTTATAATCAGAAAAAATAAAGTCCGGTCATTTGACCGGCTATGGAAGAAGTAAGTATGTATTAAATGTTGGTATGTTTAATGTCAAAAATATAAACTCACACATAAGGAAATTTAAATAAAAACATTTAACCCACTGAACGGACGCGTCGACGGGGGTTCGACAGCGAATTCCTGTTCGAAAACGGACCTGTCGACCCCTTCTCGTTCGCACTCGTATAACTCGTATCGCACACTTTTGATGAAAAAAAAATATTGCAAAGCAATAATAAATGAAAGAAACTAATTTTGAGTAACGGAACTCCTTTAGCTTGCAGGGAAAATAATTTAAAAGAAGCCTTACAACTTTTAAACTGGCAACTCTAGTATGGTACGGTAAGTTCTGTCTGGAAATTACGAAAAGGGTGACTGTTTTGAAACGGAAAAAGGTGGGGAGGGTGGCCGGTGGATGGGTTAAGAAAGGGTTGCCATTGTCTCAAGAGATTCGACTTTTAAGAGTGGATCTTCCCAATTTAGAAGCAGAAATCAAACAGAAGACCCCAAAGGTATCGTGTGGAAACTTGAAAGACTTTGTGACCACAAACCTACTTTACGTGCTCCAGCCGCCATTAGTGAACATGGTAGATCTTTGAGTGACTGGAGTGTGTATCCTGGTACACTCCGGTTACAAGATCGCTTCCTCTGATCACTGAGCTGCCTTGGCTCAATCTACCAGACTTAAATAATTGATACACCTTTGTTTACTTTCCAACTGTACATTGAATATGTGACACTTTTTAATTCATTATAGGACACTTATAAATAATTTCCATAAATATACTCCTGAAACTTCACCAGTATCTTATTTTTACATATTAACTCTTCTGCATATCATAATTTCGAAAAATGCAGACAAATATAAATATTTTTTTTCAACACAGCTGGCAATACTGGCTCATGTACCTTTATGCCAATACAAGGCTGCGAAGCTGTTACCCATTTATCACCGCACTGGTACCACGCTTAGCTTAAGGTATGCTACGCCTCAAATATAAATGTTATGTCCCTTTACATTTCAAGATGTTGAGACTTTTCACAAATATTACCAGGAAAAGAATAATCTTAAATAATTTATAGCTTTAGCAAAAAACTTTAGCGAAGCTGTTACCCATTTAGCACCACCCGGGTAGCACATGTAGCTTAAGGTATGCTATGACTCAAATATAAATGTTATGAAGCTGTTACCTATTTAGCACCACCCGGGTAGCACACGTAGCTTAAGGTATGCTACGACTCAAATATAAATGTTATGTCAGTTTATATTTCAAGATGTTGAGACTTTTCACAAATATTACCAGGAAAAAAAATAATCTTAAATAATTTATAGCTTTAGCAAAATTATAAAATTTATACCTCTGCATATGCTATGCTTCAGAATTAAATTTTAGATAAAGAAGAATTTTTATTTGTTTTGTAATTTTTGTATAGAACCCTGTCTGTTAAAGAAAAATACGTTGTAAAAATAAAAATAAAATTCACCGCTAATTAAATAATAACCTTCAATTAAAATAAATGGGACATGATTGATCTTCCAGTTTCGAATTCTTTTCAGCTTAATGGCTACCGTTTTCATGAATATTTATGCCCTTTTTGAGTAAAGTCTTGAAAGCGCTTGCCAGCATGTGTTCTTGTTATATTTATGGCATCTCGGCTAAAATATACGCGAAGAGAGAATTGATAAATATTTCAAAATGCGTTCGAACTCGTTCCCATAAAATCACAGAAAGTCCCATTTCAATAAACATCTCCGAGCATCCCGTGAAAGGAACATAAAAAAAGTCCAATTATATCAAAGTTTCGAGTTCGATGTGTGCAAAGAAAAGAGGTTAATGCGTTATTAATGCAAATCGATATTCTGTGTGAGTTGGTCATTACCATAACGTGAAGCCAAAGAAGATAACGTGTTAAATCGAGCCAAAATAGCGCTGCGGCTGCAACCGGTTGAATAAATCATGCGCCTATTGATTTTAAATAAATTGTAAACAGGTTTTCATTGCTTTTTGCAAATAATTGATATGCTTGGAGAGCCAGGTAACGCCCCCAATTGTCAGCACGACCCACGGTAATAGCTACGGTTGTGATTTTTGTCGATTTCTTTCTTGGGAGTTGTCTCCTCAAGGATGGCATAATTAGGTAATATTTAAAACAATACCGTTGTAAAACGTTGTCATTAAACTCACGTGCAGGGAAAGAAACTTCCAGAATACGAAGCTCTTTCATTTATATCAAGGGCGTTTTTAAAGACGCCAGGAAATCGCTATTGTTACTATTTAACGTGTAAGGTTGGGGTATCGTAAAGTTTTGATTGTTACTGAAAAATAACCTAGATATCTAGATAAAATTTTTCTCGGTATTAATGGATCTTTATGTGGCAAATGACAGCTATTAATGTCGATTTTAGTGTTCGATTTTAGGTTTGTGGACGTCGTAGGTTGGAGAAACTTTTAAAAATATATATATGATCGTAACATGATTAAGGCAAAGTTTAAATTATTACTTAAAAATAATCTAGATATCTAAATAAAAAGTTTTCTGCGTATTGATGGAACTTTATATAATATTGTAAATTATTTTCGTCTATTTATTACATAAACTGGTCAATAAATTAAGAACCTAGAATTAATAATTTATTGGACCTGCTTTTCAGCGGCTATTAGTCTGTATTCGTGAGGGAATAGATTCTACAAACTTCCGGAGTGCATTTACGTCCAGAAGACATCATGCAATGGTTACATAGATAAATCCTGTATTGGATAGAAATAATTGCTGAATGCCAAAATTTTCTATATTTAATCACTTATTTTTATAGACTGGATATCGAACTGTTGAAAATTGTTTTTGAGAAGGAATCCAGTGAATTATTAATAATAATCATGTTTTTTGGTAAAATAATTTATTGCTGGTTATGATGACACAGTTAGTCTTTGAAAAGATTTTTGTCGAAGTTCACCTTCGAAATGTTATAGAGAACCTAGTGATTCATAGAATTTCTATAAATGGTCTGAACTTCGAGATCACAGTTACGTATTTGGGAAAGGACTGTGAATTTTGTTTCGAACTGTTGCTTTCGAAAGATTGCTTTTGAGAAGACAGTGAATTCTACTCTTCTCACAATCGTATTTCATACTAAATGGTCCCAAACAATATTGTTGATTCTTTTCGAACTACAGTACATTTTTTGTACAATGTTGGTTCTGTTCGAACTGTGAACAGAGGTTGTTTTTGAGAAAGAACAATGAATTATATTGATCCAAAATGCTAAATGGCTACTGCTTTTTCCAGATTTACTGTTTATGGAAGCATTGCGACCATTTATTAGCGTTCAGACCATTGATGAACACGGTGGGTTTTAGGACTCGATTCCGGAACCTTATGGTAGTAAGACCAACGCCTTTGTCGACTGAGCTACCGTGGCTGATTCTTTAATTATTTTGCAACATAGCAAGTGATCTTGATAGCACACTACAAAAAGATAATGAGGAAGTCATGATTTAGCTAAGAGGGGTGAAAATGCTAGGAAATATAACAGCAGTAAAAGATTACTAAACTTGAGTTCTGTTTATAATTTTAAAAAAAAATTCTTTTATATATGCTCGCACATCGATTGTGAAAACATCTAATGGATGAATGCTTTGCAAACAGGTTTCATAAGATTACAACCTTTAAAATAATTTTACTGACGTCGATTTTCTCTCTTCTTGAAAGTTTCGAAATTCTGATTGAAAGGCATCAATCTAGTCTCTTCAAGATCCAAATTTCGTGCCCTGACGCAACGTAAAATAAATGTTTATAAGTCACAAAAGGAGTTATAAATCCTTCCAGACATTTCCAAATTAGTTTTTGAAGTAAATCTTCCAGAAAGCCCGAGAACGGAATGTGCCGATGATCTATTGTTTTAAAATAGTAACTATTACGTAATAAAAATATTTCGTGTGATATCAGTGAAAGTATTTTATCGCATTATATGAGAATACTGTCAAGTTCCCTGTATCGGAAGTCATAATTCACCTCTTAAGGATGACGATAAAATGGGAAAGAGTCACCCTCTGTATCATGTAAATATATTTTAAAGAGAACATTTTCTGTCCATACCTTCCTTAAAGTTGCATTTGAAGGGCAGTGGAATTATATATAGGAGGTCTCTAAATATGGATAAGATGTTACATTTATCCTTCTAAAATATTTTGCATATTAAATTAAAAAAATATTAGAGAAATGAGAAAATTAACCATACAAAGAATGTCACTCGAAAATGGGCTTGTTGCCTTTCGATCTGAAATACAGTAGAACCTCGGTATAACGACCCCCTGTGGGACCAACATCATATGGTCGTTGTAACGAAAGGTAGTTCTAATAAATTGAAAAAATAATAAAAAAATGAGCAAAGAAATGATGGAACAGTACATACCTAGAGAACACTTCTATTTATTCGTATTTCCATTACTGAATTTTTGAAAAAAAAGTCTTTGATTGACGCCCATTTCAAGTTCATTTGTGAGTTTTTTATTATCACTGATTCCATATCCGTTAGATTTTGAAGAATATCTTCAGAATTAAATTGTCCTTCAAAATATTGACTCAATGAACTAATTGCATTGAAAACTTCTTTTTCATTAATTTTTTTCAAAAGCTTAGACGATTTCTTTTCCGTCGTCGGAGTCGTAGATTTCTTCATTTCCGGTGATACGGGCAATAAAATCGTCCTCATTCAAATTTTCTTCGCAGCACTGTAAAGTTTCGTCTACTGTCACAAACTCATCAAAAGATAATGGAAGATCCGTAAATTTGACACTGAGGAGCTGGGTCATTTCATTAGTGTCTGGAGTGTCATCTACCTAGGACATCAATGTCGTACGTGACGAAAGGGTCTTTTAAGCAAACACAAAGAGAGGAGTACAGGTTTCTTGAAGTTGCACCACAGTACAATAATTTTAAAATATACCTGTAATGAAGGCGGTCGCTGTCATAAATCTATTGATTATGACTGATTTTGAAAAAAAAAAAACGAAAATGATTCGTCGAAGGGGAGTCTTAAAAATTGATTTTTCAAAACAAAGAAAAACATTTAAAGAAAACTATCCAATCTAAAAGATCTCATTTTTCCTAATCTCATTTAAGTTTTGGGAGTTTTCGTCTTTTCTTTCACAGGAAACCTCGTACATAGAGCGTTTAACCTTCGCCTAAAAGTAGTCCACATCTCTTCTTTTCGCGGTGACAAAAGATTTCACTTTAATAGTCTGTTGAGGTCATTACTGGTTTTCAATGTTCGTGTTTTAAAAGCCTTTTAAGCAAAACCAAATTATAGGTTTTTTTTGAAGAGACAATAATTCAATACCACTTGCTCATGAGTTCTGCTGTCTAAAATTCGCGGTCGCTCTAACGAAAAATAATACGCTTGGGGTTGTTATAATGATTCAAAATTAACATTATTCCTATTTTAAAATAATTGGAACTTTTTAAGATCGTCGTTCTAACGAAGGAGTCGTTGTATCGTGAGGTCGTTAAAAAGAGGTTATACTGTATTTTCATTTTAAGAGACACCTTTTTTTTTAAATTCACTATAAGATTAAAAATTATCTTCGTTTTACGACCGAACGATGGCCTAATGTTTTGGGAAGTGACCTTCGATACAAGGTGGTTTGAAATTCCACTACGATAAGGATGTTCGTAACCGTTCGGAATCGGCTTTATGCAGTAGGTCCCGGTCGCATGTTACCCTCGTGTTACATAAAAGTAGACCACATCCTTCCATATTAAACCAAACCTAATTTTAGAATAGAACTTTTATATTAATTCTTTCATAAGGTTTTCAACTATTAAAAATTATTTATTTATGTTGAAACGGCAAAAGCAAATGCATTTGATTTTTATAGAATGATATTATAATATTTTTTAAGTATAATAGTTTATATTTCATTTTAAGTAATATATTTTTAGAAAAAATCAAAATATATATTACAGATAAAAAAATAGAATTACTTATTCAATAACTTCCAATGTATATAATTTATAAATTAAGCTTTATATAAATATATAAATCTAATTATTTATCTAAATATTTTATATAAAACTGAAATAAACTCTTTTATTCTACGAGCTTCAATTATAATGAGATACAGAATTTAATTGTATACATATTGTTTTTATATTTTGAAATTCCTATGTGTTTTTTAAATTTCCTTAAAATTTTAGATACTTTTTAAACGTTAGAATTACAAAATAAAAATTTGATATTTAACTTCAATTTGATATAAAAATTTAGTTTATATATATATGTATATAAATATCTAATCCAGAAATTAATTAACTGCTGGACACATATGAAATTATAGCCCCTATTATTTCTACTTGCCCGGGCTTCTGGACAAGGAGAAGCATCAGCAACTAGATTATTTAAGTAAATTGCAGTCGATCCATTTTGGTAAAAATAACAGGCACAGTTTGTAGAGAAACTTAAACTTTATTCATTATTTGCTAAAAATGAGATCTTTACTAGCCAACGAGCGACAAGAGAATGACACAAAAATTACTTTGCTCGAACAGAGGTGTACCCAAGAGCGAAGACAGATAGAATTTTCCCAACGTACAAGAAACTTAGTCAGCGAATTTAACTGTTAGGTCAGGAGAAAAGCTGAGTTTCCAGCGACAGATGGAAAACCTGTTGAATGGACAGATTACATGTATTATACAGAAAGCTTTGAGAAAAATATGGAAGAATTTTAAGTCGAGGACACTCCTTTGATTAATATAGTTTGAGGATGGGAAAATAAATTTTAAGGAATTGGAATGGGAGAGTTTGGTTTGGTTTGGAGCGCTACGGTCTACTGTTTTGCACACGAGGGCTAATGAGACCGGGACCTACAGTTTAAAGCCGATTCCGAACGGCTACAAACATCCATGCCAGCAGCGGGATTCGAACCCATGAACTCCGGTTCCGAAGAGCAGCACTCTACCATTCGATAGAATGGGAGAGAGGAAGTTTTTAGGAAATATTAAAATGAAATAATTTTGATATATTACATACAGATATAAATATATATACATATCAAGTGATATCAAGATAAGTGATTTTCATGTTTTTTCCCTGTGATGTATGCATTTTATGATTTGCAGAGTTAATAACTTGAAATAATAAAATTAAAGATTATTTTTAAAGTTGACGTCTTTTTACAGAACTTCAACTGTAAGAGCAGAAATGGGTATATATATTGGGGTAAAAAGAAAAAAGGGTTGTTATAAGGAAATATTTTTAGCTCCAACTGTAATAAGTACTCTAACGAAAAAGATACTTTAACAGTAGAATGACGAAGTTAAAAAAGGAAAATTAAAAGTTACAATATTGCTTGAAGAAATATTAATTTTGTTTTTTCCTTTTACATATCTATAGATTATTAAATTATGAGACTTATGAACATATAAATGTTGAAAGAGAGCCGCTGCAGCTCAGTCGGCAAAGGCAGCTATCTCGGAACTGATGGGTTGCGGTTTCGGGGCTCGAGCCGGTCCAAGATCAGCCGAGTTCATTAATGGTGACTGGGCACGTAAAATATGTTTGTGGTCAGAATTTACTCCACGTGATCACACGATACAGCTGAGGCCAATCCTGGGGGTGTTCTTCTTGGTACATATTTCTAAAGGACGAGGACCCAGCAGAAGCAATGTTACTCGCATCCGTATTGTTCCTTAAGCCACACGTGCTTCCCGGGTGATGCTAAATGAGTAACAGCTTTAATAATAATAGCTAATAATATTATATTTAATATAATAAATTACATATATATATAATAATTTTATATGAAAATAAATATAAATATATATCATATATATAAAATAAATATTATATAAAATTTATAATAAATATATTTAAATTAATTATTATAAAATTAATTTTTATAAAAATTTATTAAATATATATATAATATATATATAATACTTATATCAATTAAAATATATATATATATTATAAAATAATAAATATATATATTATACATTTATCATATATATATATATAAATATAATATATATATATATATATTATATATATATATATATATATATTATATATAATATTATATATATTTATATATATATACATATATATATATTTATATATATATATATATTATATATATAATATATATATATATATATATATATTATATATATATATATATATAAATATATATTATATATATATATTTATATATATATATAAAATGGTTATGGCCTTCGGAACCGGAGTTCGTGGGTTCGAATCCCACTATGGCTTGGATGTTCGTAGCCGTTTGGAATCGGCTTTAAGCAGTAGGTCCCGGTCTCATTAGCCCTCGTGTTGCAAAAAAGTAGACCGTATCACTCCCAAACCTAACCAAAAAAATATTTTTAAATTTCAAAAATATTAAAAATTAATTTTTTTTTTAAATATCCAATTTAAAATACTTTTAATACGTGACTAATTTACTTTTACTTCAACTTATATGAGAACGAAGTTTCATATCTCTAAGTTAATAGTTAACATGTTTTTTAGTAATGCTCAATTTCCCTTTTGAAACTAAACTGTTTTATCTTTATACCGACATTTTGAAGAAAATAATATACAAATAAAAGAGGATATAACATTTTTCGTGTAAAAGCTACCCACTCTTTAGAAAGTAATATTCGCTTTTATTAGAATTTTCAAAAATGAATTATTTTAGTATAGTATTTGAAATATTTGCTAAATAACATTTTTACATATTTACCACTTATAAATAACCACACATTCTCGTTTAAAGAATTGTTTATACGTTAGTTGCTGAGGGAAAATATTACTGCCAACAGATTTTTCTAATTTACTAGAGCGATTCTTTTTTTTTGCATTTGAAGAATAAATAGTTTTTAATACCTTGTTAGAGACAAAGGGAATCAATTTTCTATTATGGTGGAAAGTACAAATATTTATTTAATGGTATCTTATTGCTGTAGTAAGTTATTTATTTTTAAGTATTATGTATTTTAATGAGGCACTTGAAGACTCCTTTGAAGTAAAACCGACGAAATTTTCTAAAATTTTTTTACGATGCTGTTAATTACAAACTACATATTTGAGAGGCTGCATTTTATAAGTTTTATCTAATTTGTTGCAAATTTTGTTAATATATTCGTAGAAAGGAAAGTTTGCTAACAGATTTTTAGGCTCCGTTTTAAAAAGTATTTTTAGTGTTAGGTGTTGTGGTTACCGGAAAGACGATATTCCTCAAACAAGGCAAAAATAATTTTTCAAACTCTTCTTTGAAGTGAAAGTGATATGGTAGTTGTACAGAAATTTTACAGAGTATTATTTCTCACTAGCAGATCCGACAAAGGGGTGGTGCAAAAGAGGCCCGGGCTGAGGGGGACCAGGGGCGTTCTAAAGGGATTAAGTGCCTGTGTGCAGGGATATTATTATTTTTTGAGAGCCTCTATATAATTTTAAAATACGTAATACAATATGTTTACACATATTTATTTAATGATGTTGGGCACAATAAGCAACAGATATTTGCAACGCAACAAAACAAACAAAAACAGCAGTACTAACGTTCTAAAAAATAATATTTTTAACCCTCTAAGTGGTTCGCACGTACAATTCCGCCAAACCGATGATGTCTTCAAAGCGGTTGTCACGTACAATGTTCGACATCCAAAAACGTTCCGAAAATGGATGTAAGGTACATTTCTGCCAGTATTTGAGGTAAGAGGGTCAGGTCGATTGTTTAGAAACTGCATCAATCTTTGACTGACATTTATTGAGGGATGCACCCCTACTCCCTGAGGCACAAAGTCGCTGATAGCTTTCCATGGCTTTGTAAATATCTATTTCCAGGTATTTCGTTTGCGGTATCAGAAGTATCTCTAATTGCACCAATTAAATATCTTGGATAACTTTCGTGAAAAAATATAAATAATTTTCTTAAAAAATATTTTTATTTGTACTTTTAGGATCCATTATTTTTATGGAATGATCTTCGAGACTTGACGAGCTTTATGTGTGTTAAAAATTAACAATCTATAATATCTATTTATATATCTATTTATAATGGGAAGTAAAGGGGCGGTAACAAGGGTGGGTTTTCGGTATTCCATTCTAGTCGACAAAGGGTGAAGTAAAAAATCATAGAACGCTTTGGCCATTGACACAATAAACCTTTAGCCTATTTTTGGAGACATTCTTTGATCAGTGTGTTCCACTCGGAGGGTTAAAGTTACATAAAATAAATATTATTTTCAAAGCTACGTAAAACATCATAGCATCCCACGGCTTTGAAGCGACAGACTCAAAGAAAGGTAACCTGTAAATGTCAGAATTCTTCGACAATAAGGCAGGAATAGAATGTAATAACATACTTGCTGCAAACGCTTATCAATCGATGTAATCGATCTCATATCATACTAATAAAAAACAACACAAAAGAAAGACAAGTTATATAATTAGTACATTTCTTACTCTTTGACACAAGGTACGACATCTATGTTTCTTTAAATCATTTTTAATGAATCAAGTGAAAAATTTATCATAATAGGATAAAAATTATACCGATTTTAGTCATTCCGATATAAGAAACAAACATTCACTAGAAATTTCATCAAAATGTTTATTTCCTATGCAATGTTGTGTAATGAGGAAAATGTTTTACTATAAAATGTATCTTTTTATTAGTGTAAAAAATTGAGTTTTTATTTTATGATTAAATAATTCATTACACATCGAAACTATTCTTTAAGTATAGAATATTTAGAAATTTTTTAAATCTCCTCCGATATAAACGGACAGTTATGGGGCTCCTTAGCCAGAAGGTTTTATCCCCGATTCTTAAGGTAAACAGTAAGCAGGGTAAAAACTGTAAGGTACTATTAAGTTTAAAAATTTAGAAAAGGAGTAATTTAGAGGTGCCGGTCATTAGAAGGTGGGTAAGCAGAAATTAGTTAGCCCTCGTGTGCAAAACAGTAGACCGTAGCGCTCCAAACCAAACCAAACCAAACCAAGGAGAAATTAGTGAGAGCTGTGACTTAAGTGTTAACTACCTGTAAAGATACAACAATATCTGATTAATACCCTGAAAAGAAAGTTGTGATTAGTATACACGGTGCGAAACACTAGATGGAGTCTTACGGTCAAATATTAAACGTCAAACACAGTTAGGTACACTATCCTGCTCCATAATAATAAAAATACACATATTTTTTTTCTAATTTTTTTCTAATTTTTTTATTTATTATTTTTTTAATACTACACATCACTTTACGGCACAACATATAACGAGAGGGACAGGGGATGAAGCAATAAGAGCTAATAGGTTAATTAAGGTAGAGAATCTATTGTCAGTAAAGCAATGCGGCACGTGGCCGCTTAGAGTTACTCGGGTTATTATAATTATAATCTGGGAGTTCTGCAATTATTTCATTAGGTAGACTAGTTATTTTATTAAAAAAATTATTAGATGATCTTACACAATATTGTTTGAAAGTTAAAATATTAAAGTCGTGTCTTATTACTTCGTTGGACAAGTATCGATGTGCGCCTCTAATAAGCCTCAATAACTTATTCTGTATTGTTTCTATTAATTTCAAATTAGATTTCGAGGCAAACGACCAGACATATTTTTTAAATCTAAGTCTGCAGTATAAAAAGAAAATTATATAAAACGTACAATAAAAACTTAGCTTTTATTCAATTTTTCCATTTTTTTAAAATTATTTGTTTATTTTACTTTGCAAACACCTAACATTGCTTAGTGGAGAATGTTAACGAAAATTCGAATAGAGTTTGGATGAAATTGCTTTAAATTCTAGGAATGATTAAAGGGGGAATAAAATAGTACATTTCAAGCTGAAGAATTATTCTTATTATTTTGCATTTCATATTATTCTTTTTAATATTTTAGATTTATGTTATTTTGACTACTTATTATGCTACCTCAAAACAAAATCAAATCCGAGTGTATTATTTACTGCCTATCAAACATGATATACTTTTATATATTTGTTTTTAACTTTACAGATAATAATTCAATGGAATAAAGTAATTCAAACTGGCATGTTTATCTTCTTTTTTGCATTTACATATTATAACAAACATTTTAATACATTTTAGATTTATTATTTTTGACATATTACTATTCAACAATTAATTACTCAATCTTTGACTTATTATTATACGGAGCCCAAAACAAACATCAATATACTTTTATATTACTGCCTATTTTATAACTTCAATGACTAAAATTTGATTTAAAAGTCAAACAAAACTAAGGCATGTAATTTTTCTTTTTTCGCGCAATAAATACTAAAAACATTTTAAAAAAAACAATTTGAAAAAAAAAAAAATTCAAAAACTTGGGACAATCTGAATTTTTTACCTAAACATTTAAACTGGTAATATAAAGCCAATAATAAATGAAAAAAAATAAGGAACTAAGAACAGATATAGAAAGAAGAATTAAAAAAAAAAAAAAACATTGAGCACACATCTGGTTTTTTTTAAAATTCTAATATCATTTTCATGAATATTTTTTAGATTGATTTTTATATGACCTCAT
>CM063498.1:7294455-7314455 GCA_032207245.1 Pardosa pseudoannulata
GGGAAATGCCACTTTTGCCCTGCCTTACTTACGGCCCTGTTTAAAATAACTGAATTATACACTTTAACCCTTTCGTGGGCTGTGGGAAGATTACTTCCCACCTACAACAATCTTACAAAATACACCTGTAGGAAACGCAAAACCCATTCTAATATATTGGTCTTGTTATTGAAACGATGGGAAGACGGTTTTGTGCTGTCATCAACTGTTCGATCGATTGAATAAAATTAGCAGCTCTGTTTTGAAAGTGAGAAATAAATGACCCACGAAAGGGTTAACAGTAACTTATGTTTATAAATTCGTAATGTGGTTCTTTCACTCATTAGTAAAATTCATAAATAACAGTAGCTGTAGTTTTATTTAACTAATTTTTCCAAATTACTGCATTGATTTTAGTGTTCAAACCTTATACCCGAACATGGCTTCTATTTGAGGGAGAGGGGGGGGCTACTAGTCTTAAATTATCTGGTTCCGATTTTTTTTGTGGGGGGGGGGAGGGGGGATGAGGAGCATGAAGCTGTTTTTCAAAATTTTTATGTCTAAGCATTTTAGCATCCACTTACGCATGTAATTTGAAACGACTATTTTTAGTGTGTGGATTAGGGAGGCCGTCATGAAAATCACTATCAGGCTTTTCTCCTGAAAAATAACCCAGGTACGACTTTGATATTTGTTCCTTGATTCTCAATAGGCTTGCTTTTCTTCTTTCTTTAAACCATGTTTGAACGCCTGGTAATGCGACACAATAACTTAAATATAGTTCACCATTTTCATTTGTGATTTATCTCAACACGTCATAAAAATTCGCCAGTAATCTGTAATAAATTTCTTACCAACTCAAATTTAGTAGTATTCAAAAGAAATTCGGATTTTTTTTCTTAAAAATTTTCTACTTTTATTAGATAAATAATTTTATTCAACTAAGGATAAGTAAAATGTAAAAATAATAATAATAATATAATAACAATAATAATAATGAAGATTTGGCGATTTTTGGTGTTACAGATAAAAATTTAAGCTTAATTTTACTTTTATTGAGAAAATTATAAATAATTTTAAAATTAAGCTTAATTTAAATTTTATTACACCAAATATCTTAAAATAACAATCATCAAAATTTATATTTTAAATATATTTTCTCTCTTAAATCCTAACTTAAATATTATTCCGTCACAAAGTGTTAATGTTCCATCCATATTAAAGTGCATAACTGGGGTTGAAGAGCTTAAAGCTCACAGGAACGCCTAAAATGAATTTTTAGAAATTTTTTTCTGGATAATATTTACGAAACTTCGTGATGTATCGCAAATTACTTATGTTATTTCATAACGCTTTATTTAATTGTAATTATTTTCTTAAATGAATTATCCAAAAGTTCTTGTTCGGAATCAGCTGTAAGCAGTTGTTCCAGGTTTTTCTACCCCTCATGTAGCAAAATATAAGGCTGCACCTCTTCAAGCCAAACAAAAATAAAAACTTTTACGCCTAGAAACATTACAAAATCAGCTATTTCGGAGCGCTCACTTTTTCTCTATTGCAACCCTTCCACAGAGCGGAAATGTACAACCCCATTTCCCGCCAAAGTAATGTCTGTGCAAATGTCTTGTTTACTTTCTGTGTTCTAAGTTTGCGAAACATTCCATTTGAGTCTTATGCTAAATCGATAATATCAAGATATAAATATTGTTTATCCATCTAGTGCTTAGTAAGTATTGAATGTGATTTTATTCATTCTAATCATTAAGTCTTATTTTGTTAAGAGTTTCTAACATTACTACCTAAACAATAAATTCGAAGTGTAATGTTTTACTTTCAAACAGTACTCGGGAAAAAATTATTCGACAAAGTCGCTTATGAATGCTTATTTATGATATGATAAATAGTGAAATAGTTTTAATAATTTATGAAACTATTGACGTAATTACTGCAAAACTAACAAATTATTACAAAGTAAAATGGGATTAAAGAATCCCCATTTACTGGATATTATTAATCAGAGTATTTTAGTAATAATTTACCTTCATTTTAATTGTAACATTGGATAGTTCGTAGTTAAATTATACTTATTATTGAAAATTGTTAAATTTTGAAAATATATACACACCGTTTATTAAATGATATTCATGCTGTGCAAGATTAGCCAGATAAGACTACTTAACAAGATAAAGAATTAATCTTTTCTAAACATTTATTATTTTATGTGTCATATATACAGTTTTCATTATTCATTGTCAATTACGTTTTGTATTTCAATCAAACTTTTAAGGTAATACATTAAATTGTATTCATAGAAATGCGGTTAACTTTGTGTCATTTGTAAAAGACTTAATATAAGGCCTTAATAGTTAAAATAAATTCTATTATGAGTTTTAATCTTTTTGAATTTATAACAGTTATGAATCTAAATTATATTTTGAAACAGTTAAAATATAATCAACTTTTAATTCTGTACCATTTATATTTTGTGGTTATTGAAAATATTCATGCATTAATATCGCAATAAGTTTGGCTTAAATGCTGTTTTTAGAATGCCAGAATCATTATCTGACAAGGATGTCAATAATTTTTAGTTTTTTTTTTTTTTTTTTTTTGTTTAGATTCTAATCAAACATTAACTATTATAGGCTGTTAAGCCAACCCATAAAATCAGAATAAATAGTGAGGGAGAGAAAATTTTGACAACTTTTAAATTATTTGTTTCTTTTATCTTTTAAATTATATTATAAATCCTTAAAGTACATTATTTTTTATCAATTCATCTTGAATATTATATTAAATCTAAGGAAAAGCTTAAATAATTTATCACAATTTTAAAAAATTGTATGATTTTAGAAATCTATAGTAGTACTGCATTTAAAAAACTGTTCTGTTTCCTAAACAAACATTAATTATGTTACTGACTAACTTGTCTTTGAATGGATCTATTCTATTAAATTTCATATCTTTATATTATGCTATTTTTTATGTTTTAATTGTACTACTTTTGGTAGTAAATATTGTATTTTCTTCTTAATTTATTATTATTTTTAAGAAATATCTAAGTAATCATTTTCTTATTTACTATTCAACAAAATATATTATCTGAATATATTTTTGATAAAATTCATTCATTCATCTATTAATATTTAATGATGTACATAATAAAAAAAAATTAATAGCTTCATTTTGAAAAGAAAATCAATATTGCGAAAGTTGCTTTAAAACACAAAGTTAATATGGAAGGCAGTATTACTTACCACAGAAATATTTGTTATATTAATAAGCATGCTCTCTGCAGGTGACCTATTTCATAGTGTGTCAGAAACTTTCCAGTTTTGAACATTTTGAAGGAGACTAATTTTTCAGTTCATCAACCTATCAATGATTTTCATAAATTTTTGAGAGGTGTTACAAATTTTGCAATATGATGGTGCAAATGTTTTTGTGACCATGGATAATTAATACTATCACAAAGTATTCTTTTATTTTAAAAATTTTAAACCATAAGAAGCTTATTAATGTTAATAATATCCTTCTTCTCAGTTAAATCTGTTATTTGGGACACAAACAATTCGATATATAACAGGAAAATGTTAATTCCATTAGTCACTGCAATCACTTAATGCGTGTTCTGTAAAGTGAATTTATGAAACCATTTTATATTTCATGTGTTTAAGTTCAGCTACTCAATCAGCATAGTAATTTGAGAATCATGTTGGAGTTGTTTTGTCTTCTAATAAGGAGTAAAATTGACTGCCTACAGAGCCCGACTAAGAAACTTTTGTGCCCAGGGCGCAATCCAATTTTTGTTCCCTCCACCCCCATGCAAATTTATATCGACAAGTTATCATAATTACAGTCATATAAAAATTATAACATTGAAATAGCAAACATATTTAAGAAATTAGCATTAAAGTAATATTCAAAATCAAACACACCAAATTTTCATTTTAAGTAATCATTATTATCTATGTCTAGCCATGCTAAAAATTAAGGACTTTTAAAGACCTAGAGTGACCCACTTTTTTATTTTTACCTTGTCATACTCATAAGCTCTGTGGTGCATAAATAAATAATAATAGAATTAAAAATAGTTTAAATTGATGAGATGATTTAATGGTTTATAGTGGTATATTGTCTGTCTTATAAACATGCAATAACCCATAGGATAAAAAGAGCTCTAGGTTCGTTGAGGGAATTAATTATCAGGTAAATAACAGTAAAATTAGAGTAAATAGGAAACAATAGAGTTCATGACAAACACAATTACCTCTTACAAAAATTTATTAAAACTTAACGATGGTAGCTTAAGTTTGCAATTTTTCCCCACTTATATGTGTTTCAAGCACTCGACAAAATTTTTGTGCCCAGGGCACATGCCCTAAGTGCCCATGCGATATAGAGACCTTGACTGCCTACATTGTGCTCCCATAATAAAATGATCAAAGACATTATATAGGCTAAGCCATAATAGTGCCCATGCATTATTAAAGATAAATATATATATATATATATATATATATATATATATGTAATCAGTTAAAATATTCTTCCACTGATTATACATGAGAATTATCCCATATTATTTAAGTTGCCTTGACTTGCTGAGCAAAAAGAACTCATTCAATTTACAGTCATTACAACATCAGAAACACAAGTCCAGTATTGTAGAACTTTACATTTATTTAAGATCAAATAGCATTGGTCAACTGATCATCATTACAGTATAGCTGCTCTGCATAGAATGGTCAGCAATGTCAGAACCCAGAGCAAGTGTATCACATTTTGTTCCCAAGAGATTTAAGATTGTTCAGCCCTTTTTTGGTGGCTAGAGTAAACCTTGATCAATTAAGCTAGGTCGAAAATCACACAGGCAGCAATTTAGTTACATTTGAAGCTATACCATTTTCCTGGAATAGCTGAAAAATGTGCCCAGTGAACAGAAAATTGACATTTATTCCTGTATTAGGTTTGAGAGACGGGTAAAAGTAATTTAAGTTAGAGAACACTCCTTTATCTGACATTTTTTGGCTGGGAAATTAGATATTGTAAAATGAAGAAAAAGGAGAATTTTAGATATCTATTTTAGTTGTAAAAATTTTGATATATTACATATAGAAATACATATATATGTATATATGAGTTTCTATTATGAGTTGCTTAGTAAATTGTTGGAAAATAATTAAAAGGAAAAACATTTACTAATATCCTACTTCAGCATTTTAATTGATTATCTTTTTAAATCATATTTTTCTCTACTATTTTCTGCAGCTAGAATTGTTATAAAGTATCCTAAAATTATTGTATTGAAGCATAAATTAAGTTTTTTAGTTTGTTAATTTCTATTTTTTTTTTGTTTTGCAGATTCTGAACAATTTGTTGCTCAATTAGCATTGTTTAAAGTACCATGACAAGTAATATATCAGCCCAGTTGAGTACTGTTTTACGAAGTCAACTCAAACCGTATGGATACACAGGATATATTTTACCCTATTATACATCCAAAATAGACCTTTTGGAAGATATGATTAAGAGAACAGCACTTATGAGTGAAAGCAATTCTGTTCTTATTATTGGTCCACAAGGTAGTGGTAAATCTGCCATTTTGGAGTGTGTGGTTGACAGAACTTTTAAAAACAAATTAATCAAAGATAATATGATGTTTGTTCAGTTGGATGGAATGATTCATACTAATGATAATCTAGCACTTGAAGACATTGCAAGGCAATTGAGAGTGCAAGATGTCGAAGATAAACCTTTAGGAAGTTTTACTGAAAAGTTATTGCTCTTGCTAACAGCACTAAAGAGTGGAAGCAAAGACAGCAAGTCCATATTATTTGTTTTAGATAATTTTGATTTGTTTTGTAGCCACAAAAATCAAACATTATTGTATAATTTATTTGATGTTGCCCAGTCACAGCAGTCACCAATATGTGTGATTGGTATGTGTTGTCGGCCAGATGTGTTACAAGTCCTTGAAAATAGAGTCAATTCTCGATTTTCACACCAAAAAATATTGTTGTTTGAAGAAATGACATTTAATGAATACCTGGAATCTGCTAAGCATTTTTTGACATTGAATAAGTTTTATGATACAAAGTTTCTTAAAAAATGGAATTTAGAAATACAAAATCTTTTCAAGCAGAATAGTATAAAAAGCATCTTAGAAAATTGTTTTTTCACCAGTAACTCACTTCGAAACTTAAAAGAGTTTTTATATTTGGTTGTGCAAAATATTAGTGAAGAACAAATTAAATTAACAGTGGAAGATTTTGAACAGGCTTATGCTAATTTTTCAGAGGATAGCAAAAGTTCCCTCATTCAAGGATTGTCTATACTAGAATTATCATTAGTGATTTCAATGATGCATTTAACTGATATTTATGGGGGAGAACCTTTTAATTTTGAAATAGTATACAATGAGTTATCAAAATATTTCAGGAGAAAGATGGCGTGGAATTTAGAGAAACCTGTTGTTATGAAAGCTTTTGAACACCTAATAGATTTAGAATTGGTAAGACCATGTACAGAGACAACAACTAATGTACTTAAACGATATATGCTTGTCAGACTATTAATAGATGTGAATGTAATTAAAGAAGCAGTTGGATGTTATCAAAATCTGCCCCTTCCACTAAAACACTGGGCTGAATCTTCTCTAGATTGTTAGATTAATTAATTTTACTTTTAAAAATATATTAAATGCTGTTCATTCATTATTATTCTGATCCCATTTAATTAAGTTCTAGGATTTTATTGTATATGCCTTATATTATGTTCGGTATATGTCATTTTTAAATTCTTATATTAATGTACTATAAGTAATTTCTGTCCAAATTACTTTAGAAGTGTTGAAATAATGTTACAATTTTTGATTTTTCTTTTGAAAATATTGTATTGGAGATCATACTTTACAGAACTTTCTGTTTTAAAAACCTATGAATTTCACTTTTTCGTCAATTAAAAAAATTATCCTGATGATTCATTCTTATGAATTGATTACTTATGGTCTGGTTTATTTATGGATTTATTCCTGGTGTAAAAAAGACTTCATCTCTATGAAATTATTTAATTTTTCTAATTAATAACCTCTTGGCATTGTCACCTGTATCCAGTTCAAGAAAGTGAACAAAAACTAAGTTCATTTTTATTTCAAACAAGCACAGGTGCCTGTGCTTTGCTATGATGATTTTCTATACATTAGTCAAAACATTGTCTCTTCATTTTGTGTATAATTCTTGGTACTTGACAATACAGTGAAACTCATGGGCACATAAACATCTATTTATATTACATATATGATTTCATATTTGATTCCTGAGATGCTTGAAATGTTAAGCCTCAAGAAGATGTGAAAACGTTTCCAGATTTAGAATACCAAAATTTGACTAAAACTATGAAACAATAAGCATACCTACTAAGCTTCCATTTAAGCATTAATTTGGTACAATTTTCATTATGTATATCTACATTTCAGCTTTTTATTGTTTTTCTCAAATTTATTTACATCTTAACGCAAAAAATATTTAAAACACACTGTCAGCAATCTTCATCTTGAAGTAATTGACTATTATAAATTAGCTTGCATATTTTTGTATGCAGTAAAGTTATGTTTTGTGAAAAATAAATCCACATTCATATATAAAACACACTGCAGTCTAATTTTGATATAATTGACTATTATAAATTATGTATGATGCAGTAAATTGTCCTATCATATGATATACTGGAATAAAGAGATATCAACATCAGTGGTGTTCCTTTGACATTATCAAAATATGCTGTTTAAATTTTAATGACTTGTGACAAATTATGTAGATTTATATAAAACAACATATGTATAAATAGACACTTTTCTTTACATAGATAAATATATAAAGATTGCTGTTTATTTACCTGTGTCTTCATATGTATGGATTCATACTTTAAGAGGGGAAATGTTAATAGAGCATTTATTATCTAATAAAAAATTAATCAAGGAATAAATTTAAAACTAGTACAAGCTTTAAGTTGGCTCATGATTTGTAAAATACACAAATCAAAATTAATCATGGTAATCTTATTAGAAGTAAAAATGTATACAAACTATGTTTAAATAACATACAGTATATAATTTAGTAATTGAAATATTTAAAGGTATTATGTCCTATTGCTACACAAATTGCTACTTTCTTCGTACTTATGGTGTTGTAACTTGATGAATTCAGAATTTGTATTTAAATTTGACAATAATGTTTGAAATTACCACATAAAACATTTCATAAGGGATGGATTTTGGTAGTTCTAAGGTATCCTGTGTTTTCTGCTGTGTTGTCAAACACCAAAATGCCAATTTTCATCACAATCATGCCAGTAGTTTAGGATGAGATGTGGAACATCCAAACCAGCATATATACAGTGACCTGTATTTGTATAAAAATAGATATTTAATATGTCAGACATTATCCCATTTATAGATTTGGGGATATGTCTTTCATGTTTAGAGTTCATAGACTGTTTAAAGATTCCTTAAATTTATGTGCTCCATAAAAAAAACCCTTAAAGTGCTTAATTTTCATTTTTAACCCTTAATAAAATTTAATAACTTTTTAACAACAATTTAATTTGAAATAAATTGCTTAAAGTTACATCTGAGTAAGTGCCTTTGGCAAGGTATTATATTGTATGACTCATCACAAAATGAAGTTATAATGAAATATAACTGCAGAAGATATTCAGAAAATTTTATAAAAAGGTCAAATCATTAGTTCTGTTTAAGCTTTTTCATGTATTAGTGGATCGTCCATCTGCCAATTAGAGCCTTTTTAGAGCTTTACAGAATAAATGATCTAGAAAAGGAGTTTGGAGTGTGCAGGCAATTGTAGTTTGAAACTACAAATGTGTATGCATGGGTAGCTGTGTATAGTCCCTATTTTAAATCATGTTTTTAGAAAAGGGGCATTATCTACTAATTAGATTCTTGCTTCAGTGTTAGTTGAACTGAATAAGTTATTTATATTCTCCTACAAGGAGTGACACTTTTATAATAATTAAAAAAATGAATAAAACTGAAGAAACTTCCTTCCTAACACTTCTGTCAATTATAATTTTCTTTCATAAAGAAATCCTTAAAAAATTTGGAGAATCCTTTAAAGGCCTTAATTTTTACTTTCAAAATCCTGTATGAACCCTGAATGAAAGCATTACTGGCTATATGTATATATATATATATATATATATATATATATATATATATATATATATATATATATATTTAAAAAAATATGGCATAGGAAATATGAATAGGCACAATTCAGAATTTTAATAATGAACATCTCAGTAAATTTGGTCATGAAATTGTGAGGTCATATGATTTTCATGACTGGAACTGGCAGGCAGAAAGTTAGTTAAGGTTTAAATGGGTAATTTTTAATCTAGCTTTAGATTTTAGCATGCCTTCTCTAAGAGTTGGTCTTTCACATCCTTTAAAGTGAATAATGTTCTTTATTGGATCTTGGCAATAAAATGGCTTATTTAGTATATGGGAAAAAGTTATTGGGTACTGGCAATCATGCTTATTTATAGTGTAAAGTTCATACTAAATTTTCATCTCTGAAGCGATGATACAACTGTTCATTTAGGCTAAATATATTGCTTGGTTACTAGCAGTTAGTACACAGTTGACTTGCAGAACAGTGTTCTAATGATTCATACATAAAGTTAAGTGGAATTTGTAAGTAAAAAAGTGATAAAAGATGTTTTTCCTTTTCAGTTTTTAAAAAGTGACTGACTGAAAGAAAAGGATTTTTTCCCTAAATAGGATTAATTCAATAATTTAAAACCTTCTGATCTGTGCAATTGTTATTTTTACAAGCTTACTCTACAGTGCTCCTTACAATAAGAACATGAGTCTACTCTATACACATACAAGGTAAAACAATTACAAGCTGTATTTTGTATGGCTTACAATGTTTCTAAATTGTAACAGTTGTAGATTTTTGTCTATGTTATGTACTTCATTATCACAAGTTTAATCCGTGAGGAAGTAAAAATGTTTAGTGTAATTAAAAGATAACCCATACTACTTATTTTGCTTCAACAGTCAGAGTTAACAAGCATCCAAAAATATTAAATCTAGTAGTTCTTTGCTTTTTCTTTCAAAATGTAACTGATTTTCAACATATTAGTAAATATTGACATAGAAAAAATCAAGCAGAAAAGAAATTTTAAAGAAAGTTAAACCACAATTAAGAGGCTGACACTTCATAAAAGACTTGTTTCAAAATTTTATTTTTAGCTCTTACCTAATTTTTTTGAAACATTTGTAAATTATTATGTTTATCAAATATTTGATCTATTTTCTTTTTTCAATTTCTATGCATTTCACTCATTGCTCAATGTTTTTATTTAATTCTTTAATCTCAAATGTAAGTTTGATATTCTTACAATATTGTAAACTATTTTTGTATTTTGAGAACAAAAACTGAAATTTATGGAAATTATATACTTAAATATATGTAATTTTGAATATTTAATAAATACTAGTTAAATTGATGCATAAGTTTTACATTGTTTTGTGTGCCAGTGTTATGTACAATCTGTGGATAAATTTGCATAATTTCGTGTTTTAGGCAAATGGATGCACATTTTCTTTGTTTCCTTTTTTTTAAAATGACTCTCGACTTATTTCAAGAAGTCATTTAATTTTAGAGAACTGAATAGAGGATAGTCAAATTGGTTTGCAATATTCCAAAAGTTGTTAATTCTTCTAGCTGATATTTTCTATAGCTTGTGTATTTTCATTTTATTCTTTATTTTTTACCTGAAATATTCGGCTTGCTTTCTATAAATATAAAATTTTTTGGGTTTCTTAAACTTAAGAAAGGTGGGGGGAGAAAATGAACTTTTAGTTATTAAAGAGCGAGAATTCTATTAATAAACTTGAAATTATCAAAGCATTTTAAAAAACTTTTTTTTTGTACTTGAATAGAAATATTTAGTTTTATTAAATATGTATTCATTATATCCGTTTTAGTGCAATTAACATTTCATAAATTTATGTTTTCGCTGACATGATCCTCGTTGTTTTTGAATTAATTCCGTAACTTACAAAACCGCGAAATTATCAGATCCAAACATTTGTCTGGTATATCCAGCGTATCGCCATTTCTTTTATTACTGCCTTGTGTTTCGCGCAACATGTGCTTCCATCTGATCCGATCTAAAGAATAATTCAATCGATGTGTTCTGACTGCCTCTTTGGGAATTGAAATCAAATAGCGTTGCTGGTGATCCATCTTGAAAGTTGTTTCTATGGTGACCGTAAAAAGAAGTCGGACACGAGAACACAAATTTCTTATTCGATCGCGTGTAGTTTAGAATGACTGTTTCCAACCGCAATGCCATTTTATTATGGACACATTTAGAGTTTCGGAAAGAATCTGTGTTTTAGAATGGGTGCATTTTTAAAGTAATAGAAGCTACGGTAGTTCAATTAAGCTTAGTGATTTAAATGACGGTAAAGATTTCAGTTTGAGTAAATGAAAACGAGATTACGCGTATAATAAAGTATACTAACATTTAAAATAAAATGAAGAACAAATATGGTTTATATATCACGAACGTTTTATTTACATTATACTTTAGGGCTGCGAAGTGTCAAGTTTACACTTTAGTCTGTAAATCAACAATCTTAGGTCTAGGGCTGTTACCATATTACTGTTGAGATTGTACAGGTGACTTTTACGTTATAACGGTATCTGAGAAATTTATGGTACCAAATTCATATTTCTGACGCCATTATGACATATCTCTACCGCAATATGGTAACATCCTAATTTTCCAATATTTTTTCCTCATAAATGTCCAGCACAAGGCAGTAACTCCTGAGATCCTGAGAATAAGACTACGTAATTGGCACAAAAGACTGAATGGATATTTATTCTGAAAAGATACTAGATAGGAGAGGTAGTTGTGGCCAGCAGCAAGACGAAAGGTAGCTGCAAACCTTGCCTTAGGCACGGAGGAAATTTTTTAAACTGTTTACCTACTCTTATCTTTTCCTCTGATACATTTCCAAAAGACCTTTTATATTTTAGTTAACATTTTGGTAGGGAGGAAAAAAATGTCCGATTATGAGATTCCATAGAATAATTGAGATACTTATATGTTTTGAGTTTCTATGCAAAGAAGTCTGCCTTTTAGTTTCCCTGAAATCTATGCCCAATGGTTAGGGTGCTATCATAAGTACTGAATTTCGTGGTTTCGAACCCCACTGTGGCTGAATGTTCGTAGTCGTTCGGAATCGGCTTTAAGCGATAGATCCCGGTCACATTAGCCCTCGTGTTGCAAAAAAGCTGACCTTGTGCTCCAAACCAAACGCTGAAATCTATGGTTTACTGGTATTCCTTGCAGGGCAATTTATTTATGATTTTGAGTTAGGTAATTTAGGTGACATAGTGCCTCTCGAGACTTCAAAATCTTCATTACAACAGCATTTTTCCGATTCATCACAAAACAAAAAAATTGCTCCGTTTAGAACGATTTTTTAAAATAAGTTTTATAATTAACTCTAGTAATTAAAAGAACTATTGAGTTTTGTCATTTCAAATGGTATATTTTTATAAATAACTTAAAAATAATACCCAAATGAAAAGATATGAATTGTTTTATCTGCAAGATAACGTTTGAGATATATGTAGTAAAAATCAAATTTTTATATCAAACTGAAGTAAGTATATGTTTTATTCTATAACTTTAAATATATCAAATATTTTAAAGTTAAAAAATAAAAACTATCGAGAAATTTCAAATTTTTACAAAAATATATTCTTTATTGTGTTATAAAATAGTATTATATATTCCTCGAAATACAAATATAATATATAGTATTATATATTATATTTGTATTTTAAAAATGTATTGCTTCATACAGCAAAACTAAATAATGTTTTAAAATTTAGATTGTTATTAATGATTTTAAAAAGAAACTTAGTCTAAACAGAACAAAACTTTTTATTATATAACGAATTAAAAATAGGCCGTTATAAAGGCTTTTCAGCTCACCGCCTTAAGAGTTTATAAAGGGCACATTAAAACAAATTAGAGCACAAAGTCTAGATTCGTGTTTTAAACAAAATGAATAATTTTTGTTTTAAACACGAATCTATACTTTGTTAGGTAATCCTACGGTATGTCTATGAAACAAAACACGTATTCAAGAAAGAAAATAAAACCATAACTTTTTAAACTTTTTTAAACTACGCTCTAGCTTTCAAAATATTAGATTTGTCATTTCAAGTAGCATTTTTTTTTAATAGCACAAAAAATATGTACCAAATTTGAAAAATGAAATTTATTTATCCATAGTTTATCTTTTGAAATATGTATATCAGAAGTTAAACTTTTATATCAAATTGAAATAGAATATCTGTTTTATTCTGTAAACATAAACCTTTAAAGTTATGATATTTTAAACTTAAAAAAAGCACACACAAAAAAAAACTGATAAATGGAAAGTTAGCCTTTATCATTGTTAGCGCCATTTTAGTTTAGGTTTAGTTAAAGGTGTTTAAGGTTTTATTCGTGTTGGGATTTCAACCAATATAGATGATGAAGTGCGATAACTAGATGAAACATTACTTTATTTTGGACATTATATAACACAACAAAAATAAACATTACAGCACCGAAACTCGTACACCAGCAGCACTAACCACATCTTAGTTCTATCATCTCACGTATCCTTGTTCTCAGTCTCTTTTTCTTCCGTTACTCTCGTAGTCGTGGCGATCTTACAATCATGCTATAAAATAAAATGTAGTGCTCTTATTAATATAATTGAGTTTCATAGAATAAAAAAGAAAATGTTTCTATGTAATATAAAAATGAATGTCTAATTTAAAAATTTCAAACGTAATTTTTTAGAGCAAGTGAATTTATTTTTTTTTTCACTTGATATATATATATATATATATATATATATATATATATATATATATATATATATATATATATATATATATATATATATATATATATATATATTATGTTTTTGAAAAAAAAAGTATTGCTTCCTATAACAAAACTAAATAGTTTTTAAATAATTGAGCGTTATTATATACTGTCCCCTTCTTGCCTGAACAGTGGAGCTACAGTAAAACCGTGACTATCCGAACAAACTGAGACCGCTAGTACATTGGATAGCAGAAATCTTAGTTATTAGAAACTATTTTTTAAACAATTTTTGTGAAATGCTTTTTTAACAATACGTATTAAGCAGTGGCGTGCGGTAGGTGTTCATGCAGGGTGTGCAGAGAGCAACAACATTAATAATAAAACCATAAAAATGTACATTAAACACTTTAACGTTTATTATTCATTTGTATACAAAATCCATACGTCTATCCGTATTACTAATAAAATAACGAAAAGCTTATATTTCCAAGAAAAACTTATATTTTCAGCAAACGTAGTACCACACGGCGCCCGCCGCTGCGGTGCCTCATAAGGATGGATGCTCATTGGTACCAACAAACCGAAAGTCTAGTCCACGTGCAGAAGATTTTCCTGCACGCTGGCGCAATAGAGCGAACTGTTTCTCGTTCGTCAGTGGATTAAATTATATTTATTAATTGTTTTTAACATTTGGAAATCATATATTCTGCGAAAGACATCACAATTTTTAAAAACAAAACCAGGGATATGGTGTTACAGATATAACTTATATACTGTCTAAAACACAATGAATGGTAAAATTTGGTCTGTTCTGTTAGAATTCGTTTCTTTTTTTTCTAACAAGACAAAATTGTTTTTTAGCGAATTATTTCAATAAATAGAATACATCACCGAAATTAATTTACCACACTAAAACATTTCACTTTATATTGATGAAATACTTCTTTTATATTTCCATGAAAATAAAATCTTACAATATATAAATTTAAACATAAACTGTTTGCAAAATCGTATGGCCAGTTAATTAGTTAAAAAAAACCAAAAGCGAATGAGTACGTAAGTCCCCGCTCTTATATAACGCTTAATAAACCGTACTTTCGAATGATTCTGAATGTCAAGTGCAGGAAAAATAGCTGCACTTGTCTTAGTGCTATAGTATGCTGTGCTTCTCCTGTAGCCCATACATATAAAGAGTGATTTTCTATTAGTGCGAAGTGCGTACACACAAAAATTTCTTATGTTTGTTTGCTTTTGAATGCGCTACGTGGTGCAGCACCTAGTACCGCACGCACTGCGAGAATACAAGAAAGCAAATCAACATAATATTTGAATATATTATAAATAATATTTATTATATACCATATAAAGATAGGTAGACATAGGGGCAGAAAATTATTGTCTCTCATAATTTTGCTAGGGTGTGCAGTGCACACCCTGCACATATGGACCGCACGCCACTGGTATTAAGTTAATTAATAAAGATGCACTTTCAAAAATAACACATTTGAAAAATTATTTTATAATTTATAATATATATTAATTTATTAAACGTACATTATTATTTTAAAAAGTCTCTTGTCTTTCGTTGCAAAAGTCCGCAATTTCTATCAGTGGCCAATGTTTGAACAAAAGAATATCGGCGTAACATCGCACCTTTGTTGCAAATATTTTAGGGCTGTTGTTACTGCTTATAGCATACACGTATATAGTTATAATATACACGCATCTCCCATATTAGCATAAATTAGTCTGTAATGCTAAATCCTTTCTTTTTTATTTTATTATATATATATATTTTTTTTGATCGCTTTTACTTCCCTTGTGTGTCACTTGGTATTTTGGAGTCAATTTTATATATTCTGAGTAGATATAAAATTTTTTTAATTGAATTCCGTCGGCACACAAATAAATCCTATCAATCGAATCTGAAAAAAAGTTTTTTTTATCGCCATTTTTATATCTTTTGCAGATTTTAAAATTATCTAAAATTTTTCATTTTATAATTTTGTTCTAAAGATTTTTATTTTTGATTTTTTTTTTTAATATTTTTTAATTATAAATTTTTTTTATTTTTTTTTTATTTAATCATCATTTTTTTTCTTATTAACTTTTTTAATAATATAATTTTTTAGAGATTATATTTCGTGTGTAGATTTTATAATTTTAATATTGACTATAAAATAAAATTTTGCACTATAGATTGAATTCCGTCGGCAACACAATATTCAATCGAAAAAGACTGGAAAAAAATCAGTTTGGAAAATGCAAAAAGTTGTTCAGAATACTCGGAATCGAAGTTGCAAAGATTTTAAACTAGTATCGCCATCTATTTGCAAGCGGCATAACTAAAACCTGAAACACTTTTAGAGCATTAAAATTTGCTCTAAAATTTTTCACTTTTTAGAGCATTTTTTAATCGTTTTTCTTCTTAAATAAAAACGATTTTATTTAAAAAATGCTTTTTTTATATTTCTCTTGTTAAGGGATCGAATCATTTTAATTAACTTCTATATTTACATAATTTTTTCCTTAGAGCTATATTTTAATAGATATAAAACTTTTACGAAGCTATTAATCTCCAGATTTAATAACACTGTGTATAAAACTATTATAGATATATTAGATATTCTGGAAAAAAAGCTCGGTTAACTAAAACCGGAGTTAATCGAAGCTCAGATAATCCATATTCTACAGTAATTCATTTTTGACTATCAATAACATTTTCAGTGCAATTACGATTTAGTTTATGAATTAGAATCAGAATCGAATGAACTATTTAAATTATTTCGACATTTCATATTCGGATAGAATTGTTACATTTGCTTGATATTTCCATTAATTCTGCGTTCAATCCGCCAGTCGTGTCAAGCTTACGGGTTGTCGTGCTTGTATTTTGAAACACCATATACATATCCTTCGGTGAATTGAAACGTGCCGATTCTACTAAACACAGAAATTCAATGGGAAATATATACCACGCAATTTCATGTTTCCATAATCGTTTATGCATTTCTCCACGGCCATCGAAATAAACTGTCACAATTGATATTATATACTTACAGAAAATGATGAGCTTTACTAGTCGTTTCCACGGCAACGCTCATCCCACTCGACCGGCCCGAAATTCGCGTTTAGCCCTGAAACTAGTTTAATCGAGTTCTCCTTTAAAGCAGAAGAGAAATTGGCCTCTGCTTGTTCATTATTTCATTTTAGACCTCTCGTTTAAATTATTGTATAGAAATCAAAGAAAAATATCGTTTGGTAGAATTTGGTGTACCGATTGGCGACTATTTGGAAATGATCACCAAATTCATGCCTATTAATCTTATGTAAATACGGTTACATGGTATATAAAGAAATAATGGATCGGAAATTTAGCAAAAACATATAAAAAATAGCATATCTAATAATAACAATTATTATTCAATACTTTTAATTCTATATAACAATTATTCGATATGTTTAAGAAATGATATTAATCACATTAATCGCCACAAGGAAACGATAGATCATATATTCAAATTATTAAAAAAAATAAAAAAAAATATTTGAAAGATTTAGAAAGAAATGAAACAATATTTTAATACCTTAAAATCAAAGAAAAAAAATCATTTTGTAGAATTCCAAGTTTAGGGGTATAATTTGATTCATTGGCGACATGTGGAAATGAAGTCCAAATTGACGCCAATAGATGTTACCTTCAGTTTGTAAACACTATTTCATTGTACATTATGAAATAACAGAATGGGAAATCTAGCAAAAACATATTAACAGAAAAAATTCATGGCTGATAATAAGAATAACTACTCAATTGCGTTTAAGAAATTCTATTAATCACTTCAAGGAAACGGAAGATCATATAATCAAATAATTTAAAAATCAAATCACACAATATTTCAAAGATTTAGAAAGAAATCAAACAATATTTTAATTATTTAAAATTAAAGAAAAAATCATTTGGTAGAATTCCAAGTTTATGGGTACAATATGGTTCCTTGGCGACATTTGAAAGTGATCGCCAAAACGACGCCGATTGATGTTAACGTTCGGTTAACAAACAGGATAATATAGTGTATTATGAAATAACCTTTGGGAAATGTAGCAAAATCTTATAAAAAAATCATATCTAATAATAATAATAATTATTCGGTTGCATTTAAGAAAGCCCATTAAATAACCCCCTCCCCCCCCAAAAAAAGAGAGAGAAAATTTGTAGATAGAATAATCTAATTATTTAAAAACAAATCAAACATTATTTCAAGGATTTTAAGACAAGTCAAACAATATTTTAATAAGTTTAAAACAAAAAATAATTAATGATTAAAAAATATTAAACACCACAAGCTACAAGGGCTGTCTGAGGTAGTCTCGAATTTGGCGACTATCGCCCAAAACTTACCATGTTTATATTCATGCTATTAAAATGTAATATTTTATCAATTGTGTAATCTTTTTATTAAAGAATCGGAGAATCATATCTCACATTCAAATATAAAATATTTTATTAAATTACTAGCAACGAAAATTGCGTATCAGATATTTAGTAGATCAGTACTTCGGAAAAAAAAATCTCCATGCGGTAAATCTTTTGCACCGTCGTTCATTTAAATTTGAATGTTTTCAAGTGAACTTCTGAGAAGTCTTTGCCGTTTAACAAGCTGTAACAAGTATCTTTTTCAAAACACAAAGCAACCCGACAGTTACGCAATACTTTTTTTTTCTCCTCCGTATGTTGACATGGGAGCCGGCCAACCTGGCGTCCGTCCAGCGGCTGTAAATTACTACGGAAAGTAAACACAATCTGGGACCACAACTAGATAGGTTTTCAAAAAATCGCTTTTATTTAAGGGAACAGATTATCTTTAAGCCTTCCAAAAATTCAATTTTTTGATTTTGACTTTATTAAAATTTTTACTTTATTAAGGCATTTCTGAATCACTTAAACTTAACCCATTGAAATATTCGAATTAGAATATGCACAAATACGCAATCTTTGCTTTTATATCATGACTTTGTTATAAATCTTCAAATGCATTTTACTCAAAATGATGTTTTTTTCAACTTGAGCGCACTTTAAATAAAAAGTTATTGCACATATGGATTTCAAATTTTCACAGTGATTAAGTATTAGACATACAGTGAAACTTTGTTCTTTTTTATTTCATTTAGTATTTATAATATTTGGTTTGGTTTAGAGCGCTACAGTTTTGCACACGAGGGCTAATGAGACCGGGACCTACTGCTTAAACCCGATTCCGAAAGACTACAAACATCCATGCCATAGTGGGATTCGAACCCACGAACTCCGGTACCGACGATCAGCGCTCTAACGAATAGGGCAGCGTTCGGCTTATAATATTTGAAATGAAATTTTAAAACATTATTTTAGTTATTTTGGATATTCAAGCCCTTGGCGTAATGTTCCTAATACTTCTTAAAAATTTAAATAGATGCAAAATTATACATAATAATTATAGTTTACAAAAAAACAAAAATCATCAATGAAACTTACTTTGAGTTCATTTAAGTCTGCGTACAGTGTGTCAGAAAATTAAAAAAAAAATTTGAAAACAAGTTCTCACATTTCACTGTATATAAAAGTTCTTATTTTTTAGAAACAAAGAAAAATCTGGAGAACTTATTAAATAAAATAAATCGACAAAAACAAGAGAACAAAAATAAATCTCATGTATTTGAGATAACAATTAAAAAAGATATACGTGGTGTATTAACTGTTCAGTTGACAGTCAGATTTAAAAGTGGTGTCCGCGACTGGAATTCTTCCAACTCATTTCCCAAAACTAACTATAAAATATAAGCTCATTTTTCTGTCCACTAGCCACATTTTCCAGCTATCTCAATAAAATGATTCCCTTTTCCAATGATTTAAGTTTCTTTCTGACTGTAAATAATGCCGACAAGCTGAGAACAACTCTGCGCTATTTCTCACTGTGGGGCCAACTTTGCAATAGAAAAGTGTTTTCCTGTATCATTCATTGCTCTTCTCTTATAGGAGAAAAATGTCTTAAATAAGTTCCAAGTTGGATTTGCTGCTTGCTTAAAAACGGAGTCCCAAATGCTTATTA
>CM063498.1:7324455-7354455 GCA_032207245.1 Pardosa pseudoannulata
TTAAACACATAATTTAAGAAGGAAAAACTAGCTCTTATTTTATTTGCTGTGGATAGTCCTTAAACATGAATTAATTCGTTTTCAAACCATCATCAAACTCACGCTCAAAACTCAAGAAATCAGTCGTAACTAGAAGTGCTTTAAAACTTGATTTTATCTATATAATCTTTGAAATACAAACGGTACGCATGCTTTTACCTCATAAAATCTGCTAAAAAATGAAGTTAGACTGTGTTACCTGGGAGCCGAATTCATACCGTTCTCATTGGAAATTATTATACTTCAACTTTTATGAATTGCCGTGTAAAAATAATGTTATGTTGGCCTATTGTAGAAATAAGAAATTATTACTCATTCATTAACACACAGAAAATAAGTCTTGATTAAATGAATTTATACAATTAAATAAATGCCTAAGGAATACAACTGGAATCAACTTATCATTTGTAGATATCGAAGACTGCTCTCGAGTCGGCGTCGGCCCTAAAATACAATATGGCGATGTCTTTCCTCAAAAGGTCTATCCCTCAAACCGCGGATGCCAGCAGCGTTCACTTTCTACCTTCGTCTGGTTCGAACCATGTCATCTAAAAAATCATACTGCCTCGCTGAGAAAAAACAGGGGTTCTCTCCAGAATAGCGGGGGGTCAAAATCCCCCAAACCAACGGACTCTTCTATTGGTTGCGAGAAGTCCGAAGTCTTTTTCTAATTCAGACCGGTCCTGGTCTGTTTGCCTTTGGCGATGGCTGACGGGAAGAGGTAAAACAAGTTGAACCGAATGTAACTTATTGTTACAGACAGCTAAAAAGGTTATGTTGGGAGTAGGCATTAAAATTCGTGAATGCATTATTTGGTTTCTGACAAAAAGGAAAACTGCCGAAACAATAAGCGTTTCTTTTAAAATTAAAAGATGCAGAGTCAGAGTCTTAACTTTAAAACACTCACAATTTCGTCGAGTTCAAAATGAGTCAGAATACCGGAAAGCAGTAAAGCTTCAAATGAAAATATTGTTTGCGATAGACGGATTGTTACGTATAAAGACTGATCTAGGACTAATATTTAATATATAATTAAAGTTGTGAAAGCACGTTTTCGATCAAGTACAAATGTTGACAATTACTGTAAAGCAAGCAATTTAATATTTGACAAATAGCTTTTTAATTTTAGCTGAAAAATGCATTCTCTGATGTTATAAAAATAGAGGAAATCTGATTAGAAATCGTAATTCCAAGTAATCATAAAGTAGGTTTGATCCCCCCTAACCTCTCTAGGCTGATGAGGGGCATACAGCAATAACACTAAATCGAAGGTATAAGAGAACGAGAAGTGGGGGACCACGTTTTGAAATAGAAAAACAGCCGAGTTATAAGTTGCCAATGGGTTTCCACCCTAAAACGAAAACAATAAAATTGCATGGTACAAGGAAAAACTAATTACTTTGGATATAGTCAAATTCAAGGGAGGTTTGATCTAGGAGTGCTACGGTCTACTTTTTGCAACACGAGGGCTAATGAGACCGGGACCTACAGCTTAAAGCCGATTCCGAACGGCTACGAATATCCATGCCACTTTGGGATTCGAACCCACGAACACCGGTACACGAACACCAGCACCCTAACCAATCGGCCATCGTTCGGCTCAAATTCGTGGAATACACGTGGTGAAGTGTTTAACCCTTTATTTGGCCAAAAAAAAAAAAAAAAACATTCTGAATTGAAACAAATACTGAAATAGGAATGTTTGAGTGTTGCTAACACTCAAAAAACATTTTTTTTCATAAAATGTGACTAGTTTATGAGAATAAATATTAATAGTTTTATTGAAATTATAATATTTCTTTAACACTTTATTTTTTTTTAAGTTTGTATGGCACAGCATACAATGCCAAATTAAGGGTTAACCCAGTTGTTAATTTTTTAATCATAAGAATGTGTTTTTTATTATTTATATGTAAACTAAAGCATTCATAATCCGACATAGTGTGCTTATGTTTACACTACACTTCAGAAAAACCTTATGTAGAAACCCAACCACAAGGTTTTGCCGATCCGTTAAAACAAAACCATGTATATCGTTTAAACAAAGCCTTTTATAGTTTACATCAATCTGGGAGAGAATGATTTTTAGAAAACCTAACTTAACTGTACTTAAGTACTTCTGTACTTAAGTTTACATTTTGACAAATTGCAATGGTCAAATTGTATTAATGTATATATGAATAATGCTGTCTTTTTACTTTATATTATATATTAGTGTTATTTACAAAATCTAAAAATCTTATAAGAAACGGCATAAATCGTTTACATACCTATTTTGACCTTAAAAATATAAGGTTTATCTTGTAAATTGGTAGGTGATTAAATGAAAGAAATTGGAAATGAACTTTTTATTTATCAGACTATATCCATAAATTATGTGGAAAATATAAAAATTTAAATTATTCAGCAACTTTATTGAAGTAGATAAAATTATTTTAAAATCTTTTTAAGATCAGATGTTGAAACTTTGAAACTGTCAGAATTACCATACAGAAATAGGTTAGGATATATTTCATTTATTTCAAATAGAACTAGACCTGATATGTTATGTTATAAACATTCTATCATAATTTCAAAGTAAGAAGGGAATGTGAGGGTTATAACCCACCTTAGGGTTGAAGGAGAGGCAAGCCCCGTATAGAAAATTTCTACGTCCCTACCCCCTCGTATTAGCGTATTTTCTGTACGATTCTGGGTAATTCAGATTTGGAATTATTTCGGTTTTCTTAACACATTGTGTGCTGGTACATTTCGCAGCGGAATTGTATCGGGAGCTGGCGTTTTGACTGTAAATTTAGTTATTCAGTTAAATCTCAATAGATCGAATATGATTTAATTTTTTAACCAACTTTTCGTATTTTATATTGAAATATATAAATAAATATATAAATAGAAATATATAAATAACAACCATAAGATTTTTGTAAACAAAAAATATATTTTTTAGTGGATAAATTTATAACAGTATTGTAAATGTGAAAAATCAAATAGAAATAGTAGCATATAGTTTTAATTTTTTCGAATTATGTTATGTATAAATATTTTTACATTATAAAATAATGAAACGAGAAATCATAAAACTAATGTAAAAACTAGTTTTTATTTGTCTCAATTTTTCCAGAATCTATGTAGTAGACAAGAACATTCGGCTTCGTTTTCCTGTATATACCGTTATTTTTGTACCCACAAACAGACCATGTTACACTAACCCGTACTAGTACGTGACCCGCGCTCAAGTATCAATCGTCAGAAAAAGTACTAGTACGTATCCCGTATACAATCTGCTAATACCCTCTCCTCACTAGTCCACTGCAAGCCATAACCACTGTGTGGAGGAGGTATGGTCGATGGTGGCAGAGGATGGCTTAGGAAGCGATTTTTCTTCAAACATCAAATACAGCCAGCATGCTCTACTAAAGTGCTCATGAGATAAAGGGCAAATTCCAGCGGTCTGCTCATTTAGTGACCCAGTGTTTGCATGCAACTCGTGAACCATCTTATCAACGTCGCCCCAGCGCGAGCACTGTAGTGTTCAAAATTGGTTATAGTGTCGAAGAGGCTTAATGGAATTTATATTAAATTCCAAGATATTGAAATTTAAGTCCCTTTGTGATCCAATAACGAAAAACCGCTCGTATTTTTTAAAAACCTTATTTTCTTGAAAAATTTTCCAACGCTGCGTCCGTCATCTCTTAATCCTTGATAATTTGCGTCTTGCCGGAGAATGAAAAATGCGTTTTCGGCTCGTGCAATGATATCCGAATCGCAGTTTACAGTTAAATGACGAACGATCTGTCTTGGCTGATTGCAAAAGCGCAGCGTGCAGTGGGCCATGAATGGCGAACGCTTAATGAAGTGTGAAATGAAGATGGAGCGGGGAGACTGGTTTCTAAATAAAGTGTGTTTCGCAGAAATAAATGAAGGATTTCGAAAGCGAGTTTTTAGAGGAAGCCGTTACCGACTGATTGGAGATTAGCGCCTGAAAGATCACTCACTTTTGCTTTCTCTCGCATTTATCTATACATGGCGATCAAGCTTCAATTTCGAACACTTGTCGACATAATTTAATGTGGGGATTAAGTTCACTTTTGTAAATTATTGTCGCCAGACGATAGTTTTTGGTACTTGAGGGATCGAAGTTTACCCAGGGATGTTATTTAGGGACTAGAATAGAGCCCGTCATATGACGAGATCAGTTAATTTTTTAATTTTCCAGAATACTAAAGTGCCCTATGAGGCAGGTAAAAAAATGGTTTGTGTTTTGGCTGAGAATTATCTGGTACACGCTCAATAATTTATCTTCATACTCCTCTAAAGTCTCCGGTTACAATGAATGCAATGTAGAATCACGTTGAATTCATTTAGAAATATAATTCAAAGTTTTCTTAGCTATGCCGAAGTTCTACCCAATTTTTTTTTTACATTAATTAATGGAAGTAAAGGAATGAAACTATCACTTTCACTACATCCTAGAAGTACATAGAATTTGTTGTTAACCCTTAATTTGACAAGATGTTTTTTCAAATATTTTTTAATTTCTGTTATTTTCCCATGTCTGTATAGACATTAGGATCTCTGTAAAATGAACAAAAAAATATCATTTTCCATTTTTGAGATAATTAATGTCCACTGTGACGAACACTGACAATTACGTTATATATTAGTTATGAATATACATGTCCGGTGTAGCGGCCAGACTTAGCCAAATTAACGGTTAATACCGGTGATAAAATTTTCATTGCGACAAACAATAATCGATGATTAAATTTAAAATTAGCACATTTGTACCTAATCTATTGTTTAAGCCACACATAAGAGACAATTATTTAATAAATATCTAAGTTCAGTGATAAAACGTATGAATATGGTGCAGACGATATTTTAATAATTTAAAATAAGAAATGATTAAATAAGATGGTTAAAGGAATGACGTCATAATGCTATAAAAAATGTTATTTTTTCCTATTATGTGGTAAATTTAATCGCCTGCTCTTAACCGGGGAAAATAGGACATGAAATCATGGCATAAAACACTCGAAAAGAGGGAAGGGATGGATTTCGAACGTTTTAAAGACCACAGTATTTTTCGATGTGATATGACGCATATTCATACCAATTTACTATAGAATCGGATCAATAGTCTAGAAGATAAACTTTTATTCTGTTTGAATTTTGATAACCCTAACTGAAGAATCCAATATGAATGCCTCTATCCATTCCAGGTCCAACAGCTTCATAAATTCGAGGACAGACGAACAGATAACTTAGGTTATTATTATATAAGGGATTCTAGGAAAATCTAAATCTCAGCTTTTTAAAATATATATTGCAGCATTGAAAAAAAGAGTTAGTTTTCCCCTCTGAATGGTTATTACACTCGTCTCGTAATCAAGAGATCGTGAGTGCGAATCCCAGTAAGAACGACAGGATTAAAAATCCGTATAAATATCTATTTAATATCTTTATGTTATACTTTATTACTTATTCCAGGAGATTCTGGACTTTTCTTTACTTTGGTAGAAAAGTATTCTGAAATATTCACAAGTCCTTTGCTTTGCGCCGTAAAACTTTCATCGCCTTCTCAGACATTTCTGGAACTTCCTGCTCTAAAACCCCTACTGCTCTAAAAGCCAAAGATCTCTGAGTCACGGAGATTTCTGAGTTCAGAGTAGTGTAAAGCTTGCAATTGTGTTTTGATCTTTGAGTTGAATTAATAAATTAGATTAGCTCTATTTCCTGTGTTTGTTATTGTTTTCTACATTAAGCCTCTACTTGACAATGCCCAATATAATAATAGCCTAAGTCAGGGATGGGCCTAAGTCAGGGTCTGGAGTTGGCCCGCGGGGCAAACTACGGCCCGCGGGCCAACTCCAGCCCGCCAGAAGATTTTATCCGGCCTTCGGATAGAATTTTAAGGTGCCTGTCCTAGGCAAATTAAAAAAAATATATATTTATACATTATATATCCATCTCTTTTTCTACTTTGCTGAAATATTATATCCCAAATTTATTATCTAACTCCCAGAAAATCAGCGGTATATTTGCTTTTTATATCTCAACAAGTGTTTTCCACTTTGAACCTTAGAAAGAATAATTTCAGAAGTAGACTGACAGATGAGCATTTAGCATCGTTCCTTAAAATCAGTACATCTCACTTCGAACCTCAGTATAAGGAACTTTTAAAAATGAAAAATCGCAATTTCATTAATCTCATTAACGTATTTAAACCGTTAGGTACTTGTATACTGTTTTTAAAATTTTAGAGAATTTATCTTGGTCCACCAAACTCATTTTCTTTCGAATTTTGGCCCACGTCCGAAAAAGTTTGTCCATCCCTGGCCTAAGTTATCTATCCGTCTATCCTTGAATTTATGAAGCGGTTGGACCTGGAATGGCAGAGGCATCCATATTGGATTCATGATTAGTTAGGTTTATCAATGTTCGAAATCCACCCCTTCCCCCTTTTCTAGCATTTAATGCTATCATTTCAAGCCCTAATTTCCCCGGTTAATAGCAGGCGATTAAATTTATCAATTTGTCACATAATAAATAGGTAAAAATAACATTTTTTTAGCATTATGACGTCATTCCTTTAATCCTCTCATTGAATCATTTCTTATTTTAAATTACTTAAATATCGTTTGCATGATTTTCATACGTTCTATCACTGAACTTAGATATGACGTAAATAATTTGCTTTTATATTTGGCTTAAATAATAGATTAGGTACATACGTGAAAATTTAAAATTTAATCCTTAATTATTTTTGTTGCAACAATAAATCTATCATCGGTATTAATAACAAATTCTATCTACCTCCAGGGTGTAGTGGAAATGATTGTTTCATTCCTTTACTTCCATTAATTACTGTGGCAAAAAAAATTGGGAAGAACTTTCGATTACCTAAGAAAATTTTGAATTATCTTTCTAAATGAATTCAACGTGATTCTAAAATGCACTCACAGTATCGGGAGACTTTAGAGGAGTGTGAAGATAAACAAATTATTGAGATTGTACTAAAAAATTCTCAGCCAAAAAACAAACTGTTTTGTTTTTACCTGCCTCATAGGTTACTTTACAATTCTGGAAAATTATGCTAGTATTTTTATAATGAGGATAAAATTGCTGTTACATGAAATACTCAATACTAAACTACGGGTTGTCATTTTGAACCCAAAACTATTCTGATCCCACATCGGCATGGATGTTCGTAGCCGTTTGAAATCGACATTAAGCTGTAGGTCCCGATCTCATTAGCCCTCGTGTTGCAAAAAGTAGACCATAGCACACCAAACCAATCTAATCCAAAACTATTTTGTGTTCAATTTACTCAAATGTTACTCAATGAAATTGAAATATATTAATTTTATACCCATAAAAATTTATGAAAATATGATATTGAAGATTATGTTCATATAAGCTTATGGGCATATATAGCTTCCAAGTGTGGAAACAAAACAAGATATTTGTTCTCACTGTAAAATGCCAATATGTGGAAAATGTACAAAATATATATATGAAACTGTTGCCTGAACAGTATAAAAAGCCTCGACTGGTTAGAAACTAAAAAATGCCATTATAGTTGTCTATTTATATTTCTAACAATATATGCTTTTCGATATTGTTGTATCTTATTATTTTTAAGAATTATTATAAAAAATTTAATGTCTAAAGATGAATAAATGTCATATCCTATACATACCGTGTTCTTTTTTAATAACAACACGGATTTATATTAATCGAGTATGTATGACACAGCCTGTTGTTTTTAGGTAGACAGGAATTCCGGCTGTTCGACAGTTAGGATACTAACTTGTGAAAAAGAAGTTTTATGTTGGAAGTAGAAGTTGCTATATCTCTACGTGAGGAAAAAGAAACTTTATTTTTTTTAATGCGCAACTTTTATTTGCTTATGAGAAATCAATAATAAAATTTTTAAAAAATCTCAATAAAATAAAATTCTCTAATGCAGAGTACATTTATAAGACTTTTCGACAGATATTTCGTCACATATATGTTGAGATCTAATTTTAAATAAAGACTACGAAAATTCTTGATATGGGGAAAAAATAATTTGAAAGTTTTTTTTATCATGCCTATTACATCGCAAAATTTAGATCTTTGTGTTCAAAGTAACGAAGAATGTTTTTTACTTTTTGCTACAAAATGCTACAAAAATTGATAACATTATCTTTGAAATAGGTATAATTTAAAATCTATACATTAATGTGTAACTCATGTAGGAAAATAAAAAAATATATGAAAGTAGCTTAAATTTGTATCACAAATTAAGAGTTTAGCAAAGATATATAAGTCTAATAATTATTAGTTATATCATAGTTTATATATGTAATGATATTTTAACTTAAAACTAATTTAATTATAACTGTACTACCATACAAATTTCTGGATTCAAGATTCTATCCTTAAAATGGCTACTTTTAGATAAACTCTTTTGTTTACCTTTCGAATGGGGTAACCTTTTCGACTTCGTAAACAACAAAATTAATTCCTGTTTATCCCAAATATGGTCTCGTTTAAGGGATTTAGTTTCACTTCATACGCAACACCATGTAAATTATGTTTTTTACAAATCCGAGGCACTTGTCTTTACTGTAAAAATTAACAATGGCCTAGAGTTTGAGAAAGAAGAAATTAATACTCATTCATTAACACATGGACAAATAAGTCTTGATTAAATGATTTTATACAATTAAATAAATGCCTGAGGAATACAGCTGTAATCAATTTATCATTTGTAGATATTGAAGACTGCTGTCGAGTCGGTGCCTGCCCTAAAAAACCAATATGGCGATCTCAAAAGGTCTATCCTTCAAGCTACGGATGTCAGCAGCTTTCACCTTCTACTCTCCTCTGGTCACATCTTTGTCCTCTTAAAAAAAAATCAGACTGCCCCGCGGAGAAAAACCGGGAGTCACCTCCAGAACGGAGGGTCAGAAATCCCGATAAACCAAAGGGACCTTCTATTGGTTGGGAGAAGTCCGAAGTTTCTTTCTAGTTCAAACCGGTCCTGTTCTGGTATGTCTTTCACGATGACTCACGGGAAGAGGTAAAAAAAGCTGAACCGAATGTAACTTATTGTTACGTTTACTCTCCCATTTTAACATACAATTCGCTGATTTATTGCCCTTTTCATTGGGAGAACATCGTATAGGTACGGCAACATCGCTCCTTTTAAGGCAGGGGTGGCCAAATACTTTTAAGCGCGGGCCAAAATGAAATTTTCAAAATGTCTCCCGGCCGGACGACTATGCCGCGTACGCTGCGCACACGCGAATGTTTTGGGTAGAGTTTTTTCCCTGCCCAAGAAATTTTTTTGACAAAAACACTATAAGTATCATTTTAAAGCATTTGGACAGAGAAATTTGACAGTTAATAAAAGATAATAGTAATAATAAATTGTCTTACTTAGGTGTATATATGCGAACAATTTGTGCCCAGTAAAATATGTCACGTAATTTTTAAAGAAATAGGATTCATTATATTAAATTAATGGTCATTAAATAAATCAGTTAATGAAAGGTTTTATTTTGATATTTATTTATATCTTAAAGATACAAATTATTTTATTTTGACCATAGTTATTACATTTTTATATTTGTATTACATTTTGTAAATATAATAGTAAATAGAATTATAAAAAGAAAAGACAAACATAGTAGGGATATGGTTACAGCTGTTCAAATTATAATACTCTCTATTATTTATATATTTTTCATTATTTATATGTACACTACGTATACAAATACTGTTGATTTCAACAAAATCGCATATAAGAGATTAAAAAAATTGCATGAAGGATTTTTCAACGGGCCGGATGAAGTAAGCAAAAAGGCCGGATTTGGCTCGCAGGCCGGCTTTTGCCCACCTCTGTTTTAAGGGGACAACACACGAATGTATCTACGCCTTAACTAGAGAATCGAAGCCACACCCACTGTGTGGTATTTCATCATGCAACTAATTCTTAAGATTCGCTGGCACACCACTATAAAATCTCATTTTACACGTTTTGCGAGAGAAGCACAGGAAATGTTTTAATAAACTGTATTATTATTTCAAAATTGTCTTTTCTTTGATGGTCTCACGACTGTAACCCGATTAGATACCTAAAACACCCAAGACATATATCGGCACACAAAATTTCATGAAGGTGTTAAGAACCGTTCGTAAATATCATGTGTACAAACTAAATTCTAAACACTGAGAAATAACTAAACACTGAGAGAAAAAAAGCTTAAAATTTGTTTTCTATATGAATGTGACATGTTACGAATTTTTTTTATTCTCAATAACTTGCGATTCAACTAATAGATGATAAAAGTAGTGCAATAATGTACAGAAATATTTTTTGAAGTTTAATAAGCCTGATCGATCTCTCTTGCAAGTAATTCGATGAAAACGGCTAAAATTTAATGTTGATGTTATATTTTCCGATAAACTTGAGTCCCTTTTCAGTTACTTATTCGGTTTCTTGATTACATTTTCGAATGAAAAAGCAGGCCAGAATGAAATAGCCTGTGCGGTGAAAAAATCGTGCAGATTCCAAATATAACTTGACCAAAGGAATTCTTTAAATTTCAGTCATTTTCTCTGTTCCACGCCCTGAAGCATCTTTTGAATGAAACTCGACGGAAATATCTCTTTCCACATTCTATCATTTGCGTACAACAATATTTTTTATCCAGTGAATGCATATTTAGGGAGGACAAATGTTCTTATATATATTTTTATCCATTGTCTGGGATTTCATTATTTAGAAATTCATACATCTGAATGAGTATATATATATATATATATATATATATATATATATATATATATATATATATATATATATATATATATATATGTGTGTGTGTGTGTGTGTGTGTGTGTGTGTATGTGTGTGTATATGCATATATGTGTCTATATATGAATATATATATATATATATATATATATATATATATATATATATATATATATATGAGAGAGAGAAATATATATATATATATATATATATATATATATATATATATATATATATATATATATATATATATATATATGGGTATGTATAGTGATGTGATTTTTGGAGCGCTATGGTCTACTTTTTGCAACACGAGGGCTAACGAGACCGGTACCTACTGGGTATGTATAGAATATGTATGTATAGAATGTGTAAGTATATATATATATATATATATATATATATATATATATGTGTGTGTATAATGTATGTATATATGTATATATATATGTATATATGTATGTACATATATATATATAATATGTATATATATATGTATGTGTATAATATGTATGTATGTGTATATATATAAAATGTATGTATGCTTGAGTTAGTAAAACATTATAAAAATATATATTTAATTGTTATATATATGAACGTTAATCATTTTATTAAAAAAAGAGATAATAAGAAATAATAGACAATAACTTCAGAATGTTTAAATTAACTTTGGCCCGTTGGTCTGCACACGTGATTAAGCATTGTAAAAACATTTATGGTGGATTAATTGCATGCAACAGGATAAAGATAGCAAAGATCCTTCACTTTCCTGAGAAAATGAAGGTTTTAGAAAAAATAAAAAAGTGCCACACGTAGCACTTAGTCAGATTCTAGTTTTGAAAAGTATGGAAAGAATGCAATTTCACTGATTCTTGTCCTTGATATAAAATTGATGTCTGGAAAAGTGAAGATTAGAAATATAGAACGTGAACTGGAAGGATTTTCAAGAGCAAATTTATGATATATTACTGTTTTGTCACAAAGAAATTTGATCCATTTTGGCACAACTTGTTTAGAAATAGGAATTAGTCACAGACATCGATATACCTTAATTCAGAAATCACAAAGGAAACAGATATATCAATTGTGGCAAATCCAATCGCATGGGTCGCAAATCCAGGTAACTATTCTATCCGAACGAGGTCATTACTTCTAAACCATCTGTTCAAAAGAGGTCACGGCGCAAGTGAACTGTGACTGCATTATCTTTCTTCGACTTTTATCGGCATAAATCACCTTTGAAACCTTCATATGTTGGATTTCTTACATTTTTTTGGTATCTCCGGACACTCCTGAATCGTTTAAGCTATCCATAAACAAAGCAGATTACTGAAGAGATCGAAGATAGTAATATACAAGTAATATAATAAACATAATAATAAACGAATGCTTTATTTTTTAAATATTACAAACGAACAATATTCAGAGATAAATATTTAGTATTGTTGACTCCTCTTCGTTACTTTTGTTCGTGCAATGCTAAGACGATGCCATGTATGAAGACGTCATTAGCTTTTCACCAGCAGATAATTAATGTATTTTTGTCTAAAACGAAATAAAAAGACCGAATCTAGGAAACTGATACGCATATTGTACATCCAATATCTACCATAAATTTCTGCAATAAAAGTAAATGATTAATGAAAGCTTGTATATATATATATATATATATATATATATATATATATATATATATATATATATATATATATATATATATATGTATACGTATATATATATATATATGTATATATATATATTTATATATATATACATGTATGTATGTATACGTATATATATATGTGTGTACATATATGTATGTGTATGTATATATATATATGTATATATATATATGTATATATATATGTATATATATATATACATGCATATATGTATACGTATATATATATATATGTATATATATGTATATATATATATATATATATATATATATATATACGTATATATATGTGTATATATATATGTATATATATGTATATATATGTATATATATATATATATATATATATATATATATATATATATATATATATATATATATATATATATATATATATATATATATATATATATATATATATATATATATATATATATATATATATATATATATATATATATATATATATACGTAAAGATATTTTTAACCCCAAAAATTAACCAACGTAATTATGTCTACCTAAAACAAACTTCATTGAAATGTAAAACTATACTAATATCATAGCTTTTAACAAAGCTGTAAAATTTTGTTTTTCTTTATTGAAAAATAGCATATAGCCTGTCATATAACGGGATCAGTACAATTTTTAATTTTTCAGAATCATAAAGCACGCTCAATAATTTGTTTATCTTCATACTCCTCTAAAGCCTCCCGATACTGTGAATGCAGAGTAGAATCACTTTGAATTCATTTAGTCAAACATTTAGTTCTTTAAATATCTTTTCTCGTCTCTTTTTTTTGGGAGAGGGGAATCTAAGAGAGGGGGCCTCACTCACAATTTCATTATTGGATCATCTGGCGATGATCTCACCTTCAACCAACTGGATTGGTGTGGGTTAGACAATCACTGGCCGCAAACCCGGGAATCTCTGGAATTTTGTGTCGGCGAAGATCCATTGTCGCAGCATTCCTTTGTAGTTCCGATGGTCATATTGCTGACTGTCAGTCAGGGCGCCCGGTTGTCTGGTTTGTTGTTTCGCTACTGTAGGACACAAAAGTCTAGACATCGTGGTGCCATGGAAAACAACACCTTTGTATCCACATAAGCGAAGTTGATTTCTCAAAGCAAAGCTCTTTGATGTAGATGCACAGTTAAATCACTCCGTTACAGAGCACTATGGTTAGTTTTTGCATCATGAGGGCTAATGAGACAGGGACCTGATGCTTAAAGCCGATTCCGAACGGCTACGAACATCCATGACAAAGTGGGATTCGTACCCACAAACCAATCCGACAACGTTCGGCTAAAACTAAACGTTTCACTTCTCTTCAAATAGGGCAACACTATTACGAGAGTCATAAATTGACTATGCAAGATGATTCGACTAATAATCCTAATAAAACATTATCCATAAATGAAGTGCTGTTACTTTTGTTCGAATATAACTCTCTAAAAGAGGTATCTTTCTAAGCCATAAATAAGGTCCCTCCTCTTAATATTCATAGGCCTAAACGTCACAATAACGCCGTTTTTCATTGCGCCGGTGTTTCATTGTCTTCCTGCATGTATACGAGCTGCATAATTCATTTAAGATCTCTTCATTCTTTGATATATTATGATCTGCAACTATTCCATCGATTTTTCCGGCTCGTTCCAAGATGAATCGTTCGCTTAATATCGTCTGTCTCGAATAAATGAAGTATGCCCGAGAAATTAAAGAGAGAGCACTAAGTACCTCTTTCCCGGAAGTTTTAAAGGAATAAAATAATGATCTATTCAAATATGGATTTAAAGGTGTTCTCCGAAGGGCCATTTTTAAAATAGAATAACTCCTTTGAAGAATCTTTTTAGAGTTTTACGGGCTGAAACTGAAGATAAAAGACGAAAACGTGTGTGCATAATAAGGACTGTAATTTCAATTAGAAGGATTAATTTTTTTTTCGATAATTTGTTTGGGACTGTAAGGAATGAAATATAGCATTTTCTGAGGATTCACTAAAAAGACGCGGAAAGAAAACTTTTGCAGATTTTTGTAGTCAGAATAAAGTTGTTTTTTATAAAAATTTATAAGAAGAGATCTTTTCGTTTCACACATTTCCGAACATCACTTATGTAAAATTAAAACTGAATTAATCTTTTGTTTCTAAATACCTTTTTTCGTACTAAAAAATATTTACTTCTTGGAGTTAGTAAATATATATATATATATATATATATAAACATACGTATATATATATATATATATATATATATATATATATATATATATATATGCATATATATATAATGTATATATATATGTATATATATGTATATATATGTATGTATATATATGTGTGTGTATATATATGTATATATATATATATATATATATATATATATATATATATATATATATGTGTATATATATGTATATATATATGTGTATATATATGTATGTAAGGAAAATTCTCAGGGATTTTCAAAACAAATCAAGGGTAAAAATTCCCGCGTCATTTTACATTCCCCTTTTTAACCCCTAACCTAAATTGACCACTGGGGCTACAGGTTACGCCCTCCGAGAAGGGGCGTGGCCAATTATAAACCTACATGGCCCTAGCGGACAGTATAGGAAATTTCCAAATAAAAAGGAGATACACGCGAGGGGAGACAGATTTTTCTAGAGATATTTTCCCACGGATGTTGATCCAAGTGTTACTTGTCTTGTACATAGAACTTCATGCTAGCTGACCATTCAGTTTGTCCCTATGATGAAGTGGGAACCCGTCCTTCAAAGTTATCTTAATAAAGGTCTTTAGCTGAAACGGTATTATTTTTATGGCCATGACTGCAACCCCCCATCGAGAAGTCAGTCTCATTACATACATATATACATATAAATATACATATATATATATATATAATTGTGTATATATATATATATATATATATATATATATATATATATATATATATATATATATATATGTATATATATATGTATATATATATGCATATATATGTACATATATGTATGTATATATATATATATATATATATATATATATATGTGTGTGTGTGTGTGTGTGTGTGTATGTGTGTGTGTATGCGCGCGCGCGTGTGTGTGTGTGTGTGTGTGTATAACATCAGTACAATCTAAATTAGAATTTGTAGAAATATCGTTTTAAACATTTAATGATGTTCGAACACCTCATATGAGACAAACAATTTAAATCACCATTGCTTTCTTCACATTTCAAGTATGACAAAAGTGGTGGCATCAGCAACTGTTAGTTAATACGCTAGTTAGTTAATACAGCAAGACCGATTAAGTTAATACGCTAGCAATTTTCTAAAGTAATTTTTTAAATTTAAACATTTAATATTTTTGAGAATTTACCATCTTAAATTTCTAATTTTCGAAAACGTTTATCTACGAAGTAGATTTATTATTGTATTATTTAAAATGTATATCTATATGTAAATATATATATAAATATAAATATATATATATATATATATATATATATATATATATATATATATATATATATATATATATATACTTTATATATATTATATATATATATATATATATAAAATTACAGGTATATTTATCATAATATACTTATTTATAAGTGTATCTGCGAAAATAAAATTTATCAAATCCATACTTTTTAATTTCCCTGATTTAGCAATCATTTTCCATGAATAAATTCAGGGTACTTTGGTTAAAGTATATATGAATAAAACTTCTGATGTACATACAAATAAAATATATGCTTTTAGAAAATCTTACATTAATTTTATCATAAAAAATATAAACCTACAAGTGTTAATAAACTCATACATAAATATAAATTGTTTTCTACATACCTAAGTTTAATCCTATAGCAATTTTTCAATCAAAATGTGTCCAATTTAAATTCAGTACTTTGGTATTATCCAGGTGACCATGAATAATAGCAAATATAACCATAATGTTTATATACAATATTAGAGATAAACTTATATTTTGTGCAAAAACCTTAACTAATTTTTATTAAAAAATAATTTTTATTGTATTAATAAAATTATAATCTCATTTAAGAAAAAACTAGAATAATATACATTTACCCACCCATTATGCTTTCTTGACTTTGAGTTTTCCTTGGTGAACAAATTTTACTTGGCAATTATGGTCATAAATAATACATAAATACCAAACTCAGTAACTTATCAAATGACAAGTAAAATATATAATATTAAAATATTCAATATTTTTTTATATCGGTATATATATATATATGACTTTATATACTTTTATATTTTAATATGAATAATATATAATACTTTATATATATAAAATTAATATATATATAATATATTATTTATATTATTATATATATATATATATATATATATGTATATATATATATATATATATATTTATATATATATATATATATATATAAATATATATATATATATATATTATATATATATTTATATATTTATATATATATAAATATATATATATAATATATAAATATAATATATATATATATATATAATATATATAAATATATATATATATATATATATATATATATATATATATATATATATATATATATATATATATATATATATATATATATATATACATATATATAATAAACATGCAGTTTAAAATAATTCCATACAAAATATTCCAATAATAAATCAAGTATAGGGAATACGAAAAGTATTTTTAGTTTTTTTTTAAATGGTGTATTCTACAACGAGAAAAAATTTCGTCCCTAAAATTGGAGGAATATAAATTTGCAATATATTAGTATAATATAAATAACAGCAATAAATAAAATTTGCAATAAATAGAACAGATTCAGTTTGTTGCGCCCTAGAGCAACCCCTGTCAGTTGTTCTTGTGTGATATAATTGCAGATACTTAGTTATTTTATTTATATAGATACTACAAGTTATTTTTTATAAATATTTATTTTTAAAACTGGATTTTGATTAATAAATGCTTACTAATTTTAGTGCCCATTGAAATTGTATTTTTTGTGGTTCCTAGAGATCCTCTCATGTTTAATAAAAATCATTTTACATATTTGATATCTATTTTATGTAATAATGAGACTTAAACTAATAAAAACTGCTCTTCGATATCTCGAAATCTCTTTGATAGTAATTATCTACGCATATAAAAAGGCACATTCACGTTTAGAATATACCCATAATCATTATATACCTATGCTAAACTTATTCCCCAAATAATCCTTTTTGACATTGAGCGATCTCAAAGAATTCTTTGTTTAAAGGATGTAGTTGGACATAAAAAAAGTAAAGCGGTGATTCATTCTTTGTGAATAATATTGCTTCTCATTTGATGCTGAATCATTCATAACCGCAAAGAAAAGAACTGGCGTATAATGATGCTTGCAACAAGCATGTTGTTCGTGAAAGGTAATTTTATTCTTCCAGTTTGGTTGATACGACTACTGCCATCTAGTGGAGATATTTGCATTTTGTATTAATTTTGCGTATCGGTTTTCATAATCCTGAAATATATGCCATTAAATTTATGTTGTATCCTTAGAAAAAGTTTTTATAAGCTATGAGTTTAGATTCATTAATTTATGCTTTCAAAATAAAGTAATTAATCTCATTAATTATTTTTCTTTTAATATGATATTTTTGAAAAATATATATTTAATGAATTTATATCTTTTAAAATGTATTTTAAGACATATATTTTTCAGATTCCTACAAAACCAAATACTATTAATGCACATTAAAACAAATTAAGGTATCTTTCAGATTTCAATTTTATTTATATTATTAAAATTGCATTTAGGCAAATTCAAATTTTTCATAAAAATTCAGTACAAATATAAAAATATTGTCTGATATCAACTATTCAATCTATGGATAAAACAATACCCATAAATATTCAAAAGATATTTTTAAATAATAGCTAAGCAGAAAGATAAGAATAAATAAAAAATTACTGTGCAAATAACAATTTAACTACCTACAAAATATTAAAAAAAAAAAACTATTTTGCTTTTATATTTATATATTTTACATTTACTATCTTTTTAAAAATGATCTATTTGGTTATAGATCAATGTATATGTGTTGTGTACACCGTGTTGTAGCTCTTAAGTTAGTAATTTTTGAGTAATCTAAAGATATTTTCAAGTAATAATTAAGCAGAAAGATAATTTAAAAATTAATGAATGAGTAACAATTAAAAAAAATAGAATATTTAAAAAAAATGAATTGAAAAAAAAACTATTTTACTTCTATTATATCTATATATTTTACTTTAACTATCTTTTAAAAATGTGATATTTTGTTATATATCAATGTATATTTACATTTACATTTACTATTTACTATTTTACATTTACTATCTTTAAAAATGATCTATTTGGTTATAGATTAATGTATATGTGATGTGTACACCTTGTAGCTCTTAAGTTAGTAATTTTTAAGTAATCCAAAGATATTTTCAAGTATTAATTAAGCAGAAAGATAGTTTAAAAATTAATGAACGAGTAAAAATTTAAAAATTAATAGAATATTTAAAAAATGAATTAAAAAAACTATTTTACTTCTATTATATTTATATATTTTACTTTAACTATCTTTTAAAAATGTGATATTTTGTTATACATCAATGTATATTGCGTACAGAATTTTGTAACTCTAAGTTAGTCATTTGTAAGTAATCAAAAGGTATTTTTAAGTAATAGCTAAGTAAAGCATAAGAATAGTTATTTAATAATTTAATTAATTTTAGCAATTTTTTAAAATTATTTTTTTAAAATATTTATTTAAAAAAATTTTTTTTATTATTTATTTTTTTTATTTTTTTCTTTTTTTATACCCATATTTTTTTACTTCTTTTTTATAAATTACTTCTTTTATACCCATACCTATTTTTACTTCTTTTATACCCATACCTATTTATTACTTCTTTTATAACCATACCAATTTTTTACTTCTTTGATACCCATTTCAATTTTTACTTCTTTTATACCCATATTAATTTTTTATTTCTTTTATACCCATATTAATTTTTTACTTCTTTTATACCCATTTCAATTTTTTACTTCTTTTATACCCATACCCAATTTTTACTTCTTTTATACCCATACTCATTTTTTACTTCTTTTATACCCATATCCATTTTTTACTTCTTTTATACCCATTTCAATTTTTTACTTCTTTTATACCCATACCCATTTTTTACTTCTTTTATACCCATATCCATTTTTTACTTATTTTATACCCATACCCAATTTTTACTTCTTTTATACCCATACCTATTTTTATTTTTATACATTATACCTTAATTTTTTATTCTTTTATTTTAATTTTTATTACTTTTTATACCCATACAATTTTTTATCCCTTTATACCATCATTTTTTACTTTTACATTTTTTTACTTTTTTTATTACATTTTTACTTTTATTTTTACTTTTATACCCTTACCTGTTTTTTACTTTTTTTATACGCATAGCTATTTTTTATTCTATCTATTATATTAATATCTACACTTTACTTCTACCTATTACCATTGTCTATAAATTTATTTTACTTTATCATTTAAAAATGTGATGTATTTGGTTATATATCACTGCATACGTCTTTCGTGTACAAAGTTTTATAACTTTAAGTTAGTATTTCTGAAAATATCTAACGACCACCGTTCGCTTTATAGAAACTATAATTTTAAATAACACACACATTCGCGAATTTTTATTAAGGAAAAAATTTATTTTACTCTTCCTTTAGGTATATTTTTAAAATCCCATACTTAAATCACATGTAATAGATGCTGTGTGATGCATGTATATGTGACGAAGAACAGCTGATAAATATGGACAAGTTTTTTTATTCTGTTGCAGCTGCCAGCTCTTCCAGTTGTTGAAATTTGTGTTGCTGTCAAATGACAGTGTCAATGTGACGCACAAGATCTATTTCTTTTCCTTAACCTAGGTAGATACCCGATTTATCAGTTATCAATCAACTTTCATGTCTTTCCAGTATTTTAAAATTACTCATTTAGATGCTTCAAGACAGATATTTAATCTCATTAATTTACGTCACTGATTTTTAAAATATAACAAGAGTAAAATAGATTAGATTATATTTAAGTCAGCCTTTCATTGTAAAAAATAGAACTTTTTTCAAACGTAAGAATAAAATTATGTCTTTTATTTGCTTATTTGTAGTAATGGGATTCAAATGATTAAAGAAAAAACTACTCAATTTTTTTGGGGATATTTTCGGAAAAAAATTTATTTCACCGTTAAATTAATATTTAAAAAAATAATTCTTAATAGATCTTTGGTTTTCACTGAGTTTTTCGGTGTTTGATTTTATTTGAAAATTGTTCTTATTCATGTGGAGTAAGATTGTTATTCATAACTCATTTAAGCCGGACAATGGTCAAATAAGTAGGTCAGTGCATTTTGGTGCCACAGTCCATGGGTTCCAGTCCCACTCTTGACATGAATGTTCATTCGGTTTGGTTTGGTTTGGAGCTCTACGGTCTACTGTTTTGCCTACGAGGGCTAATGAGACTGGGACCTACAGCTTAAAGCCAATTCTGAACCGAACATCCATGCTATAGTGGGATTCGAACCCACGAACTGTAGTACCGACGATGATCGCCCTAACCAATCGGACAGCTTTCGGCTGGATGCTCGTAGCCAGTGGCTTTAAGCAGTAGGTCTTGGTCTAATTGTGTTATTGTTGAATTCCTTTGTTGTCCCGCCGAAGCCATACAACCAGGGCCTGACTTACAGAAATGGGGGCCCAGGGCAAACCCATTTATCCCTGGCCCCCCTCACTCTGCTGCACACAGGTGGTGGCTACGGGGAGATTGTTATATGTAGTGATGCTTAAACTATGGCCCACAGAACCTTTAAAGTTGTTTCATCAATGTAGTTAGTGAAATAAGATTAGTTTAAAATAAGATGAAAAATTATGAAATAAGTAAAATTATAAAAAAAGTTACAAAAAAATCCTGGAAGGTAAAGCGTATATTAGAATTTCGATAGTCTTTATCCGAGAAATTTTCCTGCCTAAAGCAGAATGTAGCTGCTTGTTCTACATTTTTTGTCAGACTTACATTTGTGAGCAAGCTCTCTAATGATAGTGAATAAGTCAAAAACTAAAAGAAAAAATTGTCGATAATTTAAAGTGAATTTTAGACATACCATCCTATTTTTAACTTTAAATGGCAGTTAATTTGGGGACCCTTTTTGACTGGGGCTCGGGCGCTTGCCCCTTTTACCCTGTCGGAAATCATGCCCTGCATACAACCAACTTTTGTTCTGAAAAATTCCACCATAACTCTTCCAATGCACCTTAACTATTTTGATATAGGATCTCAGATTTTGGAAGTAATCCAATTTTCATTGGCAATGCCACTTGTTCTAGTCAAAAACGTGGACAAGAGACCACACGAATGAAGGCGAAGGAGTGTGTCTTTCGTTATGTAGCCTCCACACTATGGCCAATTGTTCACCACTTCCGTGACCTAGAACGGTGGTTCACGCGTTGCAACCACACTCTGGGCCTCTAAATGAGCCGAGAGCGTAGATTCGTCCATAGCATCTATTGCGCACTTTAACTGCTCATGTGGCTGCCTTTCATTTTTGGAGAAAAACCGCCTCCGAAGCCACCGTCCGCCAAGTCTATTTTATCGCCTACCGCCATCGACCACGATAAGCCATACCCCCTCCAGACGGTGGTAATGGCTTGCAGTGCACCATAGTGTGGAAGTACCTTTAGACGAGCACTGATGGTGTGAAACAACGCCTTAGCTCAAGGAGATCCTCGTCATTTTGAAGCAGAAACCAAGCAGAAGACCCCGGGGCTTGACCTGCCACCCCCACAGGTATTGCTTGAGAATTTGGAGGACATTGTGACTAAGAACCTATTTTACTTGCCCCAGTCAGCCTTAACGGACACGAGAGAGCCTGCTCGAGCTCCGAACCCACAACCCTCCAGTTACGAGAGTGTTGCCTTTATCGACTGACCTACAGCGGTATTCCAAATGTTAATCATTGTATTTGAAATGATTTCCACTGTCAAGATGTTTATTTTTCTCTTTGTAAATTCAATATATGAAAGACTCTTACAACTTAAGCATAACTTACAGCAAAAATCGAAAAAAAAGTTTAATCGATTGCTTATTGTACCAGAAAACAGATTTATCGTAAATAAAAATGTATTTGATATTCAAGATTTCAAAATCTGATTCAAAGAAGGCTGATTTGTTTAACATGTAAGAGTCAGATTCTCCAAAAGAAGTTGGGTAAGTTTTCCTTTATAATTGTTAAAATTAAAGCAGTCATTGCCTGAAATTTTCTAACAATGCTTTAAATCTAATATCAGTAACATGCTATTATTTAATACATGAAATTAACTTTTTTTAGTTCTGGTTTTGACATGGCAGAGATATAAATTTTCAGGAATTTTTACTTACAGGTACAATCACCCCTTGCTCCCAATATCGGGGGAAAATGCTGGTCTGAGAGAGTGTACAGGTGAAAGGATAGCATACTTATTGTGAATAATTTTTTACTGGACCTCTTCTAAACTGAGCACGAAACTTCGAGTTTCTTATCACGAAGTTAAGGAATAAGGTGTAGTCTTGTGTTCAGACATTGAGAAATAACACTTTCTTTCTGTCGACCACCGTAAAGAGAATTTTTAAGATTTCATTACGATAAGCATATTTTAGCATTTCATCATCCAGATTGGTCATGAGTTTTGAGGGTAGATACCACTTTGAAATCAGCTCGAATGACAGGGCTGAAAAATCTCCAGTGCTTGAGAAAGGAGGCATAACCCTTTTGCTCACATGTTGGATGAAAATCTAAGAAAAACAGCAATTTGTCAATGGGTATGCTTAAATTGGTATTCCAGATTAGACATGCCCATCCGAAAGTAATTTATAAAACTGAAGAGCTAAAACCGGTGATCACGAAGTTTTGTCTCCAGATTGTAAGATTCAAATAAATGAATAAAATTTATAAATTGCTTTCTTAATAGTTTTCAAGCACTTCATTTTGGCTATTTATGAAAGTTCTCTATTTTTTCCAGCTACTTTGTTGACTGAAAAAATGCTTTAACGTTTTAAAATTTTGTAATCGATCTTCCGACTTCCTTTAATAAGTAATTCTGCAATAGTGTCTACGAAATTATATAATGAGAATATAGGTATTTTATTCGTTCGATCTGAAAAAAATACTTGCTGGTACTTACTCTAATCGGACCTAACTATGAATTCGAATAGCTGCTCATAGTACACCTATGACCACTTATTGTTTTTGCCAGGGCCGTATCAAGAAATTGTTAACCGTGGGGACCAAAGAGGAAACATTGTTATTTGTGAATGATACTACAGTAAAACAAAATTAAAGTATTAAGGTATGGGTGAGGTATGATAATTATCCATTTTTAACTCACTCAAATACTTAAAAAGATTGGATGTCATTGTTATCTTTTTAACGTGAAAATACAAAATAAAGCAGAATATAGAGAAAAGTTAAATTGTCTGACAACACATTGGCAAAACTTTTCATAACCAAAGCGTTTTTTTTTTTTTTTTATGGAACATGTTCTTATACACCTAGGCAGATGGCACCAACACACACGTGAGACCAGGGCCGTAGCTAGGCCCTTTAGTACCCGTGCCAAAAAACTGGTCTGCGCCCCTGCCATCAGTGAGAAAATACATAAACATGTTATATATATATATATATATATATATATATATATATATATATATATATATATATATATATATATATATATACATAAACATGTTATATATCATATATTCAGAATAAATTCTAAAAATATTTTGTTAATTCTTAAAATGTTCCTAACATATTTATTTAAAAAAATTTCCTGTTTATCTTTATTAATACTTAAAAATAATTTTTGAACACTTTGTAGGCATTATTTTGCTGATAAACTGAATAGTTTATTTGAGTGGATTATTTTTTTATTTAAACGTTGAATTTTCATAAAGAGTTGGTAAATTTCTAAATATAAATTTAGTTTTAATAACTTTAATAAATTCAAAATTTAAAACGAATCCCCGGAATTATATTAAGGCATATTCTGAGTATTTGGTAATCTTTGGTAACAATCTATACAGCTTTAGTCTCTAGAAGCAATTCAAAAAATAAGAAAATTCATTAAAAAAAACAATTTTTAAATACATTGGATTTTATAATAACAAATTTTTTTCTCAACTTTTACTTATTTCTTTTTGGGGCGAATCGTTCTCTTTCGAACCGCATTTTCCTCACGGTGCAGCGCTCCTAAGACTGATGCACCTGTGGCAAATGCCACCTTTGCCACACTCTAGTTACGGCCCTGAGTGGGACATTTTCTTTTGACGAAATGGTCTTTAGAACTTCGGGAGGGAACCTGTTCCCCAAATCCCCCTCTCCTGCCTAGGGTCTTGGTTTTTTGCCAAATAATCGCTTGAAATAAACACTCAATAGCCAGGATGGTTGTTCTCGGCTGTTAATAGAGAGGTCCTATCCCACTTATGGTTTCCAGCTGCGAAGGAAGTATCTAACTGCTAAACGTCGCTCGGGGGAAACAAGGGGATTAATGGGAAGCCTTCGCTATCATTGAATTCTCCCGTCACATCGCGGTAATTATGGTCTGCAGGCGCGCTCTGTGCTCTTTCTACCCCTATTACCTGCCGTTCCAAAAATAGGGTGCAAAAAGAATTAATCGGTTTGTCAGGCAACGCGGAGTAGAGAAGCTTAAGCTGGTAACAAACAAGCGATTACTCGAAGTGACAGCGCTAGCCCATTATAATATTCTATTACGCCGAGTCGCAACAGCCGTTTAAGCGTTTGTATTTATAGCTATACACTTGAACGCCTAGTTTCTCCAATAAACCTGTTAGATGGCAATGACTTGAACACATAACGAATGGCTTGTTTTGTTGGTTTTATTCCCTAGCATGTTTTGAGAGAATTAAATAGGTATTGATTTAACATATAGCATTTTTATTGAATTTAGACCATTTTACAAAATTATGTACATATCAACTCTTTTTTTTTTTTTTTTTTTTTTTTTTTTTTTTTTTTTTTTTTTTTTTTTTTTTTTTTTTTTTTTTAAAACACAATTGTGGTATCTTGAACTTTCAAATTTCCATAGTAGAAACTGACAAAATAGACATATACAGTATTATTTCCCTTCTTTTTGATTAGAATTGTAGTTTTTCCATGGCTCTTTATGCTATTTTTTTTACTTTCACAACAAATTACATAAATCTTTTAGAAATCACTCGTTGGTTGATTTCCCAACATTTTCCTATTAATAATCTATTTTACTAAATTCTCTTGTGTCAGCTGATATTTTGAAATCCTTTTTAACTACCTTCCTGGCTAGAGACATATCTGAAATTTTGCACACGGTTTCAATTCCTGTGACAATGCAATATTCAATCATAAAAAATATACATTGGAGAAAAAAATAAACCATATTTTGTAAATGCAAAAATAGGTTCAGCATACTTGTAATCACCACTGCAGATATTTAAAATTATCTATCTATTTTCCCGCAACATAACTACACGAGGGCTAATGAAACCACGACGTACTGGTTAAAGCCGACTCTAAACGGCTACGAGAACCCATGCCATCAGCAGAATTCGAACCCACGAATTCAGGTGCTGAAAAGTAGAGCTTTACCATTTGGGCATTCTTCTGCCGTCATTTGTATATACATAATTCCAAATAAAATGATTTTCTCATTTGAAAATATGTGTAAACATTTTTTATATTTGTTACTTAAATGTATATGGCTTTTCGACTAAAATTTAAAGAAATCTATTTTTCAGCACGACTCACATTTTTCCCCATTAGTTGCCCCCTGGGTTGATTTGGCTTAGTTTGGAGAGCTACTGTGTACTGGTTTGATACATTAGGATTGAAGAGACCAAGATCTACTGCTTAATGCCGATTCCGAATGTCTACGAACATCCATGACAATAGCGGAATTCGAACTCACAAACTCCGGTACCGAATGACAGCTGTATAATATTCGACTATCGTTCGCTAGTTGCTCCCTGGGACTCAGGTTGGGGATAGTTCAGCGAGAATGCTGATAGGTAGGGCGGTAGAGTCTGTTGATGGCATGGATGTTCGAAAAAGTTGCGAATCGGCCTTAGGAAGGAGGTCCTTGTTTCATGAGTTGCCGAATGGTAGAGTGCTGCTCTTCGGTAACGATGTTTTCGGTATGGAATACCGTTGCTGGCATGGTTGTTTGTAGCCGTTTGGAATTGGCTTTAAACAGTAGGCGCCGGTCTAATTAGCCCTTCTGAGCAAAACAGTAGATCATAGCACTCCAAACCCAACCTGTTTCGTCAGTCCTCCTGCAAGAAAAGGGTATACCATAGCACTCCAAATCCAACCATCACAAAATAGAGGCGCATCCAAAAAGTAAGTTTCCCTATGTTTTCCCCTTTAAAGTAAACTAAATTAGCCGTGTCAATTGCGCATGCGTAACAGATCTATGACGTATCAATCATATGCCAGCTGGACAGGTCCGGACTCTTCCCAGTAGCGGTGTAACAGTGGTCCGAAATAGAAACTCTACTTCCTTCTCCCGCCACCTGCAAGGTTCAGTCGATGATCTTGAATGCACAAAGCATTGCGCCAATTGAAATTCATCGTCAGCTCTGCAGGTCGGAACTGATACCCGAACACAAAATAAAGCTTAGGAGCAGCACTGACAATTTTGCTACGGTATCACGATGACGGCGACGAGTTTCTCGACAGGATCGTCACTGGCAATGAGACTTGGATTTCGCATTTTACCCCGGAAACCAAGCAGCAGTCAATGCATTGGTGTCATACTGGATCTTATGTCACAACCAAATTCAAAAAGACGCTGTGGATAGGAAAGGGAAGTGCACGGTGTTCTGGAACAGGCAGGCTGGTTCCATTCGCAGGCGACAGAGTTCTACGACAAAGGTATAAAAAAGGTGTCCCCACAATACGACAAGTGTCTCAATTCTCGTGGTGGCTAGGTTGAAAAATAGCTGAAACATTGCTGTACTTGTTGCCAATAAATATGTCCCTGAAAATGTGAGTTCTTTTTTTTCTTTTAAGTAGGAAAAATTACTTTCTGGATGCGCCTCGTATATACTGAACATATTCATTTCAAAGTTTATAATCTTCATGCACTGACTGATACAGAAAAGAATTAAGGGAAATAAAACACTAAAAAAAAGGGGTGGAGGAGAATCGTTATCTAAAGACTATAAATAAATTTTCGTACTAACTATATTAATTTGCACGTTTATTTTATTTCATACTAATTAAATAAAAATTCATCTCCTTCTCCTGGTTATTATAATATATTTTTCCTCTACTATACCATTCTTCTTTCGTTATCTGGCTTCATTTCCATAAAATATTCTAACTTTTCTAAAACAGACTCCCTCCCTCCAAATGAATCGCCTTGCAAAGGGACATTCTTTCTTTTGATCCGAAATTAAAAAACAATGGCCGGGGAGATTTCGCGAGGCATAAATATCACACACCCGCCCTCTCTTTCCGCGAAAGTTTAGAGATAAAATAATTGAAGAGCTGCTCTCTTTTAGAGAGAGCAAAGTTTTTAATTAAACGAAGGATTTATTGATTTTGAACTTTCATTCTTTTTGTGCGCTTCTTGAGGCGTTTAATATTTTATCGCCGGCCGAGTGATTTCCACAAAACAAATGGCAGCAGTTTATTTGTGATGGGAAGAGAGTTAAAATTTTGTCTGGAACAGCTTGTCTTCGGCGAAACATTTACGGTGCCGAGATGACTGCCGAAGAAATCTATTTAAAACTCTTTTAATGAATTAACGTTTAGTACATATAAAGTGTAAATAACTGATAGGTTAACTAAAAAGGGTTTTCTTTGATATTGGAGCGAAAAATTAATTTTACAACTTAAATTTGTTTCACTTGGAACAAGTAAAAATACTGTATTTTTATAATTTCTAATGGATTTTGTAATTTGTAAAATATTGTTTGCCTCTATCCTTTTAGGTTAAGCAATATTATATTTTGTAAAATATTTGAAAATTTTTGTTGATTGGAATAGAATATCTCCCCCCACTGCGGCTTAGGCTGTTAGAAAACTTTTTCGTTGGTTCGGGGCTAGAAGTGATATCTGTAATCTGTCTGAGAAATCATATTGTTCTATATTTATTGATATTTAATTTTCATACATTGATATTTAATGATCACAAACTAAAATGAAAACTACTGAATCTGTTTTATCGGGATTAATTTTCCACGTACAGCTAAACTATTCGAATCTACATTCAAATCTGTATAACCTGTACATCATGTACAATCAAAAAATATCTGTATACACATACGTATACACATACATATATCAATATATATGTCATTTTTAGGATAAAATGCACACGAATATTGTGTAGCAAAATCGTGCAACCTTTTACTGCTTCTTCTGTTTAAAATGACATAGCTCATTTAATTCTTAGAGTATAGCAAAAATTTGGGAACAAGAGGACTTTCCTACTGCCGCGACACATATCATCGGATTTATAGATTTATATATATTTATATATATTTATACATATTTATATACATACACACATACATATATACATATATATACATACCTATATATATGCATACATACCTATATATATACATATACATACATATATATATACATATATATACATAAATACATATATATGCATATACATTATACATATATGTTCTTATATATATACATATATATATCATATTTATATATATATACATTTATATATACATATATATATATATAATATATATATATATATTTATATATATATATATATACATATATATAATAAATATAGCATACATATATACATATATACATATAAAACATATATTATATACATATATATGATATACACATATATATAATATAATATATATTTATTATATTAATCGCTTATAGAATACATTATATACATATACATATATATATATATATATATATATATATATATATATATATAATATATTATATATTATATATACATATATATTATATGTATATATATATATGTAGTATATATACATATATATAGTATATATATATATATATATATATATATATATGTATCTATATATATATGTATGTAAATATATATATATATATGTATATTCTATATGTATCTATATATGTATATATATGTATGTATATATATGTATATATATATATATATATATATGTATGTATATATATGTACATATATTTATGTATATATATATATGTATGTATATAAATGTACATATATTTATGTATATATATATGTATACACACACACACACACACACACACACACATATATATATATATATATATATATATACACACACATACACAATTTCTTTGACTGAGTGTGAAAAAACTATATCTGT
>CM063498.1:7359455-7364455 GCA_032207245.1 Pardosa pseudoannulata
CAGATACTAAAAAAATTAATTTATTACTTAAAAAGTTTTGGTTAATTAATGTTTATTATTGTCAGTAATTATTTTTCGGATAATAGTAAACACATATTGTGCCAGATACTATAAAACATTATTTATTACTAATGTATTTTTGGTTTAATGTTAAATGTTGTAAGTAATAAATTTTGGATAGTAACAAATTTATTGTGTTAAATAATTTTTCTAGAAAAAAATTATTTTACTACTGAATTTTTGGTTGATTAATGGTTAATACTGCCAGGAAAATTTTTTGGATAATAAATATATATATTGTATAATAAATGTATAAATTTTGGATAATAATTTGGTTAATAAATATATATATATATATATATATATATATATATATATAATATATATATATATATATATATATATATATATATATATATCAAATAATAAAAAAATTATTACTATTGTAATTTTAGCTAATTTGTGATTAACGTTCTTAGTAAATTTTGAATAATAAATATTGTGTCTGATACAAAAAAATTAATTTATTACAAATGAATTTTAGGTTTATTAGTGGCTAAGGTTGTCAAGTAGTAGATTTTGGATAATAATAAACATGCGACTTAAATTGGAATAATTTTATTCTTGGTGTGGTTAAAATTAAATAAATAATGGAAGTTTTAAATTTAGAGCAGATAAATCGTAATATTCATTACATACACCAATTTAAATCTTTATCTAAATGTTTCATTCGTGGATTGAATTACCAGTATTAGATTAAATGTTTAAAATTCTGTCTAGTTTTTAAACAAAATAAATATCTTTATATACTGTAAACCCTTTCCTTTATAAATCTTCAAATATAGTCTGACACATATGCAAAATGTCGTTCTTGGCAACGTGCCAGACTAACGGTAATGCTTTATGCAACACCTAATGACATCGCAGAATATTTTTTTCCATTTGTTTCATTTCAATTCCAAAATTAATTAAAATGATATTTTTAAAATTGCTATTGAAAATTATCAATAACTAAGATCTTACTAATTAAGAGTGATATTAAATTTGGAGGAGAATTAAGTTATTTTCATTTTATCGATTATGTCGTACGGGGTTAATTTTATCAGTCATTCATTTTACACAGCAAATAAGGGTTAAATTCTATAATAATTAAAGTATGACGTGACTAAGGACGTTATTTCTAGTTAAACATTTCTTTTTATAGTAAAAATACTTGCCCCTCCTTATAAAAATTAATCCTTGGAAATGATATATGATTTAAAACTAAAATATTGTAAGTACTTTTTTTTATTGATTACGAACCCGATCACCTCACTTAATCATATTATTGGCTTGCTATTTTCTGTCTAACTGTAACCGGTTAAGGAAACTAAATTGATAATGTTTAAATATAAAATTGACATAATATGTTTATTCGATGTGTATCCCAAAATAGCTGAAGGATCATGGGTGAAATTTTGCACGGTAACTCAGGTTGACACTGAGAAGATTTTAGTCAAGTCAAATTCCTCTTAGGTCAAGATATATTTATTTAATTTTATTTATTTTCATTTGGCATATTTTTTTTTTCTTTACAATTTCATTTCCGTCATTTTTTAACCTTTTTTTACTCTAATCTATTCGGTTGCTAGGATTCGAACGGTAGCCGAATGGAAAAGTGCCGCTCTTTGGTACCGGAGTTCGCGGGTACGAATCTCGCTGCTGGTATGGATGTTCGCAGCCGTTCGGAATCGGGTTTAAACAATAGAACCGGGACTCCACTAGCCTTCGTGAGCATAACAGTAGATCGTAACTCTCCAAACCTTATTTTACCCTTATTTTCACAAAATTATTGTTTATTATTTTTTTTAGTTAAAATATACTTTTTTACACCTGTGGTCTAACTTTGGCAAAGTTTCTGATCTGACATTTAAAATTGTATTAAAATAATTTTATTACTTTGATGCCTGGTTTAAGGCTTTGTTTTCAAAATCTTTAAAGGAATTTTTCTTGGGTTGCTGTTTTTTTTGGTTAAGTTTCAAATTCGACAATGTAAACAAATATGCATAAGATGCTTTGATTTTTTTTACCTTTTACCAAATATCTGTATAATAAAATGAGAAAAAGATTATAATTTTTTTTAAATAGAAAAGAAAAAAAACTAGTGTTTTTCGTATACATTTTCAAATAAATTAAACATTTTTTTTAATAAACAGCTTTATTTGATGAAAAATCGATATGCTTTTGTGAATACAAGAAATAAAAATAGTGAAAAAATATTTAAAATTGAGGAAGATGGAAATTTTTAATATTACATAAATTTAAATAAATTTCTTTTCATCGTTAAATAATTTATTTCTTTTCATAAAGCAATAAATTGAATTTAAATTGTTTTAGGATATATCAAATGGGTTAAAACAAACCCTTATTTTCCATTCAAACATTACATAATCCCCTTTAAAACTAATAGGTTTACAATAAATGACTCTTGCAAATATATTGCAATAAAACATTAAGAAGTTTTTAAACTTTAACATGCTTTGAAAAGGAGCTTAAACAACCATGTATAATATGGCTTTTTTTTTTTACCTAATCCAAAGAATGAGTAGAAAAATTAAGGATTATTTCCTATATAATAATAGCCTGAGTTATCTATTTGTCTGTCCTCGAATTTATGAATTGGTTGTACCTGGAATAGATAAGAGCATCCATATTAGGTTAGCAACTTTCGAAATCCACCCCTTCCCCCTTTTACGAGTATTTAATGCCATTATTTAAAGCCTTATTTTAAGAGCAGGCGATTAAATTTATCAATTTGTCACATAATAAATAGATAAAAATAGTTTTTTTTTTCGAGCATTATGACGTCATTCCTTTAACCATCTTATTTAATAATTTCTTATTTTAAATTTTTTAAATATCAACTGCATTAATTTCATTCATTTTATCACTGATCTTAGATATTAATAATAATTTTCTTTTATAATAGCTTATTAGATTATTATTAAATAATGGATTAAATAATAGATTATTAGATTATTATTTTTCTAGATAAGGTACATATGTGATAATTTTAAATATAATCATCAATTATTTTTGTTGTAATGAAAATTTTAATCACAGGTATTAAGAAATTCTATCTACCTATATGGTGTAGTGGAAATGATAGTTTTATTCCTTTACTTCCATTTATTACTGTGGTAAAAAATTGGGAAGAACTTAACGATAATTTCGACTTAGCTAAGAAAACTTTAAATTATCTTTCTATATGAATTCAACTTGATTGATAAACTGCATTCACAGTATTGGGAGCCTTTAGAGAAGTATGAAGATAAACAAATTATTGAGCGTGTACCAAATAATTCTCATCCAAAAAACAAACCATTTTTTTATCTGCCTTATAAGGCACTTTACAATTCTGAAAAATAAAAAAATTACTAATCTCGTCATATGACGGGCTATATTCTAATTTTCAATAAAAGAAAAACCTTTCTAAAATATAAAATAGTTAGTGTTTTTCTTTTTCTAAATGTTTGCTTATACATTTTTAACTTTTTCTTGTTATTAGCTTAGTTTGTTGAAAAATTGATTTCTGAAATTATAAAGGATGGTTTCGCGAATAAAAAATAAATTAAAAATTGAAAAATATTAAAAATTCAATAGCACTAAACAGTTTTAATATTACGTAAATTTAAACAAATAACTTTTCAAAATGTAGTCATGAAATAAATTTTTTTCTTTCTACAAATCAGAAATTTAAATTCATTTTAAGATATGTAAAGCACAAACAAATCTTTATTTTTTTTCTCAACAAGTACATACTTCTGTTTAAAATTAATAGTTGTAGAATAAATCAGTCTTGCAAATGTATTGCAATAAAACATTGACATAGTTTGAAAAGAAATGCTTTTATATTTAATAAATAAGCTCTATCAAAAGATATCGTATACCTGAGCATTTTAATATCTTATTCAATTTTTTTCAGTCGAAATTTCATTTAAATTTCTATAGAAATGAAAATATATTACATTCCGTTTTTATTCAAAGTAGATTACTTATTCTACTTTGAATAAAGTAAGATTTATTCCCTTTTAATAAGAAAAAAAAATCAAAATTGCCACTACTGCAAAGCAAAATAATGAAAAAACGAGAATCTGAAATGAGTTTGAAAAATAGAATTTATTCAAATATCGTCTATTCGTAATAGAGTGAATAGAACTTCCTACGCTGACATCTGAATCCAAGGCCACATTTCACTCCCTCCCTCCCTCGCTCTTTCGAAAAATCTTTTCCAGAAGAAAATTTTTCAGCATCGCATTTTACACGCTTTGATAGTTCCTAAAAGTTTAACCATTTATTTAAAGCAAACGATATCGCGGAATCGATTAATCATCGCGGAATGTTTCAAATCGATGCAGCTTTTCATAATAAGTATGCAATAGATCAGGAGTATGATGAATGACATGATATTTTAGTAAAAATATTGATGAGGGAGGAAAGTTTAATCAGTCTGTTGTGACTCCATGAAAGAGGATTTGGGGTAACTTAATCAAAAGTACTTCTTCACAAAATTAAAACCGGTTAATGTCAAATGAAATGTGAAAAATGAAACTTTAAATATTTAATCATTGATTAAAGATTACTTTCTTCTTGCGGTAGGTAGATTATCGAACGAGACAACTGGAAGCGATTTCAATTTGGAATACCAACAACATTTATTTTAGAAACACTTCCAATCAAACAATAGTTTCAAACTCTTTGACAGAAATATAGAACTGATACTCGAACTTCTATGAAGATATCGATTAAGTCTTCAAAATATTCTAGTGACATGAAACATTGATGGCGATAAAAATATCAGAAAACAAGCTACCTGATTTAGGAAAAATGTTTGATCAGGCCTTTTTAAAAACTTGTGTTAAGAGTAAATACAGCTGTTTCAAGTAATTAATTCTTGAAAATTTTCGATGGCGAAAATGCTTTGAAGCTTTAATTGAAATTCGAAACTTCATATCTTATCT
>CM063498.1:7379455-7389455 GCA_032207245.1 Pardosa pseudoannulata
TTTACTCTGAGAGGCATAAAAGAGTAAAAATGAGAACTCAGTCTGAACTTTCAACAGCATTGGGAAATATGAATTAACGAAACTAAAATGTGCACAGTGGGATTTGTGTTCATAACTGCTTATTACATGTTCTCCGCTGCTGCTTTCATGGAGTATTTGGACATTGTTATCAAAGTAATACTTTAAAGAGTTAATGTTATGCCGTATTTAAAGGACAACCCTTGATCTTATTGCCTTCCTACGGAACCTTTCTTCAGTGGCACATCAGCTCAGGGTGGGCCATGGCTTTCCTTCCGTAGAATCCAGGCATGCCTCTTCTTGGACAGACCTGCAGTTTTTCACTCTGGGGACCTTCAGTTCTTTGTTTCACCGGATCCTTGGTCTTTCCCCTTTTTTGCTTCAGTTAGTTTAGCGTTGAAGATCTTTTTGATGGCTCGGTCGTCTTCCAATCTGATCAAATGTCCTGCCCATTTCAGATTTTGAATTGACATCTATTTTATTATGTCTTGCTCTTTGTATAATTTATAAATTTCCAAATTATTTTTTCTTTTTCGTGCATCATTACTTTTTATGCTTCCCAAAATACTCAATAAATGAGGGTGATATAGTTCATGCTCTAGATTGAAGGAAAATTCTTTAAAAAAATCTTAGCATTAATATATAATAATTTAAAAAATGAATATAATGGAAATATCCATCCTCATACAATTTTATTAGTTAAGCTCAGTTCAAAATAATTAAAAAAATGTATATATTTGTATCATTTTTATTCCTGATGATAATTAAAAAACAATTATTATTTTTATTTAAACACAAATTATTCGTCATTTTTTAGAAATGAAACAACTGCATAGTGACACAAATTTCTGTCACATGGTTTTGGAAAGATTATTTGGGATATTCCACATAAATTGCACAGAAAATAACAGAAACAAAAAAACCCCTTTATTTCCACTCTTTATCGCTTTTATTTTTAAAAATATTTACTTAGTTATAAAACAAAGTATTCAAGAAATCGCACATTTCTTCCAACAAACACAGGAAGGAGAAATTCAAACCTGCTATGATGATTGGGATATTTGATTTTTTCTCAAGCTACGCAATAGTTGCGAAAAAAAGTTGCCAGCGGCAATCAATTTACAGTACACCTGTTTTGAGTGTAATTATTTTGTTCATGAAATGTTAAGATGGAAATTTCCCTCATAATGCGATGAAAAGCTAAGCATTCATCCAAACAACACCGCTGAATTTTTTGGTGATTTTAACACGTTGACTGCCAGACGTATTTTCAATGGTTAGCCAAGACTCAGAAGTGAACTTTTCATTATCCTATGCATATGCTGAACTATTATTTGCAGCAGATAAAATGAGTTTTAAAATGCTTGAAGCAGTTTTCTTGCTGGGGGTCACCGATGACTCCCAAGGCGCGGTAGTAAAGTGATACTACTGTCCTTTTTTTTTTTTTAAACAATCGTGCTGCGGTTACTAAGTGATTACTCTCATTCTTATCATTCAAAGCAGCCAGGAAGAACTAGAGCAAAAGATTTGACTAAAAAAGCGGTGACATACTGTTACGATTGCTTCGATTCACATTTTCTTTGCCTTGACTTTTTCAATCTGACTTTGCCTTGACTCTTTCAATCGCAATATGCCCTGAAAAAATGTCTATTTTTCATGTACTAATATTATTTTTTTTGTGTTCTATATTGAATTAATTTCATCAAACTATTCTAATAACAATGATATTATTGAAAAATATATCAGTATCCATATTTACTATAATTATGTACTTTTATTATTTTCTGAGTCACCGGTCACCTGTGATCCCCTTGGCAGTCAACGTGTTAAGTACTTGATCATCATATTGGCAGGTAACATTATTAACTAAGGCCAACACAAACAACGTGATCCTCGCAGTTTAGAAGCGGCGACCAAGCAGACCATCACTAGGCTTGGCCTGCCATTAGAGGCATCGTTTGAGACACAGACCACATACCTATTTTACGTGCCCTAGCTGTTAGGTTATATGTGTATTTTATCTTTATGTCAATGCCTCCTTATTTACCCTACCTTTATGTGAAGTGGATTATCTCAACTCGAATTGGAGCCCCACACATTGCATGGTACTGTTCATGACTTGTTACTCTGTAGTGTAGTATTTGGAATGTACGTAATGTGTTGTGTGCAATAGTCCGTGATCGTTTAATTAAAATGTTGTCTATTCTACTGTGCATTTCTTTCATATCACTCTGCTACTAATCCCAATACTAGCTGCCATTAAAGAACACGGCGGATCTTTAACAGGCTCGAGCCCTGAACCGATAACACTCCGGTTTCGAGATTGCTATCTTAGTTGACTGAGTTACCACGGCTCAAATTGAAAACATTTATATGTTATAATATGTAACAACGAAGGTAGAATAATAAAACATTTATATAACAAAATCCTTTAACTGGAGTAATAAATAATCCAAACTAAAATAAAATGCTTTTTCAGATATCAAATGACAATATGTTTATCCCAGAGAGATTAAAAAAAACTGCAACTATTTTATAGCCAAACATAACTAATTATCATTATTATCATCCTCGATAAAATTTTCATAAATTATGTTACATAAACTCGGAAGAAATATTCTCTCGAGTCTTTAATATTCATGTTTAATCTTTTCCGAAATAGTACAATTTCTGAAGAAAAATAGGAATGCAGTCGGGCATTATTATATTACATTGGGGAATATCATCTTAACCGTAATATTATTTTCTCGATGTAAAATTACGTCGGAGTAAGTAGTGAAGGTAATTTGTTAGTTAAACATATTACGGAAAAGCTTTTTTTTTTTCGTCTAATTTATTACCTAATTTGTGTTTAATGTTTCGAAGTTTTCTAATTTATTTCTTGGATGAGAGAATGAAATAGGTTGTAGAGGTGGACGAAATTTGTAAAAAATCTGTTTTTAAAATTTTGAATTCATTTTCTTAGATATTAATCTAGTTAAATACGTTAAAAATAAGGAGCATTAATATTAAAAATTTCCTACTTTTTAATGTGGTTACAAGTATCCATTTTAAAACTATCAAATAATGAGTAATAAATTTAAAGTCAGCAAAAGTTTTCCGCAGTTGAGTCATTAAGTCATTAACTAAGACATTTCTGCTGACCTTCTGTGTTATTTGAGTAAAATTTCGATTGTCAAATACAAATGACTTCTGACAAAGGAATTCTAAAAGCATTGATTAACATTTCAACTCTAGACGACGTAGAGATGAGACTTAATTTTTATAACTAATTTATTTCATTCAAATAATACTTGGCCCTTTGGAATTTTTAGATTAATATCTCTAATTTTTGGAAATAAATATAGCATATTTCCAACATACTTGGGTCAATATAATGTTAGAAATATATGAACATATTGGAGTATTAAATAAGTTTTATCTTTCTTTCTATCGTTTTCTGTCTATCGTTCGAACACGTGATATATTTCGATTTATCGGTGTCTCTTCTATTCTATCTCACTATCTCAGTCTCCTCTCTCTCAGTGTTTCTCACTTTCAGTGTCACTCTTTTTCTGTCGCATTTTCTTTCTCTCTCTTTCCATCTCTGAGTCATTCTTTTTCTCTCCCTTTTCTCTTTTTTCTCTCTTTTTCATCCTTTCTCTCACTCTCTTTCTGTCTCTTCACTTTCTCTACTTTCCCCTCTTTTTCCCCCTTTCTCCATTTCTCTCGCTCTATAAATCATAATGTATTATGGTACACATTATATAATATATTACATATACATATATAATATATATTTACATTCAGATATTTAATATGGGTGAGACTCATTCAAAAGCACAACATGCTTTATTTCTGGTGAGATACATGAAATTTATACAACAGGCAAACACTTTTACAATCTCGAGCACCCGACAAATGGGATCCTGGACACACACTTTTCAAGTAGGGATTTTTCAGGTAAAAAGGCTACGAATAATCCCTAAGCACAATTGATCAAGTGATAAAAAATACCCATGGTTAAAGAGAACGAGCTAACTATTGGCTAAAGTAGTACAGACAGAGGCTGAATTAAGTCTATAGCGTGTCTGGAGGGAAAAATTAGAATTACCGAGTAAACCAGCAACATACTTTATATAAACAAAAGTTATTCAATTAATATTAAAATAAGGTATTTTAATATTACATATAGTATAATATATTATATACAATATATATGTATATATATGTATAAGAGAGATATATTTTCAGGTTTGGAATTTTAATGTTAAAAATTAAAATATTATTAAAAATTCGAACTCTTCCTGAAGCGTAAGAAGCAGATAGTTAAAATAAAACTACGTTAATTGAATATATTATTACCCTGAAAAACGTTTTTGTTGTAGTTGTTTGTCTAATTCATTACCTAAATTGTTCAGGGCTTAAATTTATTTCTTGCATGAAAGTATGAAGTATTTGGCAGTAAATATGTAAGAATACGTTTTCAAAATCTCATTAAACGCTGTAGACGTTTTTAAGTAAATAGGTTTAAATAAGGAGCTTTCATAGTAAAGCGTTTAAATTGTAATATGATTACACTCATCTATTTTAAAAGTAACCTCTAATGAATAATAAATTCACAAATCAGTGTAACTTATCCCCACTGGAGCAAATAAATCATTTCGTAATGGTATGACCCTATTGTGTTATTTCAGAAAATGTTTCCATTGTCAAATATGAATGACGTGTTAGACGTGAAATGCTGGACGCATACAGATAATTTTCTGAACTTCAAGACAACTCGCAGACACGATTTAAGTTTTATAATTTTATTCTGTACGCTTGAAAAATTTTAACCTTCAGTTTGCTAAAACCTAGGAATGATCTCGCGAATTTTTGGTAACTATCCGTCTATTTTAATTGTAAAGCTTATTTCAAATACCAGGATGTTAGTATAACTTTAGAGATGTAGAAAAAGATATCAAGTTGTTATTCGAGTTACTCTTCAAAATTCCTTATTTATGTATGTATATATACATAAATGTAATTAATGTGTCAGGTCCACCACAAATGAAAAATGATATCTATACTTGGTAGTTGAAGTCGTGAGGCCATCTAAGAAAAGTTCAAAATTAAAGATTGAAAATAATAATACAGAATAATCAGACACCTCCTTTATGATGGTTCACCAAATGTATACATGGGGTTTTATAGTTTTATGAGGTGCCAGTAATCCTGCCAGTTAAGGTTAATATTAACACATTGCATGCGGGACACGTACTGGTACGTTTTCTGACGATTGTTACTTGAGCTCTGGTCACGTACTAGTACGGGTTAGTGTAACCACATGGTTTGTGGGTACAAAAATAACGGTATATACAGAAAAGCGCAGCCGAATGTTCTTGTCTGCTACATAGATTCTGGAAAAATTGAGACAAATAAAATCTAGTTTTACATTTGTCGATGGGGAATCATAGAACTGGAAGGTTGATTAAAAAATCAATTTAGATTTAAAATTAACTTTTTATTTATCCTTGCGAAAATGATATTATATATGTATATTTATATAGTATACATATATATATATATATATATATATATATATATATATATATTATATATGTATATTTATATAGTATACATATATATATATATATATATATATATATGTGTGTATGTGTTTATTTATCTATTTATATATTTGTTTATATATTTCAATATAAAATACGAAAAGTTGGTTAAAAAATTAAATATTTTTCGATCTATTGAGATTTAACTGAATATCTAAATTTACGAGCAGAATACATGCTCCCGGTACAATTCCGCTGCGAAATGTACCCGCACACAATGTGTTAATCACGATAATGAGTAAGAAGAGAAACTAAGCTACATAAAGTTCTATATGAATAGTTGATCTAAGCAGGAAGGGATGTTGGTGTATGCCAAGGTTACCACATCAGAAGAGAAACAATGACATATCTCCAATTTTAGGGACAGAATCGCTAGAAATTTATTTTAAATGAAATTATAATTAAGGTAGTTAAGTTTCGGTTAAAATATCGTTACAAACATACCCACACCCACATATATATGTTGATAAATATAGGTTTGTATACACGTATAATTGGAGTCTTCAGGCAAACCGTCTTTCCTGTTCAGTGGATTAGCGACCTAACTAATCTGACATCGTTCGGCCTTGCACGTACTTTAAATAAATAAAAAAAACTATTACCCATATTGATATCAAATTTTCACATTAAATACATTATAGACCTAAGATGAATATCTGCCAAATTTTTATTGTTGTTTACTTCATTTAGCGTTTATAGTATTCGAAATGGTATTTTAAAACTTTATTTTTGCTTTTTTGAAAATTCAATTTCCTGGTGTAATATTTTTGATACTTTTTAAAAACTGAAAAGAGCTTCGACTGATACCTAATAATTATTCCTTACATTAGAAGTAAAAATTATTAATGAAACGCACTTTGTGGTGTTGTAATTCTACGCACAGTGTGTCGGAAAACTTTTTAAATAATTTTTTAAATTTTTAATTTTGTAAAAAATTTCTCTTTAGAAACAGAGGAAATTGTCCAAATCTAGTTAAATAAAAGTAAATAATAAATACTGAAAATCTCATTTATTTACGATAATAATTGAAAAAGATACGATTAGGTGAAGATTATGAAAAAAGTTTTCCATTTTTAGTTGCTTAACCAATTAATGCACAGTTTTTTGAAAAAGGCCGGCCAAAAAAATTTTTTTAATGTAAAAAACACAGTTTAGAACGTTGTCTTGCCAAGAAAATTACAAAAATACAAAAATAATCAAAACTTGAGTATAACGGATATTTATACAATTGGTAAGATTTCTAATTTTTAGAATATTATTATTATTGTCGAAAGAGTATATTGTTCAATTGGTAGGCAATCTACCAATTGACAGTATGATGTGTCATCCCTTGATGCGTTCTTATCAAATATGAAAACCTTACGTTTTATATCTCAAGAATATAGTATATAAAGTGACGCCTCGAGTCAAGGATGTCTCTACAGCCAGATCTTAGTATTAAAATAGTTAACAATTATCTTTTATTTTACATTGTATTTTAGTAAGATATATATCGAAATATGAGGCAACCAGAATCTGAATAAGAATACGCTGTCGGAAAGCGTCTCACAAGGAAGAGATAAGTCGTAAGTAAGAAGTAGAAAAAAATGTATTTTATACTTGAATAAGTAAGTGTTATAGCTTACAATCCCATGTAAATGATAAATATCAATAAATAGATTTTTTTTAAATTTTGCTTTCACATTGTCATTTTCAATTCTCGATTGCATTCGAGTGTGAAAGATTATAGCAACATAAAGTACAACGCAGTTCGAATTATCTCGAGTGCTCACAGTTTGTCCAGTTTGAGTGATCGAGTTAACTCGAGCATGCACGTTAATGGGTTAATGGTTCCCCCACCCCACGCAGCGAGATTGTCAAAAAACCATATACCTCCACGTGCAGCCCAGTAAAAAGTTGCTCTGTTACTCCAATTGTTAGAGCTTAAAATGGTAGTCCTTCAAAGTGGTACATGTCAAGAGATGATTAAAATCTAATCTATTGAGTTGCTTAAAAGGATGTGATACCTTCAGCAAAATGCGTATCTGGGGAAATTATATGAACTTAATATCATTTTTAATGATGCTGATTAACTTTTACATTTCATTTAGATCACAAGTTTGTTTTGTAATAGCATAAAGTATTATAATGTATAAATGCGTTAAAATTATGAAATTTTTGCTATGTCTAGTGCTATGATCCATTATTGATATCAGCAAAATGCGTATCCGTGGAAATTGTATGAACTTAATATCCTTTTTAATGATGTTGATTAACTTTTACATTTCAATTAGATCACGTACAAGCTTGTTTTGTAATAGCATGAAGTATTATAATGTATAAATGCATTAAAATCATGAAATTTTTGTTATGCCTAGTGCTATGATCCATTACTGATATTTCCAATTTTATTTACTGCAAATATTTATTGTTTCACAGTACCAAAACATTGAAACGTTAAAATATTTTTTAAGCATCATAAGTGTCACAAGTGATTTGAATAAAAAACCCTCTTCTATCGCATTCGTCTCCTACATAATAATAGCTTATATATTCCTCTGTCCTCGAATTTATAAAGCGGTTAGACCTGGAATGGATAGAGGTATCCATATAGGATTCTTGATGAGTTAGGGATAGTAAAATTCAAAGCTAATAAAGTTTATCTTCTCCTAAACTATAGATCCGGTTCTAAACTAAATTGATATAAATATGCTTCATATCAGAGCGGAAAATAATGTCGTCTTTAAAACGTCCGAAATCAACCCCTTCCCCTCTTTTCCAATTTTTAATGCTATTATTTCAAAGCCCTATTTTCCGAGGTTAAGAGAGAGCGATTCAATTTATTAATTTATCACATAATAAATAGGTAAAATTAACATTTATTCTAGCATTAGGACGTCATTCATTTAACAATATCATGAATAAATCATTTCTTATTTAAATTATTTAAATATCGTTTGCATTATTTTCATACGTTGTATCACTGAACTTAGATATTACGTAAATTTTCTTTTATATTTGGTTTAAATAATAGATTAGGTGCAATTGTGATTCTTTATTTCAATGAAAATTTTATCGCCGGTATTAGCAACAAATTCTCTCCACCTCCAGAGTGCAGTGGAAATAAAAGTTTCATTCATTTAATTCCATTAATTACTGTAACAAAAATATTGGGAAGAACTTAACGATAACTTCGATGTATCTAAGAAAGCTTTGAATTATCTTTGTAATTGAATTCAACGTGATTGTTAAACTGCATTCAAGTATTGGGAGATTTTAGAGGAGTATGAAGATTAACAAATTATTGAGTACCAGAAAATTCTCAGATAAAAAAGCAAACTTTTCTTCACCTACTTCATAGGGTCTGATCATATGACGGGCTATAAGCTAGTTATAAATAGAAACCACGACACTGTGATATCATGCTGTAATGTTGCTCAGGATTAAAAGGAAAGAATGAGAAACTGTTTAAGTGTTTCAACACAAGGTTATTTATTACAGGATATGCTTCAAATCGATAGACACAATTCAAACTCTTAGGCTTGTGAGTATCGTAAATTAGTTTCTGTGGCGAAATTTTTTTGTACTGCAGACAACACTGTACTATAAATAATAAACGAGATTAAATATTTATGAAGTAATTCTACATGTATAGATCCACAAATATGTAAATAAATATTTTGAATAACTATTAACCGTCCCTCCATTTCTACACACACACACACACACACATATATATATGTATATGTATATGTATATATATACGTATACGTATATATATGTATATGTATATATGTATATGTGTGTGCCTGTTTATATGTATGCTTGTATATGTACATATGCATATCTACATGTATGCATATATATTTATGAATGTATATATATGCATATATATGTATGAATATAAATGTATGTATATGCATGTAATATGCATGTATGTATGCATGAAAAAAAAAATATATATATGTAGAGAATATATATATATGTGTGTGTATGCATATGCATATATATATATATGCATGTATATGTATATATATATATATATATATATATATATATATATATATATATATATATATATATATATATATATATATATATATATATATATATATATATATATATATATATATATATATATATATATATATATATATATATATATATATATATGTGTATATATATATATATATATATATATATATATATATATTTATATATATATATATATATATAAAATGTGTGTGTGCCAGGTTAGAAAACGTAAAATTAATAATTTAAGGGTTTGAGAGCCGTAAACGCTTCTCAGTCTTTTAATGTAGGGGCATGAGTCCTTAATAACTTATTATAAAAGTACTTGACTCTTAAGAATTGCCAGAGAGATCGTCTTGAGAAAGGGTTGCTGCTGAACC
>CM063498.1:7394455-7401955 GCA_032207245.1 Pardosa pseudoannulata
TGTCTTTATTCATGTATATTGCACAGTTTAACAACCAACCATCAAACAGGGCAACGCGTGGCTAGCGTTCATATTCTGTCAAACGAACCCCACTTAGGGTTCATGAAGCAACCCTTTCTTAAGACGCTCTCTCTCAATCTTACGCGTCAAGGGCTTTTATAATGAGATATTAGAGATTCATGCTCCTGCATTAAAAGAGTGCACTGTGTTTTCGGCTCTTAAACCAATAAATTATTAATTTTACCTTTTGCAAACCTGACATATATATATATATATATATATATATATATATATATATATATATATATATATATATATATATATATATATATATATATATATATATATATATATATATATATATATATATATATATATAATATTAAAATCCCTTATTTACGTATTTTAATATCAATTTAATAACTAACACAGTTTATTTCTGGTGAGATACATGAAATCCATACAACAGGTAAACACATTTACAACATCATGCACATAGACCATGTGATACCGCACATGCACTTTTCAAGTAGGGATTCCTCATGTAAAAAAAGTACGAATAATCCCTAAGCACAATTGATCCCGTGATGAAAAATACCCCTGTTTAAAGAGAACGCTCTAACTATTGGCTAAAGTGGTACAGACAGTAGCCGAATTAAATCTATATCGTGTCTGGAGGGAAAAATCAGAATGACCGCCCAAACCTCGAACTTACTTAATGAATAAAAGTTATTAAATTAATATTAAAATACGTAAATAAGGGATTTTAATATTACATATATACATACATACATACATATACATATATATATATATATATATATATATATATATATATATATATATATATATATATATATATATATATATATTTATTTATTTATTTATTTATACACATACACGTGTGTAATACATTAGATTTATTTTACTTAAAATAAATCTTAATAATTCTCCTCTTCCTATTATCTTTCTTTAATATCTTTTTACCCCGCCATAAAATCTCAGGATTAAAATTAATGTTAGTTGCTTAACTTATTTCAAACCAGTCTCCCAAAGATAACTCTGAAGTAAATGCTCATTTTCTGACAACTCACCACATTTTCCATCTCTTCCAATAAAATGGTTTATTTTTCTAATTATCCAAGTTTCTTTTTGATAGTTAATATCTTTGTCTGAGCTGCTTTTTTTTGGGAATATCTCCGCATCATTTCTCGTTGTGAGGCTAACTTTGTAATAGACAAGCATTTTCATGTGTCATTAATAGCTCTGCTCTTGTCGGAGAAACATGTTTTTTCTTAGTCTCAAATAAACTTGAAGTTCCATGTTGGACTTGTTGCTTCTTGTAATGGAGCCACGACTGCATATTAATTAGACTCTCTCACTAATCAGTAAGCCCGGGCAATTAAAAGTAATAAGGGCTAATTTTTTTATGTTTCAATCAATTTGGCTGTGTTACATGTATGTATGTATAATTATATATGTATATGTATCTATATGTATATATATATATATATATAGTATAAATATATATCTATATATATGTATATCTATGTATAAATGTGTGCATATGTATATATATGTGTATATGTATATATGTATGTATATATATATGTATATTTATATATATGTATATATGTATATATATGTATATGTATATATATATGTATATGTATATATATATATATATATATATGTATATGTATATGTATATATTGTGTATACCAATATATATGTATATACCATTTGGGCGTATTGTTGAAATCGAAATGCCTAATGTAGCACATGATACACGAATAAAGCGTTAATGCCTAGAGTGTTTTTCTCATTTATTTTCGCAGGCTCTGAATCTAACATACAGAAATATGTGTATATATTTTATAAAAGATATACACTATTAATAATTGGTTATATTAAAAAATCATTTGCTAAACTAGATTTCTTTAGCAATCCTGTTAAAAATGAAATAAAAAAACAAAAAAAAATCCTAAATAAAAAAAAGTATTTTATATAAATACTCAAAAGATATTATTTCCTTAATATGAAAAAAAAACGTTTCATTTTAAATTGGAAAATATTATATTCCCTGCTTTACTTTGAATTCTAATTATGGTTTAAACTATAGTTTCAGTAGAAATTCAATGTTTTACTTAAAATGTAATCATATTTTGATATAAAACTGGTTATGAAATCACCACTTATTATTTTTAAACTCACCAATTCTTTAACCAATACATAGCTGAATTTTTCAGTTGCGTGTTATATTATTTTTTCTACTTTCTGCAAGTTCATTATAGTTTTATAAGCAGCTGGGAGAGGTTTAATATTTTTAGAAATGTCGTAATCTTTTCTGTTTACATCATCATAGACTTATCAGTGAATCAAGATTAGTTTTATGCATGACTTTTTATGTTACTTCTAAGCAGGAAATTTACTTATAAATCCCAGCTTTGAAGGTTGATATGTATGCCGGAAAACGCAATTTTTATCGCATTACACGCTCTAAGTGATGTTTGATTAATGTGCTTTCAACTAGAATACTTACTCTAAATTATTTCTGTTCTCTGCATCTACAAAGAACGATTATTAATTTTCTAATTAATTTATTTTTGTGCAAGAGAATTTTTTAAAAATGATTTTTTACATGCCTTTTACTTCGTTTAATTAAACCGTACTATAATATTGGATTATGCTGTGTTGGTTGTGTAATGTGAATAAATATTTAATCATTTTCAGACTCGTTTCTAGGAGAAAAAAGGTTTTAATTAATTTTTAGAACTAAAAGATTTTGATAAATGTTTCGTTCTAAATGTAACTTTTATTCATAGGTATTGAAAAGTTTAGAATCGATTGTATTGTTCTTAATTAAACAATACACGTTGTTTACACTTTCTAGTTTTCCGTTGTTTGTCGTAAGCTGTTATAGATAAAGATTAGGCATTTTCAATTTAATCAGCATAATCAGTTTGATGCTGTTTTATTTTAGTTTGAAATAGAAGACCAAAGATTTATTCTTTAAATTGCTTTTAAAACTAACTAAAGGCTCGAAATTTGCTCAAAATCTTCAATAGAAAAAAACACTTATCGTGAAATTAGATAGCAATATAAAATCCGAAGTTATTACATTTCAAAAAGAAAAATATTTAATAAATTAAATTTCAAAAATTAAGCCTTGGTAGCTCATTCGGAAAAGGTGTCTATCTCATTCTGAACGATGCACTCTTATTATGAACATACTTCTCTACTTAGATTTAAATATTTAAACAGCAATTATTTTACAAAAAAAAAATTATAATAATTTCTAGGAAATGTCTAGGAAATTGTTAGAAAGTTTGGGATATTCTTTCGGATGAATGATATCTCTTCGGATAATTTTAGAAATTTGGTAAATAATTATCTGGAAATGACGAGCGTAATATTAATTACGATGAACATAATCTGAAATATTTTATTAATATGTAAATAAACTGAAAATATGTTACATTTATTGATGAATTGAATATATTGAACTTATTACATTGTTGAAAGTATGTTGCATATATTAAATATATGCATTATGTTTCTACTAATATACTGCACATACTGATAAATACATGGTGTATATTATTTATATATTATATTTATATATATTATATATATATTATAATATATTATATTTATGTATATTATATATATATATTATAATATATTATATTTATATACATAATATTTCATATTATATTATATTTATGTACGCAGTATGTTACTACTAATATGCTGCACATACTAATATATACATGGTGTATATTATTTATATATTATATTTATATATATTATATATATATATTTATAAATACATATATATTATATATGATATATTATATATATATATATATATATATATATATATATAATATTTAATATTATATATATGTACGCAGCACGTTACTACTATTATACCATGCATAAAAAATATAAGCGGTATATATACTGCATATATTAATAAATATATGCGTTATCTTCAGATAACATCTTTCTAATAGCAAATTATTTACAAAACGAGTTTTGAGTCTACGAGTGGCTACATTTAAAATTATCATATCAATAAAATAAATATTAATTTTGTATAACATATCGTTTGTCTAAAATTTACACTCAACTATGTATATGGATAAACTCTCAAACATATTCCTTGTTCTCTGTCTACTGTCTAAAATACATTTGTTGAAAAATCAATAAATATAACATTAGAAAACTGTATGAAATAAAAGATGTTTTACGGCCAGTTTAAAAAAAATTGGAAAATACTGCAACATATTTCCAAAGGATTGTAGAGAAATCTTATTATTATTAGGGAAATCGATTTGTTTAGAGCTGTACTAATGTTTTTACATTATTAAAGATACATAGAAATAAATAATTAAAATCTGAAAATAATTTTGACTTCAGTCGAGATTATTACCTGCAACTTAACGCTGAACACAAAACCGTAAAATAAAACGGTCATTTATAACAGTTTTGAATTTTTATCTGAGTAAATATGCCTCTTCTCACATAACCGATAAGGAAAATGCCGAAGAGTCGTATCGATTGCCAGCCAATCGATACACAGTTCAAAACCAATATTTCTCGTATTAGTCAAAATATTATTACTGCATTGGTTTCTTAGAAAATTGTGATACTCAAGGGAAGTAATATTTTTCTATTACACATGCAACCTTTGCTTTACAATTCAAATTCAATTCTCTTTATATATTATATATTGTATATATATGGTAAACCATTCTATTTTTATTAGATATAAAGTTATTTAACCTTTATTGTTGAAGGCAAAATAGATTTGTTCAGTTTGCAATTTAAAGCTCTCTGATAATATACGTAATATTTCTGTATATAAACACATACCCATATACACATTTAGGCAGTCAATTAAACACAATGTATATCAAGCAATGAAATATTTTTTCTAGTATATTCTTTGCAGGTATTAAATATAATGTATTATTTTATCTGTATGAAATCATTTTCTTAATAATTTGATTTTTATTCTAAATTCGTTATTAATTTAAAAGTGGTAAGATGGTGGTATAAATTTAGTAACTATTTATAGTAGAGATGGCAAATGTGTTATAATACTTTAAAAATGGCAACATCTATTTGGGTGGGTGAATTGTTTTCTGTTGTTGGTATGCTGCAGGTATAGATCTTTTTCTATTTTTTCATTACATGCGTATGCTGCGGTAATTTGATTTACATTGTTATAAGAAAATTTGGTTGAATAAAGCTAAATATACTATGATTGTACAGAAAGTGAGGATTGTGTGCGCATCAAAACGGTTTAAATTCAAATGGTATTAGCAGAAATAGTATCTGTAAGAGTCGCGTCCATTTTTGTCGGTGGTCAAGCGAACTTTTGTTCATTTTAACAATTGAAAATGGCAGTATTGAATCAGTAATGGTGTTCTTGACCCACGGACAATTGGAGGTGTCAAGCGTGCCGTTTATCAACTCCCCGACAGAGAAAAGGAATGGAGCTTTGTGTGACCGAGTCGGCCAGGCGCCAAAGGGCATTTTGGCTACCCGAAGGACAAGGGTCAAAGGGGGGGTCAACCTCCCCTAAAACCGAGATTTCCTGCTTGGAAAAGAGAGAAGCGGGAGGACTCCCGGCTGAACTTCTAAGAGAGATTAGTGATCTCCTTCTCTGGATGATATGTTGCATATTCATACACTTTAATGTTTCTTTAAATGTTTTTTTGGTTGTAATAAATCAATCTTGTTAAGTTTTAATAATTTAAGGATGGTTATTTCGTCTCCATACCTGCTTCCTTATGTGAGACCCACCACGAAGTCATAGCCAAAATGATTAGAGTGTGACGGACATCGGAAATAGAAACATCGCAACCGCTCGGCGAGTCCAACAGTATCTATTCGATTTCATTCCATTACATTTTTTTTATTGTTATTTGACATTTGCATTAGTTCTATTTTGAAGGTTTATATTCTACTTAAGGTTTTCTTTTCTTGTGTGGTTGGGTTTGATTTGGAGCTCTACGGTCTACTTTTATTGAAACACGAGGACTAATGAGGACGGGACCTACTGCTTAAAGCCGATTCCTAACAGCTACGAAAATCAAAATGCCGCAGTGGGAATCCAACCCATGATCTCCGATACCGAAGATCAGCGCCCTAACCAATCGGTCCTTTTTTCATTGATTTGATGTATGTAAGTATGTGTTTGTTTTTGGCAAATGTTTTTATTGCTTCAACAATGCCGATACCTATTTTGGTTGGTGAATTGCTTTTTATTCTAGGTGTTGATGTAGATTTTTCTTTCTGTTTCAATGCATATCATCAGATAATTATTTTAAACATTATATCTATTATCTATTATTCCTATGTCTGTACCAAGGGTGAGGGTTGTTCGTACATCAAAAGATGTTAGTTTTAAGTCCCAACATTATTAGCAAACATATTATCCATTCAATTTTATACTTTTTTCTTTGTTTATTGGAAATGTGGTCATTTTTGTTTTTAAAGTTTGAGAATCTGCTTTGAGTTTTCCTTATTTTTATGACTTTTTATGCATTTAGATTATTTGTGTGTTTATGTATGTATTTATTTATATAATTATGTATTTGTATGTATATTTGTATATTTATTTGTATGTATAATAGTATATATATATGTATTTGCATGTATACTTGTATATATATGTATATTAGTATGAATATTTGTATACATATGTATTTTTATGTATATTTATATACATATGTATGTATTTTTATGTATACTTGTATACATATGTATGTATTTATATGCATAGTTGTATACATATGGATGTATTTTTATATATACATGTATACATATGTATGTATTTTTATTTATACTTCTATACATATGGATGTATTTTTATGTATACTTGCATACATATGCAGATGATTATATATGTATTTCTATATATATATATATACATGTATATCTATGTATATTTGTATATATATATGTATGTGTATATGTATACTTGTATATATATGTATATATACCTGTGTATATATTATATTTAGCTAATATTATAATATAAAGCAATATTTTTTTAATCGTAAGTTGCGACTATCACAAAATATCAAACAACAAACATCGTTCTTAAGTTTTAGAATTCAGAAATAAAATAAAATATATAAATTTCAATAGGTTTTAATGAAATGAAAGAGTTAATTGAGTTTTAAACAATATCCTTGATTATAAAAATTTACTTTTATCTTTCGTGTGTTAGACATAAATAACATATTTGGTAGAATTATAAAATTCTGAAGGTTTTTAGATTCAAAATGATATTAAGCTAAGCAAAGATTCTATCCTGGGTGGTTTACTTAATTATTAGAAGTGCTTTCTGTCTAATGGAAATAAGATAAAATTCAACTATGAAAATTTCTTTTTCTGTTCTAATTCAAGATAAGGAAATATGAACAATGTTACTTAGAAAGAACCTAAATTAAATTTACTTAATATGATGTCGTTTGCTTT
>CM063498.1:7404455-7409455 GCA_032207245.1 Pardosa pseudoannulata
TATTCCCAAATATCCCAGCAGCTGAGTCAGCGTCCTTAACAGTATAAAGGTATTTACATCAGTGGAAAAAGGGAACCATTCTGCGGAAATAGGTGGAAAATGGAGGGACTGGTAAAAAAAAAATTCGCATTTATTTCAGTTTTATCTTTGGATAATAGGTTTAAAGAATGCCAGTTACGAACACTCCGTTTAATTGTGAGATTTTATGTCTGTTAAAAATAGACATCAAAGAAAAAGAAGTTGAAAAAAGCAAAATTGTTATGACATATTTATGTTTAATAATTTTTGATGTATTAAATATATGTATCTATCTGTATATAAATACACTCACTAAATGTAGATAAAAATACGTAAAACCTATAAATATTATGCAATATAAATATGTTTTCAATATAATATGATAAATGTAATGTATTGTGTAGAATAATCTATTGCTCCGAACAAAATATCGTATTCAGAGTTCTGGAATATTTATTATTGATGACAGTAAGTATTCTTTTATATTTATCGTATATAATATATTTAATCTCAAGATACATATAATATATTCAACCTTGTTTACGACACATGTTTTTGAGCCGAAAGATTTTATTAAAGTCTCATTCGATGTGTCTACTATAAACTGAATTATTTATTCTGTTTTGGCGGTATATAGTTTGATTTAAAATAGTAATTGTTTTTCGAATCAGACATGACGTGAATAATAAAGACTCATTTTAGAGTATATTAAATAGGAATTTAGAAAATGCTTGTGCTTGAGACTTTATAATTTAAATTTATATTGCAATAGACATGTTTGACTTCTTATACCGAAAGAATTAGTTATTACTTTTCAAGACCTTCATTCGTACTGTCTTGACCTGTGATTTAGATTCCTGGACTATAAGTGGTAAGAAGGAAACAATTTTGCGTGCTTCGAACTAAAGATATGAAGATGGGGAAGATATCCTTGAAAATGGTGCGTGGCATTGAATTGTAGAAACATTGAATTGTACAAATTGTTTAACCCTTTGCTTTAAAACAGCGTATGGGGGACGTGATCGTAATGCTGTGCCAAAATGAGAACCTCGTATCACACACGTGATGATTCGGTCTGGCCAAAAGTGAAAAGCTCGTGTCAGACACGTGAGGATTCTTTCTGGCCAAAATTAAAAAGCTCGTATGAGACGTTATTGTTTTAAGGCGATAAAGTTTTTGTTTTTGCGTTATTGTTTGTTACAGTTGCAATATAAGAGTGGGTCGTTTATTCTTAGGCGTCATTGCAATAGAGTATTATATTATATGCAACAAATAATTAACTGTTGGTGCTTAAAAACTTCTTAAAAAAATCTAAACATTTAACCTAATGGCAAAAAGGAAAATGAATACTAATAACTGTGCTGGAAAGTGTCCTGATTCCACCTTAGAAACTGAAGCAGATACCGATTTGTATACATCTGAAGATAGCATTGTAGTTTGTCCTGAAAAAAAAAACACGTGCAATATTTAGTTAGTGATGAGACTGCTTCTGATCACGATGCATGAGAAACGCTTTCATCGAAAGTGGCACACTCAATTGTCGCTCGATTCATAAGGCAAGGAGCAGTATGTTGTTTATTTCATAAGGATAAGACACCTTAAGAGGTCACAGGACTCTTAAAACTTCAAAATTTAAGAATTTTCAATATTTTATGAGTTCAACTATAACTATCATTTTTTCTGTGCATTTTGGTACCATTCGTGTTTCGAAATTCCAAATAGAACTCGAGTCATGGATAAATTTATAATGACTCTTTCTCAGTTAAAGGGAAGCATTTTTAACTTTAATTGCATTTTTCTCATTTTCTAAAATTTTAATCTAGAGCGCATTGTATTTAAAAAAACTATATGAATTATTTTGTAGAAATTTCATACATAAATTCAATTTGTTACGTAAAATAACATAAACATCATATTAACTGACATATTAAATCATTATATTTTATATCTACATATACTTTTAAAAAATATCTAAATATATTCAATAAAAAAAAGTATTAATTCTGTTAAAATGTTTCGGTTTGAGGTGTAAGTTCAAGATACACCATATTCCTTACTTTAACAAATGACATTTTGTTTCTGGCATCTATATCGTTATCAGAATCCTGCGCGCAGGAAGTATAAACAAAATTTTGATTTTAAAATATGAATCAAAACCTCTCAATAGTTTTTAGCATTAAAATTTATTTTCTGTGATCTGCAAAATATCAAATATTCTGAACAGTTCAAGCATTTGTTTGTAAAAATTTCATTCTAATTTGATGTGAATGCAAGGAGGAAAAAATAATTTGTAACCTGTAAAATTTCGTATTCTAAGTAAGATATAAAAGTAGTATAAAAGTAACAGACCTTAGACACTTTAATTTGAAGCGCATGTTAATCGTATAAACAGTAGCATAGGCAAAGAAATCTTTTTGGCTTGACCAAACAATGCAAGAAGGGGGAAACACAAATGACTGGATAAAGACGAGTGACTGTCTTGACCAGCAGTCGCTAAATGGTCCAGGACCGTAACTAGGTCCTTTGTCGCCCGTGGCAAAAAACTAGTCTGCGCCCCCACCGCCAAATATAGTGAGAAAATATATAAACATGTTTTTTATTCCATATATGTTTCCATACATGTTTTTCTATACATGTTTTTATACATGAATAGAAAAAGGTTTTATACATGTTATTCTATACATGTTTTTTATTCTATATTCATATATTCAGAATGAACTCACAAAATATTTTGTTAATTCTTAAAAGTTCCTAATAAATTAATTTTTAATTTTTCTTTTATTTTGACCTGATTAATACTTTAAATGTTTTAAAACACTATAACGGCGAGATTTAGCGGTGTATCGTCATCAAAGAACTTTGCTTTGAGAGGTGGATTTGTGTGGATACAAAAGGATTGTTTTCCCCTGCACCACGAAATTTACACTGTTGTGCCCTATAGTAAAGGAACAATATGCCAGACAACACGGAATCTTCACTAACAGCCAAAGAAATGATCGCGGGAACGACAAAGGATTTGCCGCTACTCAGATGTAGCCGCTAAGAATTCCAGGGACCCCTGACTTTGCGACCGATGATTGTTTAACCCGAACCAATCCAGTTGGTCGAAGGTGAGGTCATTGCTAGGTGACCCAATAATGAAATTGTATGTGAGGCTCCTCTCTTAGAGGTCCCTCCCCTAGAAAGAGACGAGAGAAAATTTTTTTTAGAAAAGAAGGTAGTTAGCTAGCAACCAGCTAACTCGGAGGTCGCCTCGACCAATCTCTCCATCGGAGAGTTTTATTTAGCGAAATCCCGTCTTAGGATATATCTCTTGCTGAGATTGAAGCGATACCCTGTGATTTGGGTATCCTTTTTATAGTATAATCTTCTTCAGGATTGTTTGCAGTTCTTCAGAACTAACGGCGCTTAGATCTCCTACCTGTACTTCAGAGAACTTTCGCGAGAGCTACGAATTGTTTCTTCCGTCTAATCACCCATTTTTCGGCAGAGACTGAATTTAGTTTAGGTCCCCGTCTTTACTCAGGCCTACGTGTACTAATCACTTACCTGTGATTAGAAATTGTTTTTTTTATAGTGGTGAAATGATGTATATAGCAGAAGTGTAAATAAATTCATTATTCAAGATACACCTGATTCTTCCTTGTGTCATCTGAAACAGGGACCAGATACGTTACAACACTCTGGGGGAATTTTTTTACCGATAAAAGGAACAGTTTATTTCAGGGGAAAATGTTCTATTTGTAAGTTAAATTTTCATAAAATATCGACGAATTTCTGCATTTAAATTTAGTTTTAATAAATTTAATAAATTCAAAATTTAAAACGTATATCCAGATTTATATTAAGGCATTTTAAGACTTTTTGGCAAACATTTTATAAGAATCGTTCACGAGTTTAGACTTTAGAAGCATTTTTTAAAAATAAGAAAATTCTTTAAAAAATAATTTCTAAACACATTGGATTTTATAAAAAAAATTATTTTTCAACTTCTTATTTCTACTCGGGTCGAATTGTCCTCTTTCGGATCCCATTTATATTACTGCGGCGCCCCTATGAGTGATGCGCCCGTGGTAAATGTCCCCTTTGTCAAACCTTAGTTACGGCCCTGAAATGGTCGTTAACTGACCACCAATGATCCCTGAAAAAATTTTGATGTTCCGCAGGAAGAATGTATGATTACTTATTAAAATATGCAACCAAACTGACACAAAATGTTCTATTCGTATTCAGATTAAAAAATCGAAACTAACAAAACCTATGATGAATTATGCTTTTTATTACTTTTTCCAATCTAAGGTACTAGTTATTAGAAATTTAAGATTGGATTTTATGTATCGATCTATCTTGCGACTTAAATCTCAAAGATATATTTCAATCTTCTTTACCAAGCTCTCATTTTTTGGCTTTCTATAAATAATGAATACCCATCCCTGAGTGAGAAAGCATTGAAAATTTTAACTCAATTTTCAAAAACATATTTGTTACATCAATTAAAACTCGATATCGGTCCCAGCTTGAAATAAACTCAGGTCTCCGTACGGATTGTCGAAAAGAAAGAACATATATATGCACTAAAAATGTGTAATGTATAAGTTAATTATTTTAAATTTACGATATAACGTTTTTACTTTTAATGTGTGCATTTTGTTGTAATAAAATAAAAGTTTCCGATTAATATTCTATAAATATATTTATTGTCTTTTTCTATTTTAAATTCATATAATTGGGGGTCTGCCAAATAATAATCATATGTGTAGTGATCCTTCAAGTTCTAAAGCTGTTTTAGATCAAGAATCGGTAGGATCTGGCTAAAAGTAGGGATACGTGAAACCAACTAACTTAGAAGGCCTTGGCCTACCCTAGGCCATCACGTCATAAGTCATGGCAATAGACTTGGGTATTTTACGATAAATTTGATTTAGTAGGGAATTGGAAATATTTAATCGTGATGCCTCATCATACGCATAATTTCTATAGAT
>CM063498.1:7416955-7426955 GCA_032207245.1 Pardosa pseudoannulata
GATTTATATAAGTATTTAATATTATTAGCATTTTCTCTCATTAATATTAAACGTTATTTGTACATATCATGTGACATGAAATAAATTCAGTGCTTCGTTTACTGAATAAGAAATGCTCTCAACCGTGTAAAAATATATATTACTCCAGCGTCATTTTAGATATGCAGATAAGTTTGCTTTTAATTCTTGAACCGAGAAGAAAAATTCTTTTAAAAGACTCTAATTAAACTTAAAAATATTTTAACTTAAAAGAACAACTCTGGAGTCATTTTACACATTCCTCATTATTCATTTAGGCTCATTACTCAGTTTCATAAATATCTGCTTGCACCCCCCCTTCCTTTCTCGTGTAATCGAGTCCAAACTAATATAAATATGTATTCAACATCCGGAGTAAAAAGTCATTATGAAACTTTTCTACACTAAATGATGTTATGCAAATGTCCTAAAAATCGAATTTAATCTTTTCATGTACTATTCTTGGGAGACGTGCTCTGGGATATCTTTTTCTCCGCATCTAATTTAAAGGTTCATTTTAATATTCAGAACTAATTATAAATTTAATTATCTCGGATAAAAGATTTCTTTTAATGCATAAATAATATTTTAATTCTCGGATACAGAAAGTTGTGCCCCAACTTTATGCTTAGAAATCGTCGTTTTTAATTTATAAGTATATATAAATATCTCTCCTACAATTAATTTAATCTTTATTTTTTTAATAATGCCATTTTTTTGCTTATCCTCTCTCATTATGTTATATAATCATGCTAATTAATTTTCATTAACTGGTAGCATTGAAGTATAAAACAGAGTGCAAAATTCCAATTTGAAAGAAGTCGATTTTTAGAAAATAATAATTGCTTTATAATTAACTTTAATGCTCTGCATTTTTAATGCAAATGAAATTAGAAGAAAAAGTATGCTGTATCCTGTACATCTCTTTATTAGCATGCTTACATTAGCTCTATTGTTCTCAGAATACGTGTTTCATTAAAATGAGAAATTTAAATACCCTTAGAGGATAAAATAAGAATATGCTTTTTGTCCCACTCATAAAGGGACCATTTTTAAGTAAAATTGAATATATTTATTCTGCCTGAAGCAAATTTATTAATTTATTCCAAATATGGGCTTTAAAAAGCCGTTTCAATTAAGCCCAATAAAAGAAAAGGGTATAGAATTTTAGTGTATTTTTCCTATATTTCCACAAGTTTCTTTATTTCATAATATTACTAATACAATCATGAGATTCCACGTTTAACAAACAGCTAAGAATATTTGTTGAACTTTTCATTGTCAATATTTTTTAAAAGGATTTATAAATACAAGGTATTCCATCAGTTTTCTTAAAAAAAAAATGGTGGTCAAATAAGCCACACGAAATTTTTATTTGTGACAATGCAGTTTGTGCATTTAGGTTTAAAAATAATTTGATCTTATTGACAATTTTAACAGAACAAATCTCTCAAATTTCATAAATTACATGATCTATTCTATTTAGTCAAAAAGATTGACTTATAAGTAAAACTTTACTATCAAATTCATGTATGACTTCGAGTATGGTTTGGTTTGGAACTCTACGGTCTACTGATTTTCTAAAAGAGGGCTAATGAAACCGGGACCTACTTCTTAAAAACGATTCCGAACTGCTACGAACATCCATACCAGCAGTAGGATTCGAACACTCGAACTCCAGTACTGAAGAGCAACGGTGTAGCATTCGGCCAGAATTCATCAGACTTTGTGTTTGAAAACGTGTAATAACGTGTACTTTTAATAATACATATATAATAGTGTTTTTGTCCCACTACAAAGTTAGAATGAGAAACATTCTGGATACAGCGGAATCGTGGGATCATGAAAGGAAAGATAAATATTTGGAAATATTAATGCTTAGTTTAATCAGACAATTAAACTCAGGCGCTCTCCTGCCGAAATGTTTTTTAGTGCAAGTGAACCAGCGAATAAGAGTAATAAGATAAATAACGTGGACGCTAGATGCAGAGCTAAGTTGGTTAAAAGAGTTAGTTTGTAAGAATAGTTTAGCTAGGCAGAAATTAGTTTGGGTGTTCTCGAAGTCTCTAAAAGATAAAACAGCTAGAACAGAAATAAAGACATATCGCCAAATATTGCAAATTTAGGGATGGTATTGCCAGAAATTTATTTTTAAATACAATTGTAAATAAGATGGTTAGTTTGGTTAAATTATTATTATACACACTCATCTATCTATATGTGTGTATATACATGTATGTGTATTTATATGTATGTGTATATATGTATAAATATATATATGTATATAAGTGTGTGTATATGTGTATTATATATGCATATATTTGTGTGTATATGTGTTTATATATGTATATATATGTGTGCATTTATACTTGTATTATATATATATGCGTGTGTGTGTTTGAATATGTGTATATATATGTATATATATGAATATATATGTATATATATATGTGTGCATTTATACATGTATTATATATATGTGTGTTTGAATATGTGTATATATATATATGTATATACGTGTGTGTATATGTGTATATATATGTATATATATATGTGTGCATTTATACATGTATTATATATATGTGTGTGTTTGAATATGTGTATATATATGTATATACGTGTGTGTATATGTGTATATATATGTATATATATATGTGTACATTTATACATGTATTATATATATATATATGTGTGTGTTTGAATATGTGTATATATTTATGTATATATAATGTGTGTGTGAGGGTATATATGTATTGAAGTGTAGATATTTACTTTGTAAAAATGAAGTAATATAAAATAAAGAGATTAGCTGAAGATTGTTCTATCAATTGATTCTTAAATTATCAAATTATTAAATTAACGATAATCAACTGTGATCATGTTTAAGTTTTTAGGACTAAAATCAACTTTTCATCTATGCTTAAAGATGATTACTCACTAGTTCAACTACTCCTGTCTTTAGTGAGATTTCAACCCACGGACTTTATTACCAAAAGGTAGCGCAATGCCTGTTCGGCCACAATTTGGAGAAGAGCAGGTTCCAGAACTGTCAGGAATGGAATACACAAGAGATGATAAAAGATTTTATTTTTAAGCAAATTAAGACAGATAAACAATATATTTCATGAGTCGTTTTTAATTTGAGATTTTGATAATATTTATCCCAAAGGAAAAGAAGAAACGAACCGGTCGCTTTTGATTTATAGTTATATATGAGAAACAATTTATTGAATGTGGAATGCGAAGGGAATTTAAAATATCATTATTCTATGCCAATGATTGATCATTGTGTTATATTATGACCTTTAATACGAAACTTTTTTTTTCTTTTTAAATTTTACTTTTTATCTAAAAAGTTTCCGAAATGTCCTTCCCAAAGTAAAAATGCATTGTAGAGGACATTGCAATAGCGAGCTCTTAATAAAGAGATCGAAATTTATGATAAATTGCACTTGCATGGATATTTAAACTAAAAAATACTTTATTTAATAACCTAAACTTATTTTTTGAATAAATGGGCTGGAACAAACTTTTAATGTCAGATTAATCGACAACTCGAAAAGCAGAAGTGTACTGAAATCATAAAATAAAATAAAGCCTAAAATCTCGTAAAATATGCATAGAAAATCGTTCAAAAATTTGATTGCTGAGGTATTATATTTTAGAAGCACCAATTAAAAAAATTCCCCTCTTTAAAAACAAGTACTAATGACAGAATCATAGAAAAAGCAAAATTTGTTTTAAAATTTGACATAATTATTTTTCTTTTATATAAGTTAACTACTCAGAAATATTTTAAAAGGAATTAAAATTAATTCAGAAAATGAAGAGTATGATAAAAAGACATTTTAAATAAATGTTTTGTACTATAAATCTTAATTTCATTATGATAAAAACTCTAATTTTGTCAAAATGTCTTATGTTGAATTTTTTTCTTTTTTTCCTCTTTTTTTAACACTTACTCTCTTTTTTACCAATTTTAATTATTTATCATGTTCTAAATGCTAAATATCAAAATATTAATTTAATGTACCCATTAAATTTCCCATCATCATTTTTTATTTTATATTTTTTATTCTGTAGGATTTTTATGTTTATTAAAATAGAAAATATTACTTATTACTTGTAAAAAAATTCAAATTTTTTTAGAGAAAAAGAAATATTCACGTTTAATTTAAATTACGTTTGGGAAACAAATAAAGAAGGTGTGTTTCGATAAGTAAAAAATGCTTTTTTTTCTGAAAATTGCATTTTTTAATATAAAATTATTCTGCCGGGATTACGTAATATTAAAGCATGAAACAATATTTTAATTAAATTATGTCCTTCATTAATCTTTGACAAAGTCATTTCCTTGATTAAAAGAAATATAACACCACCTTTGGAGATTTATTAGAAGAATTTTTTAAGATTAATTTATTTAAGATTTATTTAATTATTTAAGATTTATTTATGAAAAGCAGATCTCGCATACGCTGCTACAATAGTTAAGACTATTGAATGAGTTGGTCACATTAGCCTATGAAATTGAGAACCTATAAAATGTTCCTTTTTATCGTCTTTTGCCTAATAAAACCGGCACTTGCTGCTTAAATCCGACTCCAAAATCCAATTAGCAGTGAGATTCTAACCTATATAAACTTCGGTATCCAAGTCCAGCGTACTACCCAGTCGTCGATCGTTCGACTAAACCTGCTATAAAATGATAAGTAAAAGTAAATTTTTTTAGAAAAATTATAATATGAAGCTAGGTAACGGATCGTTAAAGAGCTGATCTTCAGTACCGGAGGTCGTGAGTTCGAATCCGAATGTGGAATGGATGTCGGAATCGGCTTTAAGTAGTAGGTCCCGGTCTGTAGCAAAAAGTAAATAGTAGCGCTTCAAACGGTATTAACCAGGACGTTTTGACTCTAAAATGAATAATTTAAAAACTAGTGAGTCTTTTCTTTAAATGAGCAATGGATTTAGCGATACTTTTAACATTACGATATCAAAATAATATATTTAAATTAATGAACTTCAATTTTTACATTTAAAAAAATGAATTCATAGCAGAGCCAACAAATCCTTAAAAGGCAGACGAGCTGTTCAAAGCAAACTATCGGCAACCAATAAGTTTTATGAGCAGACAAATTGCTTTTTATTCGTAACCGTATCCGCACGCGAGACAAGCATTAACTGTTCCTTTTTATCGTCTTTTGCAAGTCAAAGAAAGCTGTGGTTTTAGGAAGCTGATGACTCAGAAAAAGCGCCACTGGAGTAGATAAGCAACAAAAAATAAAATTATGACTAACAAGTCTTGCAGATAATAAACAAGATGGAAGAAGATGATTTCCATTCTGCCCTTTATTGCATTTTGGGAAGGTTTTAGTTTCTGTCGGATGACTTGATAACTTATGACTTGCTGCGAGATGAGAGCCTAGAGGGTGAAAAAAATTAGCAAATTTAATGTTCTCGCATCATTATCTTGTTACGCTGCATTAAAAGTCTCTGCGCTGGATAAAACTTTTAACCGATAAACGAAATGATTAGTAAATAAAGATAATAGCTACAGTTTCCTATAAGGATTTAATTTTCGTTACTCACTCTTCTTTTCATGCTACTTATTTTCAGTGGCTATTTTATAAAACTTTTTTTACTGTATCTTATTTTAAAGATGATCCCGATTTACTTTTATGAATCTTTTTTTTTATTTTGTTCTCTTTATGTTTTATGCTTACTGTCTTAAAAAAACTACTAGAATTATTGAGCTACTAAAATTATTGAGGCATAGCTTTTCACTCGTAAATGATAGCCGTCCCATATTTAAAGTTTTCTTTGTATTCCATATTTAAAGCCTTCTTTGTCATCAAGATAAAGATCTTTCCAAGCACTGTTTCAAATGAGAATGAAGCAGAAAGAAGCTCAAAATATTATAACTTTGTAGCAGTAATATAAGCAAGGGTTTGTCTTTTGTTAAATAAGGTTTCTGTAAGGAATTTGGACCACACAACCTGTGTTTCAAATCTGTGTGCCTTTCTTGATATCTGCAAAATCTCCCCTGTTGACCCCTTCCATCCGTCTTTCCTCGGGGAAATAGGAGCTGGCTGGCCTAGGGGGGCAGATAAGGTTTTTCGGATGCGCCTGTTGGTGTTTTTGCAGGCTGGCAAAGGATCTGGAAGGGAGGACTTCTCTTTTCGGCAGGGTTCAGGTTCCGAGAATACTGACCCCCTCCGAGGATGGGAGAGAAGATCTGCAAGAGAGTAGTCGGATTCAGGCTTTCGACTTGGAAACATCTCTCTGTTTTGCAGAGAGAGAATGTTGTTTTGGATAAAAAAACACTCGGTTAATCCTTTATGATTTACACAGGCCCTGAGACTCGGAAATATGTTATTTTGGTTTATATTAAATATTTAATGTTTTTGTCAATTTTTGTAAATAAATATTTTGTGTTGTCTGTCTAAGCTTTGGAGGATTTATTTAGTCTATGCATCCCAGCGGCGATCTACGAACATACCTGCCCCAGTAAAGTAGGCGGGCAGGTCACACGCAAGTATAGCACCCCAAAACAGTGTGTTATTAGACGTGGACCCCGGAGTGGGGTGGTTATTAGAGTTTCACAAATTGTGTTTCTCGGAACCCTAGGGTTTCGCAACAAACTTTTGGGGAATCTTAAATACCACAGAAATTTTAAAGGAACCCGTAAACTCGTTCTTTAATTATTTCTTAATCATTTACATAAGATTAATAATAGTAACTAATATACCAGAAACGCAACAATCTGGAACAGAAAAGCGATTCAACATTGAGTCACTTAAACCACACGTGACAATACAGCACAAGAAAGGGTGAAATATTCATTAAATATTATTTTATTTGTATCATTTCATTAAAACATTCTTGCTTCCATGTCACCTTCTGTACGTACTATCTACATTTTATCTGCATTAGATTGTTTGGATTTTATGTTTATGTGTAATCAGTAATAAATAATAGGGCCTTCATTCAGGTACTCCGTTGCCATTATGTGGTAAAAAAAAAGAGTTCTGTAGGATAAAAAGTTTCAGGACCACTGTGTTAGACTGATGGCATAATCATCAATCTAGGCTGGAGTCCTGGGGTGCTGGGTTCGAGCCTTTGAACATATCCTTGAACGTTACCAACATAGTGTTCAAGATAAATCAGTGAGTGACTGTCCTTTCCCAGGCAGGTGATAGATATTGGTTGGTTTGGAACGCTACAGTCTACTGTTTTCTTATACAAGGGCTAAAGAGATCAGACCCTAATGCTCTAAGCAGATTTCGAACGGCTCTGAACATCGATGTCAGCAGTGAGATTCAAACCCACAAACTGTTACCGAAGAGCAGCACCTTGCTCATTCTGGCATCGTTTGATTAGAAGACGGGAGAGAGTTACGAATCAAAAGAAAAAATTGTGTTTCCCAGGAGATATTCAAAATTGAGGACTTCCAGATTAGAATAAAAAAGTCTTTAACCCCTTAAAGCACATATGTTTTCGGAAAGACTCGTAAAAAAAAGAAAAGGAATATATGAGTATAGTGTAAGTTATTTTTTGCAATTTCAGTTGTAGGGGACTAGGGAGTGGGGATAAGGGGTTAAAGTTATTGAAAAAATTTGTTTATAAAGAAAATGTAAACGATTTGATTACATATATATTTTAAATTTCGCTCGTGTCAAACAGGGCAAATGCGTTGAGTTATTAACCCAGTATTAAATCCGTTGCGAGGTAACAAATGAATATTAAGGGATAATGTGACTTTTTTTAGACCAATTTGACACCAATTTTAGTATTTTAAAAGATAATGTATAAATCAAAAACTGTTGGTGTATTTATATGAAACATTTACAATTTTTATTTCATTTTTACAATTAATATAACAACTCCAGTAAATTTTGCCGAGTTTATATGATGAATATGTTACATTATTACAAATTAATGAATGTAAAAAATGCGAAATTTAACAAATTTGACTATTACATCAAGTCTTCAAATAGTAATGAACTGATTTAGATGTTTGGATGTCATTTGAAAAACGGGATATTTCACGATAAGTCTGGTTTGGTTTGGTTTTGAGTACTACGATCTACTTTTTGCAACACGAGGGCTAATGAGACCGGTACCGACAGCTTAAAGCCGATTCCTGACGGCTACGAACATCCATTCCACTGTGGGACTCGAACCCATGAACTCCGGTACCGAAGGCTAAGCACCCTAACGATAAGATGTTTATTTGCCATCCTATGTAAAAACAGTACTGTAAATTTTTGTAGTACATAGATATATTCGTCATGATTTCAGTTAGTGGAATTGCTGAAAAAGTAAAATCATTTTCGAATCTAAATTTTAAACAATAGCAAATATTTGATTATTCGAAAGATTACTTAAAAGATTTCTTTGCGTCTCCACTAAAAATAAAAATTCGTTCCAAGGAAAAATAGCTAAAATTACAAACTATTTTTAAACTATACTCATAAAGGGATACTAGTTTTTCCTGCTTTTTTTCTCACTGAAAAACAAGAATAAATAATAAGACATCGCTATTATATTTTTATTTGGATTCTTTCAGGCTGACTACTTTTATTTAAAACTTATATTTTATAAAAAAAATTTCTCGCTTATCGTAACAAAGATTTATTCTTTTTCTGAAAGTATAAAATTGTTTGGTTACAATATAATGAATATAGAATTTATTCATTCTTTTAATCGAATCAAAATTATAAAATACACATTTATAAAAACAAGTCTTAAATTATTTTTAAAAGTTATTTTAAGTGAAGTATTGTGTTATATCATGCTTTATAATACTAAAAATAAATGATAAAACATAGTTGACAAATTAAATTAAAAGTAAATACAAAACTACTGTGCAATTTCGAAACTTTATTAAATTTTGTAATGTCAAGATAAAACTAAATTTTTACATTCAATATTTTTTTTCGAAGCATCAAACTTAGAAATTTTTTCTGAGACATGTAGTTAAATTAGGCTTATCACTGTTATATTAAATATACTTTATCGAAAAAAAATCTCTCGCTTAACGTAATAAAGATTTGTTCTTCTTTTGAATGTATGAAAATGCTAGTTTAGAATATCATGAATGTAGAATTTATTCTTTTGATCAAATCAAAAGTATAAAATAATGTTTATTTTTAAAAATCATTTTAAGTGAAGGATTGGGTTGCATAAAACTTTATAAATTTAAAGATAAAATAGGATTCTCAAATTAAATGAAACATAAATATTAAAATTCGTTTCATTTTTAAAATCCGTATTAAAAATTGTAATGTCAAGCTAAAAGGTGTAACATATTTTACATTTCATTTAATTTTTAAAGTATCTACAATCTCAAAAACATAAAATAAGACACATTTTTCGAAGACATGTAACTAAATTTAGGATGTAATAATAATAATATGAAAACATACCGACGTCACATTTTCTTCGTGTTCTACAGAAAATGTAAAAACTCTTTTTCCCTAGCAAGTTAGTATATATTTCGCTGAAGTCATTTGCCTGCGGAATAAATATATAAAACCTTTAAGAGTGCCTTATATTCCTTTCAGCAGACATAACAACAAACACGAGAAGCTGCTACTCTCTCGGATAATGGGTTTTCAGAAAAAAAACTTATGATGTAGAAACTCTATCGTAAGAAATAATCTGTATCCAAGAAAGGAGAAAAAAAAATTAATGTCGTGAGATTATTTTCTCCGTAATCAATCTTTTGGACCCCCAAAAAAGAGTCTGATTCTTTTGTTAAGCCAAATTTAATCAGCTCTGAAATGAAGCTTTATCCTTTTTGTCATTCTTAATTTATTTGCATATATTTCAATTTACATAACTTTATCATAAAAATGATTAATATCATATATCAGTTTAGGATTTTTGAATATGTAATATTTAAGTTTTTATAAAATACAAGGCGTTTTGTGCTCAGCTTTCAGTCTGGATAATTAAGGCTCCCGAATTATGGAAATATTTA
>CM063498.1:7429455-7436955 GCA_032207245.1 Pardosa pseudoannulata
AGAACGCGATGTAATTTATCATCAAATATTTTCTGTTTGTGTTCTTTTTCCCTACGGGGATTTGTGTGTTATCTGATGTTCTAAAGAAAAGATGTTTTTGTAAATCTGCATCAATCAACTCGGCTACATTATTCTACAGTATTCTTAAATTATGTGGGTGTTATTTTAAGTTACTACATATATATGTGTGTGTGTTTGTATATATATATTTCATATGTATGAGTGCATATAGGCATATATATGTGTGTGGGTAAATATATATGTATATATGTAATATTAAAATCCCTTATTTACGTATTTTAATATTAATTTAATAACTTTTGTTTATAAAGTAAGTTCGGGGTTTGCGCGGTCATTCTGATTTTTCCCTCCAGACACGCTATAGACTTAATTCAGCCTCTGTCTGTATTACTTCAGCCAATAATTAGCGAGTTTTCTTTACACATGGGTATTTTGTATCACGTGATCAATTGTGTTTAGGGATTATTCGTAGTCCTTTTACCTGAGGAATTCCTACTTGAAAAGCGTATGTGCTGGATCACATGGTCTATGTACACGAGGTTGTAAAAGTGTTTTGCCTGTTGTACGGATTTCATGTTTCTTACCAGAAATAAACTGTGTTGTGATTTTGAATGAGTCTCTCCCATATTACATATATATGTGCGTATGTATGTATATGTGTATATGTATGTGTATATATGCATACACACAAGCTTGTATAAACGATTTTACGTGTATATTCCTATCTCCTTTCTTCGCAGTAGGAGGGTTCCGGGTGACATAGTTTTAAACTCATGATCTATTTCGGAGTTGACATCACGTTATGGGTTTTCTTTCCAATTTATTTTTTCGATATCGTGAAACCATCATTGTAATTATGGCATTTTTACCGTTATTATTCATTCCCACAATATTGAAGGAGAGGGAGGAGGGTTCTAGTAATATATTTTGAACATCCTCGTTACCGTAACAAGGGAAACATTAAAACACCAGAAAAGGAAAATTGATTTATGTTTCCAACAAGAGCAATAAAACTCGCTACTCGGTTCGTTTTTATTTCCCATTATGTTCCGTGATGGTTAAAAAATGAAATAATCTACGCAACCGCTGCTATTAGAGTGCTTACTGACATTTTAAATTACACCTATTTGAAAGCAATTTATTTTTAGCGTGTGGCTAACTTAAATTTTTTCAGTGCAGTGATATATATTTATTTCCTAAACCACGCATTTAGGATTCCAAAATTTCTTTCTTTTTATTTACATTAAGTAGAGAAAAATAATAAAAAAAATAATAGCAACGGATGTGAAAATTCATGTACCGGAAGTAGACACGTATAGTTTCGTAAAAATAAAATAATAAAACGGTGCAACCCAGATTGTATAGTGATTAGTTTATCGGTTTGGGTTCGATTCCCGAATAAGGCTTGTGTTGTCGTGTTGTTTCTTATCCTCTATATAATAATAGCCTAAGTTATCTATTCGCCGGTCCTCGAATTTATGAATCGGTTAGTCCTGGTATGGATAGAGGAATCCGTATTGCATTCTTGATGATTTACTGTTAGCAATATTGTAATCGACTTCGAAAATGTTCGAAATCCACACCTTACCCCCTTTTCGAGCTTTTAATGACATTATTTCAAGCCCTATTTTCACAACAAGCGATTAAATTTATCAATTTATCACATAATGAATATGTAAAAATAACATTTTCTCTAGCATTATGACGTCATTCCTTTAACCCTCTCATTTAATCATTTCTTGTTTTAAATTATTTAAATATCGTCTGTATTATTTTCGTACGTTTTATCACTGAACTTAGATATGACGTAAATAATTTTCTTTTATATTTGGCTTAAATAATAGATTAGGTACATATGTGATAATTTTAAATTAAATCGTCGATTATTTTTTGTAGCAATGAAAATTTTATTACCGGTATTAACAACAAATTATTTTCATAAAAGTCTAGGAGTCTATTTCTCGGACTCATAAATGTCTAGCTTTCAAATTTTATATATCTTTGAAAATTAAGAAGTTTGTTCATTTGTGTGCTTGTTTCTTTACGCACACACACGTTTCCAATCGACTCGCTAAATTTTGGACATCATTCATATATACCGCCAAATAATCACTGTTAATATTAAAACATCTGCTTTTCATATACTCAAGTAATATGACAAGATAAATTAAAGTTGGTGACTAATATGAGGTCAGTATAGATAAACAAATTATACCAGATAATTCTCAGCCAAAAAACAAACCATTTTTTTACCAGCCTTATGGTGTATTTTACAATTCAGGAAAATTAAAAATTTTACTAATCCCGTCATATGATGGTCTATATGCTAGTAGGAAGTATTGTTGTCTGACTTTATGGTTTTTCAATTTAAAAAATGGTCATCATAATTTGTGGCATTGTAAAGTTAAATGCTTCCGTCATAAAAAAAATTAAACTAAAAGACCTATCAGGCAACTATTGAAAATCTTAAAGTTTTTTTTCTAATGGATGAATTTGTGCGGAGTGTTTTAATATCGGACGGTCCTCAAAGGCCAGACGAGAATCCTCGCAGGTTAAAGTAAACGAGTAGCAAAAAATGATGAACTAGTAATAATTTTTAAGTAGAGTAAATGTTGGCTAAATGTGTAATTCCTTAAAAAAAACACCATCTGGTGGGAAAATTTTAAACTACTTTTTTTTATTCGTTCAAATTTAAATCCTTTCATCATGTCTTACAGAACATTTTACAACTTTTTGAAGAATATTTTCGAGTGTAGACAACTTTAAAATAGAGAAAACTAATCTTGGATACCCTGTATATACTATAATAGGCAGAATTTCGTTTGATACAATGTTCCACAATGTTATTTTTTCTACAGAAAAATAAGCACTTTACCCTATTTCAGTCAATTTATCTTTTTTCTTTGTGTTTTTAAATGGGGAAAGTATCGCGTTCCATTAGCGCTAATATTCCATTTCATGTTCTAATTGATACTGTTAATTGCGTAAATCTGATAGCCGGTTGCGTGATTGAGTTTTAGTAATGGTCCAAGAATAATTGCTGTTCAACTCGGATGTGGGAACGCATTCTGTTAGAAACTTCATTTAAAGCATTCGAAAATTTTGTCGAATTCATTAGAGGCGAGAGAGTTTTAATTGAAAACACTAATATTTATCGAATTCTTTCCGCGGAATATTTCTTTGGGAATTTCATTTGGAAAAGTTTCTCTACGCAATTGAAGAATGTTTTATAATTAGTTAAAATAATTATAAAACATACTTTAAATCTTTGGCCAAACATTCTAATACTTTATAATTAATTGTTGTATGAATAATGTTTGTAAAATAAACTTAAGTACAGACACAGCATTAAACTTTTAATAGAATTGCACATACCATATTAAATTGTACGTCATTGAATCACTTAATTGCACAATATTGAATGCGAACAGCATGTTTCGCAACTGTTTGCAGTGGTATTAGGTATTTATTAAATTTATCTTTCGAGAATTATAAGCTTATTATTCCAGTTTAATAGTGCTTTTATTTGTATTTCTTATTGTGAAAGAGATCGAAATTTCAGTTATAAGAATAATTTAATATTTCTTTAAATTGTGAAATTTTCTGTTTGGGGAGGAGAGGTACGTTGAATGAGTTTTCGAAAATACGAATTTTCAGAAAACCGAGGCGTTTTCAAACTTTAAAAATTCGAATTTTCAATTTTGATTTTTAAAATTGCTGGTGTTTTACCCATTTTTAGTTTTTTCGGGAATCAAGACTTAAAACCAGATTAGCCCTTTGCTTGTCACATACATCATATGATGTTAGTGAACTATATTTTATATACAATCTTTTATATATTTTCATAGTGCACATATATCACACAGTATCAAATGTTATATGAAAATGTATAAAGAAATAGGTGCATTTATCACACGGGACATGCAAAGAAGAGTTTAATGCAATATAAATACAACAGGTATGTACAGAAAATTATAAAGTGAATAGAAATTTTTTCTAAATGTGTTTTTTTTAAAGTAATTAGATACTTGTAAGAGATGTATCCTTCTGAAAGGAGTGAAATTTGGTATGAATATTTATATGGCGTCAGTTCAGTCAATGAATATAATTTATTTCTTTTATAAATATTTTGTTCGTAATATTCGTAAAAAAATATCTCTTTTTTTCATTGTTTCATTTTTAAAAATTCAACTGATTTTATAAAGTTCTATATTGGACATAAGGAAATTAAAATGATTTCACTTAAAAGTAAATAGACTTGTATTAGCAGTACATTATACTTACCGGATTTAAAAGTGATAGAAACATTTTTAACATTAGAACCGCTAAATAGGTCATTTTGACAGAAAAACCATTTTTCGTTCAATTTTCTCATCAAGTTACTGACGAAATTGAAATAAAATTCTTGAATCTTCTTAATTTTATACCCCAAAAATCTATAAAAATATCACATTGAAGAATCTATGTCTATGCAAAAAAAGGTTCATTACTAATATCCTAGTAAAACTGTATATACTTGTTCTCTCTGTAAAATATATGTAAAAAATATAAAGAAAAGAAGTTGTCTGAGCTGCGCCTGAACTGTGTAAAATACCTTCACTGGTAATAAACTAAATATTTCTATTGAAGTTGTCTCTATATTTTTTCTTACCATAATAGTTTTCGATGTTGTAAATCTTACTAATTTTTATGAAATATTATAACAATTTAATGTCAAAAAGTACAAGTGTCATTGCATATAAATAGTTTGTTTTTTTAAGAACAACATGGTTTCATATTATACGGGGTAAGTTTGACACATCACACAGTTTTAGGTAAACAGAAACTCACACTGTTACAATGTTAGTCGAACGAACCTTTTTATCTCCGTGGTTTTGGTTTTGGAGTGTTACGGTCTACGTTTTGCAACACGAGGGTTAATGAGACCGGGACCTACTGCTTAAAGCCGATTCCGAACGGCTACGAACATCCATGCCATAGTGGGATTCGAACCCGGGAACTCCAGTTCCGAAGGCCAGTACCCTAACCATTCGGCCATCGTTCGGCTTTATCTCCTTGGACTGGCCAACATTTGGTAATTTTTACCGCGGTTCGCTGAAGTGGGGGAAGGGGCATTGATTTCATTCCGGTTATTGGATATTTAGAAATTCAATAATGTTGATGTAATTACAACTTTTATGTATAAATGTCGTTAAGTGCAATTATTATTCAGTAAAAAATTCGTTTTATCTATATTTTTCTTGAAGAAATTGCAATTATATTCAATTTTATGACTAATTCATAATTTCGAAATGCTAAATAAACAATGATCTGATTTAAAACAGTTAGAAGATTTCTTCTGTTAAATTGTATTAATTTTCCCAATCCTGATAAAGTCGTACAAACTCTAGAAAAATTTACCACATTAAATAAATTGGAAATAACTTAAGGGTCGTTAGGCGGCCCGGTACCATTTGATCTAAGGATACCGCTCCTTGGTCCGGGGTTTGTGGACAACTGATATAAAGAAATAAGCATGCAGTTAAGATTAACGTAATATTTTAGTTTAGAAGCTTCGTTTAGAGGTTTTTCATATTCTGGGAAGTCAAAAACAACTTAACGATGACTTTGTAGTCCTCTGTGAAACATGAAACCACAAAAAACATTTTAAACATTAAGAAAATATTAAAAAAATTTTTTAATAATCTAATTTAAAAATACTTAAATCTATTCATTCAATGCATGCATATACAACGTTTCGTAAGGTTGAGTTAAAAATTTACAAAAATGGTTTATAACATGCATTGTTCCATTAAACAGTAACGTATGCTACTTGTTATAGAGCGAATTCATGCAACATAACGAACTACTTTAAGGTCCTTCCCCTTCATTTTGATGTTAATTTTAGCCAATAATCAACCAATATGCTGCTCTTCTGTTTGAAATGAAAACTAGATAATTCATGAGTTGAGATGTGGCATGCTGCGTGAAACTGCTCTATGCTTTTCAGAATCCTTAAGATGCAATACATTGGTGCGTTTAACTTCTGTCAACCCTCAATGCAAAGTGGTTTATAATAATTTAATTTTGTCAAGCTGTAATTTAAGAATGAGGGGAAATGAAACGATAAAAGAATTTTCAGTTTTGATATAAAATCTGCTATCTAATCTGCACATTAGCTAGGGTGTTCCGTCAAAGTGCAGAAAACTGTTTCATGTCTCAAATTATCTATGTAAATATGCAAATTACCTAGATAATCTGCACATTGCCTATTAGGCATTTGTTAATCTGCATATTACCTACTAAGCACTCGTTGAAGTGAAAATAAGATCTTTGGTGGTTTTTCAACAACATGTCTTTACCATTAAATTAAATGTTATTTATTTATTTTTTGACATCAAAAGAATCATGTTCACACATTTAAGCAAACAACAAAATGATAGAATAAATCCTCCATTAACTGAAAAACTACAATACAAAAAATAAAACTGCTTAGTATATTATTACAATTAACCCATTTGCATCATAAGCGCCGAATATACCTGGTTATTATTACAAAAACGTATTTTTCTGGATGGCTTAGACCGGGTGAGGGTACAACACACTTATAAAAGCGCATACATGCCAGAATTTATTAAGCAGTTTTCAGCATTTTTAACAAGAAAAAAATATTACTTTATGATTAAATTTTAAAACAGATTCATTTTGTAGCAATAAAAATAATTTCTGCTTACCACAAACATTTTCCAGTTTTTTGTATGACGCAAATGGGTTAAGGAAATGAATTTGCGATAGTTATGATAAAATTACGCTTAGTTATGAGTGAAGTCTAGAGATTGGTGAAGAAGAGAAACAAACTTTTGAATTTACACGATACGGAAGCCGTTAACATGCACATTACCTAATTAAAATGAGCAATTTATTCTTGATTCCGCACTTTAAAGAAGCAAACCAGTTAATCTGCGAATTAGTTAGGTAATCTGCACCATAACAACTTTCGAGTTTTGATTGTAACATATACATGAGGAGTAGCCATTGTGCCAAACGTAGTATGTTTTTAGTAGAAGAGGGGTTTTTAACTGGCGGAAGCGAAAGCTTTCTGAAAAGAAATCATAACTTCGTAATTTTTGTTGGAAAGTCTGACGTCAGAGCGTCAAGATTTAGTTTCAGCCGAAAGTTTTCTCATCTCTATGGTAGTTTTTTTTATTCTCAATGCTTGTTTAACTGTCATAAAAAGAGTAGATGTGATTTATGAGATGATAGGCCTTTTTGTTTTTCTTTCGTGTATTAAGCTTAAAGTTGCAGGGAGTGTATATACTATATATGCTTCATTGATAAAAAAAAAGTTTTATATATAATGCTACATTTTTCACTTCATTTTGAAATGAAGTTCTGAGCATTTAAACAACATTTTAATTGATTTAATTAATTTAAGTACAAAATTTGACTTGTATATCCGTACTAGTTTATCTTTTGAAATTACTATAAACAGCGCTTGTC
>CM063498.1:7441955-7466955 GCA_032207245.1 Pardosa pseudoannulata
CCCGCTGCTGGCTTGGATGTTCGTATCCTTTCCGATTCGTCTTTAAGCAGTAGGTCCCGGTCTCCTTAGCCTTCGTGAGGAAAACAGTAGACCGTAGTACTTCAGACAAAACCACTCCAAATTCGTCAGAAGCACAGCAAAATATGGAATGAGTCAAAAGTTGGTGACTTTACTTCTGGGAAACAGAAATTATTGAGCTCTCTAAATTGAGGCTCTTTTTACATCACGAGAAGTAGAATTAAAATTGTGTAAATAGTTGAATTGCTTATTAGGATTAGCTTTTTCAATGTATTACATGTATGTAAAGATATTTTCAGCTGAAATTTAATTTCAAGTACAATAATAAATGTAAATACGTTGAGATACAATCGATAAATTTATAATACCAAAATAAAATAAAATAACTTCGATAATTTGTCTTTAAGAAAGCAGTGTACTATGTAAACCAGAAAAGAACGGATAATCAAAGAAACAGTGAAAATTACATTTGAATGTCTGTTGTTTTCTAAGTCAAACAAATGCATTAAATCTTCGTTTTCAATTCGAAAGGAATAAATTTAAAACATTGTTAAGTTATTTTTTAACACAGGAAAATCTTAAACTGCTAACATATTTCTAAATTTATTTCCCCTTTAGCGATAGTATAATCCTTTTGGGATGGAGCTTAAAAAAAGTGCAGCCTTAGTGAATTCTTAATTCGTAGTAGTTCGCCAAGCAGGCAACAGAAAGAGGGCATTTTCGGAAATAATGATGCATCCCTCGTGCCGGCGATAGCCGCGGAATATTTATGAAGAAGATCGACGTGACAAAAATGGCGAGGACGGGGTGACGGAATTCGATATTTTTGTAGCGTTTTATCCAGTTTTTAAACATTACCATGTTAGGCTCGTGTAACGTTTTTCTTATTTACACGCAAAATGAACTAAAAGGGATTATTTGATTCTTTTGCACTCTCTGGAATTGAAAAGTCATCTAGCACGTTCGAATAAGAACGGCGTAATGAAAACTGGACTTTGAATTAATACACCGCGTAGTTTAGTTCCAGTTGCTGTCAAGAGATGTCGGAAGTGGTGTAAAAAAATTGCAGCCAAGAAACCCTATCTCTTTTATGTTTTATTTTTTTAATGTTACTATTTCAATTTGCTTTTTTAGTTTTACTTAATAAACTAGACTACCCGATAGACGTTGTCCTGTGTTAATGCTGTAAATCAAAGAAATATAAACTGTTTTTTAAATAAATTGTAAATTAGACAAAACATTTACACAATTTTAGATAATTCTAAATTAATATTTTCAGAAATTTTGTTATAAAATTAATTATTTACAAAAATCAAAACACTGCAGGTAAGGTTGATTGTTACTGAAATAATTCATGAAAAAAATCACGTAAGATACTCACTTCAACACTAGACCGTACGAACTTGCGCAATGTTTAATAGCAGGAACTCAAAGCTTTTTTTTAAAGCGCTCAACTCACTAGTTGACAGAATGCAGAACTGGCTCATAATCTGAACTAATTGATGTTTTATACATTAATGGATATTCTAGAACACCATTCCAGTAAATGTGTGTTCTAGAACTTCTAGAACAAATAGAAACATAAACGTAATTAGATTAAATTAAAATTCTCTCATCGCCTGTACGGGGATCTGATCCTGGTCAATCCTAGGATATCCATATTCAGTTTAGATCATTCAAAATTTTGTTCAACCATCATTTTTTAGATATTCCTCTAGGCATGTTGCGCCGAACTATGGCCGATTGGTTAGGGTGCTGGCCTTCTGTACCGGAGTTCGTGGGTCCGATTCCCACAGTGGCATGGATGCTCGTAGCCTTTCGGAATCGGCTTTAAGCTGTAGGTCCCGGTCTCATTAGCCCTCGTGTTGCAAAAAATTAGACCGTAGAACTCCAATCCAAACTTAAACGTAGGCATGTTGAACATTAGCTTCCATTACAATAACTTCAATATTCTTCTACCTGATTGTTTTTCAATGTGACTTACCCAAGATAACCGTTGTGACTTAAAATTTACGAAGTCTCTATATTTTATGATCACTTTTATTTCTCTATCAGTTCTCATGTCCCCTATAAAACTATCTTTTATGCTCTGTATCAGTGGTTCTCAAGAACCCGAGCCTGCTTAAGATCTGCCTTGTTCTTTAAAGGTGACTGGGGCATGTAAAATAGGTTCGTGGTCACAACGTCCTCCAAGTTCTCAATTACTATCTTTGGGCGTGGCAGGACAAGTGTATGGGTCTTCTGCTTGGTCCCTGCTAAAAAATTATGAGGACCTACTTGAGCGAAGTCCCTCTTTCACCTTAATGGTACTCATTGAAACGAAAGGCGCACCCCCTTTGCATTAATAAGAGAGCCTGCAGGCCCAGTCGTGCTTGTTTTATCCATGTGGCATGAGAAAGAACAACAGTGGTTCTCAAGCCTTGTAATCCCACAGTGCCCCTGAATAAATATTACTTAATAATAAAAAAACTGAGTGCCTATTATTTATCACTGATTAGGTATAAATTATAAAACTAAACACTACAAAGCAGTGTAAAAATGTAGATATTTCTTACATATGGTGACATGAAATCGAAATTTTTTTTATGCAATGATGGAAGCTAAATGATACATTGATGAATATTTTAATCATTCTTGTTCTGTACTATCACACGTGATTTAAATGACTCCGTGTCGAATCACTTTTCTATTTCACTTTGCTCCGTTTCTAGCCTTCCTAATCTTAATTCTATGCAAGGGATTTGGGAAAAATAATAGAGCGAATTTATGAATTTTATTTTAAATTTCGAAAGTCTTTAAAAATTCCCGAAGAATTCCTGTTGAGTCGTTGCAGAACTTTAGGGTTCCGAAAACACACACTTTGGTTTAATTTAGAGCAGTGAGGTCTATTATTTTACTTTACGAAGGCGAATGAGACCGAGACCTACTGCTTAAAGCCGATTCCGGACGGAAACGAACATCCATGCCACAATGGGATTCGAAACACAGTTTGAGAAACCCAAGACTATATGTTCTCAATATATTACTTTCAAATATTAGTCTAATAGTTTATACAAACGCACATTTATACTTATATAGGCGTATAAATAAATATGGATATTTATATACTCTATGCCAGACATATTTATTGCATAAACAACTATGATATTCCCTTCTGCAAACAAAATATTGAAATGGACAAAGACCACCTTGCAAAGTGTCCATCTATGAAAGAGGAGAACCTGTACAATCGATATTAGAATGCAAGAGGGATCATGCAGTTGTCACCCAGAGATTGATTTTCTTTTTTACTAATATTTTCTTTTTCGTGTTTTAATGTTCTTGTTTCTTATTGTAGTTTTTATGAAGTTTGTTATTCTTTTATCTTTTTGTAATTATTTGTGACTCTAATCTCCTACATCTGTGATGTATGGAAGCCATGTAGAATTAAGAGTTTTTTCAATAAATAAGAAAAACGCATTTATATACTACATAAATTCCAAAATTTAAATTATCTAATATAAAGTCTGTGCTCCGTTTCGTTACGTTACGCGGTTTGTGAAAATGTATTCGAATGTGCTTATGGGTTTTTAATATTTCGATGTGTAATGGTTTTTTTTTTTTTTGTTTTTTTGCTTTTTATTTTTTTTTATTTTTGTTTTTTTTGTTTTTTTTTTTTTTTTTGTTTTTTTTTTTTTTGATTTTTTGTTTTTTTTTTTTTTTGTTTTTTTTTTTTTTTTTTTTTTTTTTTTTTTTTTGTTTTTTTTTTGTTTTTTTTTTGTTTTGTTTTGTTTTTTTTTTTTTCTTGTTTTTTTTTTTTTTTTTGTTGTGTTTGTTTTTTGTTTTTTTTGTTTTTTTTTTTTTTTTTGTGTGTGTTTTTTTTTTTTTTATTTTTTTTTTTGTTGTTTTTTTTTTTTGTTTTGTTTTTTGTTTTTTTTTGTTTTTTTTTTTTGTTTTTTTTTTTTTTTTTTTTTTGTTTTTTTTTTTCTTTTTTTGTTTTTTTTTTTTGTTTATTTTTTTCTTTTTTGTTGTTTGTGTTTTTTTTGTTTTTTTTTTTTTTTTTTTTTTTTTTTTTTTTTTTTTTTTGGGTTTTTTGTGTTGTTTGTTGTTTGATTTTTTAGTTTTTTTGTTTTGTTTTTTGTTTTTGTTTTTGTTATTGTTTGTTTTTGTGTGTTTTTGGTTTTGGATTTGTTTTTTTTTTTTTTTTTTTTTGCTTTTGTTTTTTTTGATGTTTTTTGTTTTTTTTTTTTTTGTTGGTTTGTTATTTGTTTTTTTTTTTTTTTTTTTTTTTTTTTGTTTGTTGTGTTGGTGTTTTGTATGTTTTTTTTTTTTTTTGTGTTTTTATTTTAAATGTTTTTGTTTAATTGTTTGTTGTTTTTTTTTTTGTTTGTTTGTTTTTTAGTCGGTTTTTGTGAATGTATTGTTTTGTTTTTCGATATCGATGTCCTATGATGCCGCCGGGAGAAGGGTAATGGATTCGGAAAGGTAAATAAGAGTAAAACAATAGAAGCCTCCACGAAATCCGCGCCAAGCATCATAAAAGCGGGAAAAGAAATGAAACCTAAGGGGTAAGGGGGGGGATGTGAGGCTCACATTTCTTAGTCACCTTGTGAGTGCAGGTCGTTCCCGGAATCCGTTATGATATTCTGGCCGTCCGCCAGGCCGGCATTTTGTGATGCGACGTGATACGGATGCTGTAAAACAGAATAAATAGATTGTTTCGGGTGGACGGTGTGTGTATACTCCGAAATAGATAAAGTGAGGTCGGAAAGAACTCGGTTGAGCCGCAAATGAACTCTCGTCTTCGTCAATTGCACTTTTAGTAGTGCGATATGAGACTAGGGATTATTGTATAGACGAGCGATGATCAGGATCGATCAAACTGACATTTTGAAAATATAAATAAGGTAGTTTACTTTTCTGTTGAATAACTGTATATAATAAAAAAATTGCTTTTCAAATTGTTAGAGTTTAGCCCGCTGTTGCAAGGCATATAACGGTGTTTTTCCATTGACTTATATATATTTTCATAAAATTTTAAAGTAATTTCTCTGTTTCGAGATATGTTTAAGTGCATATTTTTCTCCATTGCTTCCTCCGAAAAAGTAAAACTATGATAATCACGAGATGTTAATATTTCCCCGGAAATACCCACTTAGACGTCCGAATCCATTTTGACTAGTTTAAGCTTGACATCTGTACAAGTAAACGTTATCTCTGCGAAATATCCATTTGATAATCTTAGACTGATCTTTGACTATTTTCAACGTAGTATTTCTAGCTATTCATGCATGCCACATTACCGAAAATTGATTAGCCATAGAATATTGGCTGGACCATGGCTGAATGAATAGGGTGCTGTCTTTCGGTACCGGAGCTCGTGGGTTCGAGTTCCACTGTGGTATGGATGTTTGTAGCCTTTCGGAATCGGCTTTAAGCTGTAGGTCCAGGTCTCATTAGCCGTCGTGTTGTAAAATAGTAGACTGTAGCATTCCAAACCAAACCATAGAATATTGAAACTTTATATTTTGGAGAGTCGTTTCATTTAGCTGTGTATCTCCCATTTTTATGGCAGACACAAATCTATATAATTTTAATATAACGTTTCTACAAGTAAAAGAACACTGAACAATATAGAAATAAAATTAGTTTTAAAAAAGTTGAAAAGGAATTTTCAAATATAAGCTGTTAAAGATTAGTTAATTATAAAATTGTAATAACTTTTCATATGAACTGTCTATTTAAAAAAAAGAGAAAATGCAAAGGTTTAAAACAAAATTCAATTTAATTTTTAAATTTTAGCTTTAAACTGCATCAGCTGTATGTAAACGTATCATAATAATTTAAGACTTTCTATAAAATGAGATATTAAGAGAAAACAGCATTTAAACATTCGATTATAAGTCTAAGAGTGAATGAGCTAACGATGTCGCTGATATATTAACTTACTTAATATAATTAATTTACTTAATGTTTTGCAGTATACAAAATAATATTGAAATTTTAGATTTATACTGTCCAAAATTATTTGAATTAAAAATATAATTATTGAAATTAATTATATTTGTTATAGTGATATTGAATTTTATCATGGAGCAGATTGCAAGAGCATAGAATTTATTAATATTCTTTATATATTTTTCTCCGATGTCTGAGACAAATTTATACATGCTTTTTACGATGAATAATCTAAGAACTATCTCAATGATTTTTTTTTTCGTTTTTAGAAAAAATTAAGTAGATAATTCATAATATTTATTTATTTATTTATTTATTTATTTATTTATTTTTGTAAAACTAAACTTTTGAAAAATTCTTAACTTTTTTCGAAAATTTTGCATAATTTTTTTTCGAAAATTTTCCATAATGGATATTGTTAGCTTATGGATAACGGAAGTTTCAAATTTATATTTACAATGTACGTAAGTGACAAATTTTATACTTGAAGTTACACAGTGATAATAGCCCCTATTATCACTTTGCAGCCCACAGTGATAATTGCCCGGGTTTACGGAGCAATGAAGAAACCTAATTAAATTGCAGTCGCTCCATTAAAACAACTGAGAGGTGGAACTTTATTTTAGACTGAAGAAGAACATCTCTACCAGACAAGTGCAAAGCATCAGATGTTACACGAAAATTCATTTCTACTACAAATTTCACCTAAAAACGAGTGAGACCAGAAGCATAGTCAGCGTTATTGTGAATAAGAAAATAACTTACATCATTTAAGTCAGCTCGAAAATGTATTTAGCAGACAGAAAATGAGCATTTATAGTTAGCCAGATTGATTAGAATTAGAATTTAGAGTTAGCCAGGCTATTCAGAGTTAGCCTTGGTAGACGGGTAAAAAGAATTTTTGTCTTCGAACACTCCCTTCGTTTTTGTGATGGGAAATTAGGTATGAATGAATAAGAGAGGGAAAAGAAGAAATTTAGATAGATATTTTAGGTGTAATAGTATTGATATATTACATATATGTATATCATGCAAAAGTTGCAAGAACTATACTTTGAGTAATATCATTATTTAAATCGCATACTATTCGTAGTCTCAAAAAATTTTTTTTAACAAAACTAAGTTTTTAGATTATATTTGGGTAGTTTGGGACATAAGAGAAAATAAAACAGCAATTATATGAACTAATTCTTTATACAAGCAATTTTTGAAGCTTAGAGGCAGAAATGGGCAAAGTAAGGCTCGCCTAAAAGTACTATCCGTCATATAAAGGGAAAATACATATAGTATGTGTATAACAAATTGCAATATTGCAAAATTATTATGTACACTTCAATTAAAGTAGTGCTAATCACTTTTCACTCTGGAGTGTAATTCCCTACATGGTTTTACTTCAAGTTTTAAAACAGAGATATGCAAGAACTTATTTTAAGTACTTTTACTTAACTTTATTTGGTCACAGTTGATATCAATTCTTTAACTCAAAGCCTTTGAAACATCTAGTCAGTTATGATAAACCAAGAGCTATACCTGACCTGAAGACGTATTTCATGACATGTTCTCAGCCCTTCACGGACACACTGCTGTCAGCAGCTATGGGAACAAGCTATCTTAAGATTTCAAATGGTAGCTGAAAATGATGGTTGTCATGTTAAACATGTTGTAATAAACTTTTTTTTTTAACTACAGTAAATGTTGACTAAATGTGAAATTCACCAAAAATGTCTTCTGTTAATTCACTAAAAATGTTCTCCGTCAAATTGAACATGTCTTGCTGTAATAAACTTTTTTAACTAGAGTAAATGCTGACTAAATCTGTAATTCACTAAAAAATGTCCTTCCTCATGCTGAACATGTCTTTCTGTAATATACTTTTTTAACTAGAGTAAAGGTTGAGTAAATGTTGACTAAATGTGAATTCACCTAAAATGTGCTCTGTTAATTCATTAAAAATGTCCTTCTTCATGTTGAACATATCTTGCTGTAATAAACTTTTTTAACTTGAGTAAATGTTGACTAAATGTGTAATTCACCAAAAATGTTCTAGGGTGATACAATTTTGAGCTAATCTTTCCTTCAGACAAATTCCCATTCCTTTATTTTGTCCTACACACATTTCATAATTTTTGGCCGAACGATGGCCTAATGGTGAGGCGTTGCTCTTTTGTACTTTAGTTCGTAGGCTTGAATCCTACCGCTGGCATGGATGTTCATAGCTCTTCGGAATTGGCTTTAAGCAGTAGGTCTGGGATTCATTAGCCCTCGTGTAGCATCACAGTACACCGTAGAGCTCCAAACCAAAGCTTTCGATTGTAGATGACTTTAAAGTAAGAAAGTTTAACTATGCACTCCCAGCACACTACGGACAAACGATGGCCGATTGGTAAGGGTGCTGGCCTTCGGTACCGGAGTTCGTGGGTTCGAAACCCGCTATAGCATGGATGGTCGTTGCCGTTCGGAATCGGCTTTAAGCAGTAGGTCCCGGTTTTATTATCCCTCGTGTTGCAAAAAGTAGACCGTAGCGCTCCAAACTGAAAAAAACACTACGATTTAAAAACAAGTTTTTCTTTTCTTTTAAAACGAATCTAAGAATAGTTTGTTGTCACCAGGGATAAAAACATTTCTCGAACTTTCTTTAATTCTTTGCTAGAAAAACGATTTGTTTGAACACAATTCTGTTTGATGTCTCTGGTGATTAAAGATTTTATAATATCAAGCATTTTAAAATGTTTCAAATAAAGATAGAAAAAAAGAAGGGTTTGAATAATGATGTGACACTAACACTTTTACTGAAAAAATATTTACTATGTTGCAAGGTGATCAATTTATGCTATTTCTGCTTTGAACGAAAATGTTTTCAAATAATTGAGATCAACAGACATAGAATTCTCAAATATAAAGTATTTATATTTATTATGTCCTCTCCGTTTAAATTTCATAAATACACTCCTGTTGATTACTTACAAATAATCACGATAAATTTCAACTGCCATTGCCATGAATTATTGAAAAGCTTATTGTAAATTTAAATACTTAAAGACGTACGTCTAAGTGTTAAAAGGGGAAATCGATATATAAAACAAATTGAGGAACTCTTGTATTTCATCTTTAGAAAATGGGATGTCTTATTAATATGATAATTTAGAATTTTCCTTTTGCGTCCTTTTGTCGGCAACCAAAAAATATTTAAACTTGTAATATGCAGAAAAAATGAAAAAAAATTTTTTAAAAATGAGAAAGATGACTGTATAACGGCTTTTAATAGTTAGAACCTCGTATAATTTTTATTTCACTTCTGTTGTAAAATTTCTAATTTGTTTTTAGTAATTCGTTTTGACGTCAGATTTAAAAATGATTTTATTTTTCCATCTGGAAAGGAAAGTTTGGTCTTGGAAAATAGCAATTTTTTACAAGAAGCGTTAGTAACAGATATTTTTGGTAGTTGTCCGTTAAACCCGGACTTGATGGGCAAAAACAACTTCCAGTTGAAATGCATCGGAGAAAACAACAAAAAAATCAAAGCCCAATGTTGTGGAACTCCATTTTTATTAAGGATGAAAACACAACGGTCTACCGACAGACTGAAGATGCAGCAGCTTTGCATAGAATGCTCTACGATTAAACACATTTCCAATAGTTGTTGGCCCAGTAATGTGTGACTCACCTGATTTTCGTGAGACTAAATATGGATCAGAACTTTTGAGGAGGCAAGAGTGAACGTAGATCATTAAAGCGAATTCAAAACTTCCCAGACCGGAATTTCTTTAATATCATTTTTTCAGGAGAGCTGAAAAATATGGCTATCTATTTTATGGATAATTATATATATATATATATATATATATATATATATATATATATATATATATATATATATATATATATATATATATATATATATACATACATACCGAGTGGCCACAATTAAACTGACAGTGCTCACAGTGTTCTGTAGAGCGATCTATTTGTAAGAATGACGCCACATTTTATAGGAAGATTAAACAGGACGGGGAATGAAGGATTCCACACACACACAAAAAAAAAAAAAAAAAAAAAAAAACAAATTAGTTCCAAAAGTCATCGCTAGGGGAATATTTGGCGCTATGTTATAGAAAATAGAGTGTTAACAAATGAAAATTAATACGGAATAAAATTACCTTTTATTATGCACATTTTCTGATTTAGTTCAAGTGCAATATGGCAACACTTTTAAAAAAGCGTAAAATCTACATAAACACCGATAAAGTCTCGTGATCTGCAATATCACGTACCCTGAGCAAAAGATGTTCTTTATTCAAATTTCACGTTACATCCATTGGTACAGTGCCAGCTGCTTGGGTTTTAAAAGGCAATGTGTTATGTTTCGAATCAATGGGATTGAAAGTTTATGTGCAATGTCTCCTTCTTTAGTCGAGCGTGCATTACTGGTCAAATTCTTTTACCTCAACCAGTGCAACGCGTCAGCCGTTCTTTGTGCTTTTAGAAAGCATAAAAAATGTGTCAAGGTAACTGTCCTGTGTCAGTTAATGGACTAAAAGCAGTGGTTTCAACGTTTCAGAAAACAGGTTCTCTGAAGGTTCAGTCAGGCAGAGGACAAAAACCTGTACCACAGGATACAATCGAAGCATTTGCCACGGCTATTGTCAACAAAGGACCGGACAATATTGCTTTCACCTCTAGCGCTAGTGGAGTAGCTCGAAATATGGATATGCTTTACAGTACGGTATGGAAAATCTCCCGAAAGATTATCAACTTCTATCCGTACAAGATCAGCCGTGTAAAGGAGTTACTGTACCCCGAACATGATAAGAGATTGACTTTTGCTCTCACCTTTCTTGATAGAATGGAGGTGGATAATATTGGCCGTGGAAAATCTTATGGGGAGACGAGGCCCAAATTTACCTGAATGGAACTGTGAATACCCAGAACTGCCGAATTTAGGATGACGAATCATCACACGGAGTCACAGCAATTCCCTTACATTCACCAATGGTAACTGTTTGGTGGGGATTCACAGCGGAATTTATCGTAGGTCCATTCTTCTATGATAACATTACCCCGACAGGACCGAAAACTGTTCTGTTACCGGAGAGAAATATCGCCACATGTTGATCAGCTTTGTCATTCCGGCACTTCAGCAAAGACAATGCGGGGGCGAAATCATTCTCATGCAAGATGGAGCCCCTCCACACGTTACTGAATGGATGCAACAGCTGCTACGACAGAAATTCACAACAGAAAGAATCATTAGCCGCTACTTTCCAACTGCATGGCCACCTCGATCACCTTATCTTTCCCCATGCGACTTCTGGCTATGGGGTTACCTAAAGTCCAAGGTCTATCAAGGAGTGGTCCAGGACCTGGCTACGTTGAAGGATACCATATCACGGACTGGACGGGAGATTCCTGCAGACATGTTACTTTCTGTTGTTGTGCATATTGTGCACAGAATGCAATAGGTGGTCCACAACAACGGCAGCCACATTGAACCTCATTTAAATGGAAAATAAAAGCTAATTTCCGTATTGATTTGCATTTGTTAACACTTTTTTTTATTACACAGTGCCAAATATTCCCCTAGCGGTGACTTTTGGAACTAATTTGTTTTTTCACGGAATTCTTCGTCCCCCGTCTTGTTTAATATTCCTAAAAAATGTGGCGTTATTCTCGAAAATAGATCGCGCTACAGAACACTGTGAGCACTGTCAGTTTAATTATGGCCACCTGATATATATATATATATATATATATATATATATATATATATATATAAAGATATTCAAACGAAGAGTAATTTTTATTGCTTGGAATATTCATTTATAAATATGTAGTATTATATAATTACTTATTTAAAAACACATTTCTTATTTATTTTCAAAATATATGCGTTAAGGAAGTGACAGCAAAGTGGCTTTACTTCACTTCAAGCTAATTTGCGATTCCATATGAAAGCGCCATTTCTTTATAAGGCTGAATTTATTGGTAGCATTTAGCGACATCCATGATGGATGGCCGATAAAGCCAGTTGTTCGTCTTCTTTAGCTGAAATGAATATAAAGGATGGCTGTCATTTTTAATCGCGTTCGATTTCGATTCTGTCCTCGCGGCACTGCATCCAAATGGCAGAATTATGCGAATTATTAATTCGGGATGTCGATGGAGAGAATTCGACTCGCAATCAAGTGGTTAATAATAGAGGGAATAAAATGTGTTATTTAATAAAAAAATGACATCATGATAATGTATGCAGTATTTCGTAAATGTAATGATAGTAACTGGTTTGAATTAGTGATCAATTTGTTTTTAAGGACCCTTTCTCGCCAATCACTTTCGCTATAGCAATGGTTTTTACGATTTAACGTAAGTAAAAATTCATATCTTTTTAGGATAAAATTAACGTATGATCCTAAGCGTTTAAAAGCTCTTAATAAGTCGAAAAATTTTTTTCTTTAGCTATTAAAAAAATATTAAGCCTTATTTTTAACTGGTGTTTATTCTACTGACACATGCCGAGCGATGGCCGATTTGTTAGAGATCTGATCTTCGGTACCGGAGTTAGTGGGTTGGAATCCCACTCTAGGATGGATGTCCGAAGCCATCCGGAATAGGCTTTAATCAGTAGATCTAAGTCTCATCAGCCGTCTTGTTTCAAAAAAGAAGACCGTAGATCATCAACCCAACCCAAACTTAAACTAAAACCTACTGATATATGTTGAGATATCTAGTTTTCATTAAAAAATGTATAATGTTCACTATTTAAAAAAGGAGTTTTATAGAGAATCTTTTTCTTTAACAACTGTATTAGAATGAAAAAAAAAATTGTGTGTGTGTGTGTTATTCGCAAGATATCTTATATCCACAAAACAAATCTATTAAACATATTTTTACAGTTAAGATGCAATATCTTAACACAAAATTTTTTCAGCGAATAAAAATTTTTAAAGCCTTATTTTTAACTGGTATTTTTGCAACTAATGTATGTTAATATATCTGGTTTTCTTTAAAAAAATATATGTTCATTATTTGAAAAATGAATTTTTTAAAGAAGTTTTTTTTGTTTAACCTCCGTATTAGAATAAAAAAATTGAGTGTCTTGCGCTCAAGACATTTTAGAGTTACAATATAAAATATTTTATCAAAAATAATTATCACAATTTTATACAGTACACATACAAAAATTCCTATATAAGTTATTTATTATTGAGGATTTTAATAATGTGAAAATATCTTAAATTTTAATATTGAAAATTCAGAATAATAATAAACCGACTAAACAATCACAATAATCAAATTATAATATATATATACGCACATACATACACACACACACACACACACACATATATATATATATATATATATATATATATATATATATATATATATATATATATATACGTATCAGTACAAAATATTTATATTAGATTTCAGTTTGGCGCCATCTGTAAAATGATTTTTATTAGAAATTCGTCAAGATTGAAATATTCTTTGCAACTTCGAAGTTTTGTTTAAAATAGATAAGGCATCATAGGTTTCAGTTTTCTTGTTGTAAAATAATACCAATGAAGTTTTTTAAAATCATTTTCAAATTTGCACATAAAGAATGCTTCTATATCCTAGTTCGATTCGTAGAAATTCTCTTGTATTTAAAGTAAATTTCATATATATAGTTTTCTAAGTTGAAAGTGCAATTTTAAAACAAAATCTTCGTTATAGAGTTTAATTTTAATATAAACACGATAAATAATGCATACGAAATATATTAAATGTACTAAATTTAATTTCCATATTTATTGTTGATGCAATTATAATATAGATTTGTACGGATTAAGTAAAATTTTTAAAAATAAATAGAACTATGCTATTACAAAGATTTTCGCTTTGTAAAACATTTGTGAAACGAAAGCCATTTAGATAGAGGGAAATCTTCATATCATGAGTTTTATACCCGGTGTACAATAGAATTAGATGGGTAAAATAAGTAATATTTTTTTGAAATATTAACCAAAATGTGTTGTTATAAATGTTCTAGCTTTATAAAACATCTGTGAAACGAAAGCCAATTACATAAAGGGAAATCGTCATATCTTATCCGAATTCACCGAGGATTGAGTTTTACGCCTGGTGTGCAATAGTATTAGATGGGTAAAATAAGTAATATGTTTTTGAAAAATAAACCGAAATATTTTGTTACATAGGTTTTAGCTTTGTAAAACATTTGTGAAACGAAAGCCAATTACATAGAGCGAAGTCGTCATATCTTATCCAAATTCATCGAGGAAAGAATTTTACCCTGAACACTCAATGGCATTAAGAAGTAGAGGGAAAATATTTTCACTCCTTTAACTTTATGACTGCGGCAAGTTCTTACAAGGCAGTACAAAAGAACACATTTAATAAGTATTTCCCATCTTCCACTATTTAGGAAAAGTATAAATTGATTCTTAGTCTCTAAAATAATCGCGAATCTCCCCGACAAGAGCAGAAATTCTTCAAGAAATCGAAAACTTTTATAAAACTGGTTAAATGATCTTTTCAGGAAAGTAAAATTGCGTTTGTTTTAAAGAACTGCTTCTTTTTGTACCATTTTATTCTGAATGCTTAACTTTTTTGTCTTTTAGAACGTGAAAGGATATTCAGTCTTTATCATTCCAATAATGAAATGACGATGGGTATTTTTGATTTAAGCTATCATCAAGCGAGAAATACCAGTTTTCAACACTTCTTTTTGAAATACTTTGAAAAATTTCCTTTTCCACTAGAATAATTTTATACCTTATTTTCTTCGAAATATACCGGGTCTTGAGAATGTTTCAAGATTTTGGAGATAAGACTTTATTGCCCGCAACAGCTCTTTGTCTGAGAACCGACAATCCGGACATTTGTATTTCGGACTAGCTATTTGGTGTTGACCGTATAAAGATATGATTTGATATTTTATTTAGTTTAAAGTTGCTTGTAGTTGAATGGAGCAAAAGGTTACGAAAATCTAATAAAACTGTAATTTTTTTTGCATATAAATATAATAATTTTAACTTAAAGATTAAGTGGGTATAATGTTTTCATTTGTATGTACAAAGAATAATCAAACAAAATATATAAATTGTCGACTCATGTGCAAGGTAAGTTTTTACAGGTATTGTAACGGCTACATCAAAGACTTTGCTCCTCAAAAGAGATTGAGAAATGGACTGCGCTTATGTAGAGATAAAGGTGTTGGTTTCCTCGGTACCACGATGTCTACACTTTCATGTTCTACAGTAGCAAAACAACAGACGAGACAACCAGGCACCCAGACTGACAGCCAGAAAGATGATCATTTGAACCACAAGGGGATGCAGCGACATTGGATCTTCGCCGACACAAAATTCACCGGGTTTGCGGCCGGTGATTGTCTAGCCCAGACACATCCAGTTGGTTGAAGGTGAGATCATCGCCAGATGATCCAATAATGAAATTGTGAGCGAGGTCCCCTCTCTTACAGACCCTTCTCCTAAAAAGAGACGAGAAGAGATTTTTTTTAGAGAAGGAGTTAGCTAGCAACCGGATAATTCATAGGTCACCTTGACCAGTCTCTCTATCGGACAGTTTCTTTAGCTATAATCCCACCTTGGGATCACTTCTTTAGGAGTTACTAGCAGTCAGTCAGCTAACCCAAAGGTCGTCTTGACCAGTCTCTCCTTCGGGGAGTTTTTCTTAGCGAAAATCCCACCTTGGAATATATTTCTTTCTGAGATTGATAACGATACTCTATGCCTTGGGTTTTCTTTTAATTCGATTTTCTTCAAGATTGAACGTGTATTCCTCTTAGGAACTCTGGCTTTGTTTTTATCTTCTACGAAGATACCGATTGCTACTTCAAACACTCCCGTCTAATTGAGTGTACTCTCTACATAATTACTACCGAGAACTTTTACGCGAAGCTACCAAATTTTTATCTTCCGTCGGTTACTAAACCCTTCGGCAGGGACCCTTTTTCATACGTTTCTATTTAGGCCTACGTTTAGTGTTTCACATGCTTGTGAACTGTATTTGTATTGTGTATCTAGAAATGTGTATACAGCTGTGCGGTGTAAATAAAATATTTCATCAAGAAACACCTGCTTCCCCATTGTGTCACCTAAAACAGGGACCGGATACGTTACATTATTTCTCAGTTTATGTCTTTAAAATTTCAGGCCAACTATAAAATTTCAAAAGTAAAAAGTGAAATATTACTAATTTCAGTTTCCGTTAGAAAAACTGCTATTCTCGCTTGGCAGGATGTCAAGAATTATTCATTCCATAGATTGGAAAATGATATTCACGTGAGAATTAATAGAGATATTGAATGTTTAATAAAAAAAACAGAAGACTATTTGTAAAATTAATAATTTTTATAAAACATATTAAACTCGGTTATTGTTTGTTCACGTTTGAAAAAAAATTCATAACTTTCAGATGAAAATTCCCAAAATTATCAAATATTTAAGCAGAATTTTTTTTTAACAAACTCGTTAATAAACAATCTATTTGCATATATATATATATATATATATATATATATATATATATATATATATATATATATATATATATATATATATATATATATGAGAGAGAGAGGCATAGATATAGATATAGATATAGATATATAACACAATTCGAGACCGGAAATTCTGTACTTTTCAAAGATGCAAGAGCATACGGAATAGAAGATGTTAAAAAATGTACATATTGCATGTAAGACTCATATAAAATGATACGCATAGTTTAATAACAAACACATGTTTTGTCATTTAAATTCCTGGCATCAGTTAGAAGCTGTGTTAAAAATACATTGCTAGATATCATGATTATGTATACACTTTAAATGTGAGAATAATAAAGGAAAATGAAGATAACAAATAGATAAAAAGCTTTTTAAAGTTTAAGTAAAATAATTGAAGTTCTAATAAGAGCTGCATAAACCAATGTTCAGATGTTCACCATCAGCTGTCTTAATGCTAATCACCGAATATAAAGCAAGCACATTTCTATACTGATACTGATTTTCTGTATTAATATTAACCCAAGAAAAAAACTACGAGCTATGAAGTAGTTTTTGTTTCACAAATCTTTCGTGTGTCGTAGAACTGCTATCGTGGTAAACACCTGACTGAAGTTCTGTAGATCTGGAAACTACTGTTAGAATATACCATTTCATTAATGTTAATAATTACAGACGAGCTTTGTTTAAATATCTATATTTTAACAATATTATCTTTATATATATGTGTGTGCATGTATATGTATATATTTATGTGTAATATATGTATATATATGTGTGTGTGTGTCTATCTATCTATCTATCTATCTATCTATCTATCTATCTATCTATCTATCTATCTATCTATCTATCTATATATATATATATATATATATATATAATATAGGTTATTTTAATAGTATAAAAATTCAAAATAATATTTATATATAAAAAGATTTATGCATGGATTTTAAATGTTCCTGTAACAGTATCCATGTAACAGTGGGATAACAATGACCCTGTGACGTGTTATCAATTATATTTACGAAATATTGTAAATGTAAAATATTTTATTTCTACTATAGCAGGTAAAATAATATGAATTATAAAATTACTTTTTCAAATAAGAAAAAAATTTAATAACCCAATATATCTAATGTATACATTTATGTTGCAAACTGACCAGTCGATTAGAGATTCTAGAATATTTCTAGAAATGTAATTTCTATTCACTTTTCAACTCATTAATTTTTCAGATATCATTTAAATCGTTTAAAATTTTGTTTTATCAAAAATATATAAAGCTTAATTTAAAACAAATTTTGAAACAATTCATAAGGAATAAGTCTTATTCATTTAAAGTATAAAACATATCTTCTAAATTACATAAAATATGATAAAAAAAACCTGTAAATTCTTTTTTATCACAGCATAACTTTTTATATTCTCGTGCACAAATATATATGAACCTATCGACACAATTTTATTAAGTTTTTCCTATTTGTAAAATCATTAAGAAATTTTTATTTGAATCTGCATTTATATATTTAAAAGACAAGAATATTATATATACATCTTCCGATATTGTTAATCAATTTTTCTTATCATATTATGCACATTTTAAAAAATACACCTTCAGAACCATTAAGAAGATATAGTACTTTTCAAAACTAAAAGTTTTCATCAAAAATATAAAAATGCCTGATCTCTTTATAATGAATATTTTGCAACATCTTTTCCAACACTAATATTTAAAAATACTTAGTTTTATTATTTCTAGTATATATTTAAAAAATAATTTAAATAACGTTCTTGAATGTAAAACATAAAATGTATTTACTCACAAATAAATGTTAACTTATGTGTATTAGAAATTTACATTTTTATATCGAATTAAAGAGAAATATTTGTTTTATTTTGTAAACGAAAATTATAAAGGTAAGTTTAAATATCTAAAAAGGTAAGACTGTTAAGAAATTTAAAATAAACAGCCTTTATTTTGCTATAGAATAAAATATATTACTCATATTTTTTTCTAGTTTACAAGATAAAAATGATAAAAATTTAGTTTCTCCCTTACATATTTCAAAATTTATTTTGCAACTAAGCAACTTTCTTTTTTCACTTGCTGTACTCACATACATACATACATTCATGCATGCATGCACTCAGTCATTCCCTTCATATAGCAAAATTCATTAAATTGTAATTATTTTTATAAAGTGTCGTTATAAATGATCTAAGAAAATATTTACTTCAATCAGAGTAACATATTTTTATTTTATATTAAATGAAAAATTGGTAATTATAACAAACTTTTCAGTTAGAGAGGAACTGTTCTCTTAAATTAACATGTTTTAGGACTTACAAAACTTAAGCCTAACTGAGACTTTATAAGATTATTAGTTTTATAAGATATATTAGTATATATTTCAATAAGATATATAGTAGTACTTTGTGTGTATATAGTGTGTATTTTGCTTTGAAATAGGCTTTTAATAGAACGCGTAAGCACATATTTTTAAATTTAATTTCTGCTAGTGATTACTGTTTGTTAAATTCTAGTCATTTATTTTTCATTTATAACGTTCTCGATCGCAATTTTTGAAACCTCAGAGATTCTAGTATTTTTAATTAAAAGTCGTATTTATTAGAACCCTGTTTTGTGATATAACGAATAAAAAATATAAAAATTTGCTCATCGATTACGCGTTTTAGGGGAGGGATAGACTTCTTAACGGAATTCATTAATCTTCTAAAATAATTTTAATAGTACTTTACCCGTTAATTTTATTTATTAAAAATCTTCAACTCACAAATAGAAAATATAACAGTAAATATTTCAATTTTTTCTCGACCATTATTTTTATATAATTTTCAGCATAACTATTTTTCCACTACATTCCTTCATTCCATTAAAGCATTCAATCTCTAAAGCGGCTGTGTTTAGTCAATTTTTTAAAAATATTTGCACTGTAAACAATATTTCATCTTTATTCCGACGAAAGAATACTTCCGTGAAGTGTATGTTTAATTTTTAAGTTACCCCGTTATAATTAGATTATTAATTGAAAAGCAATCCATCATCGTAGAAAATAAGCGTTAATTTTATCCTCGATTAATCATAAGAAAGATTTATGCAAAATATTTAACTTAACTTCTTTTTAAAAGGATGAAATATCGTTAGCGAGATGCTAACCCTTCTTTGAATGATTTTTTTTTCTGTGTGTGTGTGTGAAATGAAGCAGGGGCATATAATTCATACACTAGTTTGGCGCTTCCCAACCTGTGGCACGTGTACCATTGGTGGTACGCGAGTTGCTCGTTGGTGGTGCTCGAAAAATAATGAATAATTGTAGATATAAAAAATTAAAATGAAATCAGATCAAAAGATGCCATGCAGATGAAACTTTACAAGCAGAATTCAAACGCAAAATATAATTAGTGTTCGGTTAAGCATTGATAAAAAATAAGAACAATTTTTGAGAAAGATCTTAAATTATTAGTACCGTTTACTAGTACGTAATTAGTAGAAACAGCTTCTTCTTTATATATATATATATATATATATATATATATATGACATGTCGTGGTGCAGAGTTAAGGCGAATGGACAACAGTCTTCTTGATAATAATAAGTTTATTAAACCATCGTTAAAGTAAAACTTGCACTATTTTCACTTTTCCGTCGAAGACACGCTTAGAGTGTTGTTGACAGTTCCATGTCCATGCGCTGATTGAAACTTATCGGTTTTCAAGCTCATCAAATTCTTACAAAATGCTTCCGCCTGACCGGATTATCCGAAAAGCTTAGGTGAACATGGGTCTTTTTCATTTTTATTTATTATTATAACAGAGTTCCCTTTTTAAAATTTTTTATAACTCACGTAATTTACAACTACCCCTTTTTTAGACCTGACATATATATAAATATATGTATATATATATGCATATATATATATATATACATACATATATACATACATATATACATATACATATATACATACATATATATATATATATGCATATATATATATATATATATATATATATATATATATATATGCATATATATATATATATATATATATATATATATATATGTATATATATATATGCATATATATATGTATATATATATGCATATATATATGTATATATATATATATATATATATATATATATGTATATATATATATATATATATATTAAAATATGAAACTTTGAAAGCCCACATACATGTATATAAATATATGTATACACTGATATATATCCATTATCCATATATGTATGTATGTACACAAACACAGATGTATATGTATTTATATATATATACAAATATACATGCATATATATATCGTGATCCAGTGTTAAGGTGAATGGAAAACAGTCTTTCTTGATAATAATAAGTTTATTAAATCATCGTTTCATTTAGAGCAAAACTAGAGAAATTTTCATTTTTTTCGTCGAACACACGTGTAGAGTGTGTTCACAATTCCATGTCCACGCGCCAACTGACTGTTATTTGTTTGCAAACTCATCAAACTCTTCCAAAAGGCTTCCGCCTGACCTGATTACTCTAAAAGCTTACGAGAGTGTGAGTCTTTTTTATTTTATTTATTATTATAAAAGAGTTCCCTGTTTAAAGTCGTTTATAACTTACGTAATTTCTAACTACCTCTTTTTAGACCTCATATATATATATATATATATATATATATATATATATATATATATATATATATATATATATATATATATATATATGAGCTTCTTAGAAGCCAATGCGGTTAATTCCATTTTTTGATATTTTCTGATTTTTGGAAATTTTTATGAAATATATAATAATCTTCTTAGTCATTAAAGGATTTACTCGTTGGTTACTTTTTTCTAGGTTAGACAGCCCTTTTTTTAATAGCTTCTGAATATATCGTATAATAATTTCAGAAGCCATTGTGAATAAGTCCACCTTTTATCAATATATTTTTACATAAACTTTGAAATAAAAATTAAATTCTTCTTCTTCTTTCGATATTTGTTGGTAAGACTGAAAAACATAAACATGAAATTTATGATAATAAATGTTATTTTATTATTTTTACATAAATTTCTTATCTTTTCAGCTGCCAAATGGTACAAGTCCTAAAATTTTAAGATGCTGTCATTATTTCAATAAATACTTACGTTTTTATTTACATATCCTGTACATATCTTGTTTTTTTTTGCAGAGTTTATACCTCGAAAAAAGACTTTTCAAATTAATTTAATAAACCAAGAATTTTAAAAACTAATGTATCAAAAAACATTAATTTTATCAATTTTTGTCTTTTGGAATTAACCGCATTGGCTTTTGAGCGGCTCATATATATATATATATATATATATATATATATATATATATATATATATATATATATATATATATAATTTCTCCTCGTTCTTTTTATCCAGAGTCTGAAGAAAAGAACGCTCTCCATTACAAGGAAAAATATATCTTGCTTCATTACTGTAAGTAGCTTTCTCTGGAGAGTAGGATCTTCCACGGATGTCAAAATAGGAGAATAACTAAATTCTTCTTCGCTGTTTTCGTACATTGTTACTAGAGAACATTAATTTTATATATCATTATGTATATTGGAAGAGAATGGAGGTCTCCGAACGAAAGGAACGCTATATTACGTTAAACGAATTTATCGGTTTAAATTCTTGAATTTTATTTATCAGTTAAAGCGCTTTAAATTTAATAAAATAAGTATAAAGTACTTTTTTATAAAAAAAATTGCTTTTATTTAACAAAAAAGAAAAGATTTAAAAAATGTTTTAAAAATAAGGAATTGGAAACGGAGTTTTTGCGTGTCTGTTGAACTAAAAAAATATTTGTGCAGTTCTGGTTTTCTATTCAGTTCCGGAGCAATAATTTTATTTTATATATGTTCTTATTGGTACTAAAAAGATAATTCTATTATAAACGAAAAATATTATTTTTAGACGATTTTATTATTTTTTAATTGGTGTAAAAATAATGTTACTTTGTTTTAGTGTTTAAGAATAAAAAATTTAAACTCATTAAAAATCACATGGACAAATATCTTTATTAAATGATTTTATACATTTAAAGGCCTGAAAAATACAACTGGAATACAACTTATCATTTGTAGATTATAAAGACTCCTCACGTGTAGGCGTCGCTCCCCCCCCAAAATAAATGGCATCGCTTTTTCTTTTTCTCGTGTCGCTCAGAAAAATGTCTATCTCGCAGTCAGTGGATGCCAGCAGCATTCACCCTCTTCTTTCCTCTGGTACCAACCTTGTCCTCTAAAAATCCGACTGCCCCGCGGAGAAAAAAATAGGGGTCCACTCAAGAACGGAAGGGTTAGAAACCCGCCAAACCAATGGGCTCTTCTATTGGTTGTTTGATGTCCGAAATTTCTTCCTAGTTCAAACAGGTCCTGTTCTGTATGTCTTTGACGATGGCTCATGGGAAGATGTATAATGTGTTGAAGCACTGAATGTAACTTATTGCTACAACTGGTACACTATGTGAATGGATACAATGAACCATCACGTACGATACAAGCGGCTAGCAAGGAACGGCGTTCGAACGAGCATTGGCACTATTACCCATTATCAAAACCTCACTCGACAACTGAACATTCAACCCATTTAAATCTATATTCTACAAGTAGTTTCGTGCGAAATTGAAACAGAAAAGTGCTAGGAAACATCAAAATCTGAAATAGAGAAACGATTACATTTAAGAACGATAATTATATGGTTGACGAAAATATTGTTAAGTACAATAACAAAATACTGAAGATATATTCAATCGAAATAAGCAATATCGAAATATTTTTTTCGGTTCAGTTTTGGCTTCCATTCCACCAAAAAATAACTGTTTTTTCCAGTTTTCATTTCAGTTCCAGGTCGAACTTTGCAAAAAATGTCAAAACAAATTATTAAAGCAACCCATGAAAGAGAAATTGTGTGAAAGGCTTCTGTATGAAATTTGTAATGTGCCGATAGAGAGAAACTGCTCAATTAGCTTGTACAGGATAAAGGCCAGTGGTTAAGGATGGGTTAAGTGACTAAAAACTTGGGACCCAACTGGAATCAGTTAAAATTAACATATGTTCAAGAATATATTTATATTAACTGGGAACGGGCGTTTTGCACGTAAATTTAGTTATTCAGTTAAATCTCAATAGATCGAAAATTATTTAATATTTGAACCAACTTTTCGTATTTTATATTGAAATATATAAACAAATATATAAATAGAAATATATAAATAAAATCATTAAGATTTTTGTAAACAAAAATATACAATCTTTAGTGGATAAATTTATAATAGTATCGTAAATATGAAAAATGAAATAGAAGTAGAAGTATACAGTTTTAATTTTTTCAAATTATGTTACATATAAACATTTTTACATTATCAAAAAATAAAAAAATCATAAAAGCAATAATGTAAAAACTAGTATTTATTTGTCTCAATTATTCCAGAATCTATGTAGTAGACAAGAACATTCGGCTTCGTTTTCCTGTATATACCGTTATTTTTTTTTACCAACAAAACCATATTAATTCATACTAGTACATGACCCGCGCTCAAGTATTAATCGCCAGAAAACGTACTAGTACGTGACCCACGTTCAAGTATCAATCGTCTGAAAACGTACTAGTACGTGTCCCGCATACAAAGTGTTAAAATACCAATGTGATATTTAGTTGCTATATGTTGGACTCCTTCGTTTTTATTTTTAGTTTGCTACAAAAGCGAGTAACTTTGCCACTGCTCAGGCCGAACGATGGCCGAAGTCTTAGGGAGCTGATCTTCGGTACCGGAGTTCGTGGGTTTGGATATCATGTTATATTTGTAACCGTTTGGAATCGGCAGTAAGCAGTAGGTTCCAGGCTCATTAGTCCTCGTGTTGCAAAAATGTACACTATAGCAATTAAATCGAACAAAATTGCCAGTGCTCAAAAATGATCTTCTTCAGCAAGAACCAGGTAGAATTTCCCCCAGAACCCACCATCCCCCCCCCCAAAAAAAAAAAAAAACTAGGCCTGCCACTTGCGTTTATTAACTTGGTGGGCATATCGAACCCGAACGTGTTTTATGTACACTACTCCAGTCTCACCAGTGATTGGCCATATTTACTGGCTCAAGGGCTGGAACCCACAACCCTTTAACTATAAGTTCCAAGTTTTTGCAAACTGCTTTACGTGGCTCTTCTTTTTTGAAAAATGTCAGGATTTTACGCTACTTTTCTTTCTAATTTTAAAAAAGGAATAACATTAATTTTAAGGTCACTTAGCAGCAACTCCAACCAAACGATGACCGATTAGTTAGAGTGTCATCATCGTACCGAAGTTTCAAATCCCCATGTGGCATGGATGTTCGTAGCCGTACGGAATTGCCTTTAAGCAGTAAGTTCCGGTCTAATTAGCCCTCGTGTTGTAAAAAAGTAGACCGTAGCACTCAAAACCTTAGCAAACCAGCAATTTGAAATTTAAAAAAGACCCCTCATT
>CM063498.1:7471955-7481955 GCA_032207245.1 Pardosa pseudoannulata
CACAAAATTATCACTGCTAGCATATTTCATTTCTAAGAAAATGGCACACTTATAAAAATCTTTACTACATAAAAATGGCTGTATGTGTAAAGCAAATGCGTACACAGCATTTTCAATAAAGCATTTTCAAACAATTAATAAATAATGACTTCGGAAGTAACCATTTTATCTTCTTATTTTAACTAATTATGTAAGTATAATATTTACAGTGAGATATTACATTTTCAATCAAAAGTCAAAAACAATAAAAGCTATATTCGAGAGTTCACGTCATTTAGAATTTATTTTTCTATTTCAGTATATTTTTCGTTCGACTTCAATGTTGGAAAAGAAATGCTATTAATGATTTCTAAGAATTTCAGAAAGAAGAGAGGTTTTACCCCAGACACTAGAGTAACGAGATTTCTTACACTCATTTATTAAACATGAAATGTTTTTGTCTTAAAAAAGCAGTCATAAAGAATTTTATTCAGAGTATTGTGAGGAATTATGATCTAATCTTTTATATTATTAATTAATAAACAAAAACCTCCTTTAGATGTTTTTTTAGGGGGGGGGAATGTTATACTTTTTAATAAGATGGTGAACGGTTTATAAAATTTCTGTGAATTATTATTTTAACATTAGAATCCCTAGATGAGTCATTTTGACCCAAACAATATTTTGTGCCCAATTTTCTAAAAAAGCAACTAACGAAATTAAAATAAATTTCTTGACTTTCCTAAATTTATACCCATAAAAATCTATGAAAATATAACATTGTACCTATGCGCAAAAGGATTCATTACTAATCTCCAAAGTGGGGAAACAGAATTATACACCTTTGTTTCAATTGCAAAATACCGATGGGTAGAAAGTGTACACACACACATATATACATATAATCCAGCAAAATAACTTCCGGTCGCTATGAAACATTGTAGTCCCTTTTTGTTTTTAGTTGCCCGGGCTACTGGGCAAGGAGAAGCCTAATCAACTTGCAGTAATAAATAATGTTGCAGTATGGCCACACTGAAGAAAAGCCCAATTTTGAGAACAACTTGAATCTTTATTGGAAAGCTGCAAAAAATCATCTTTTACTATCTATGACTTAGGGCAATATGTAGCTTCCCTTTTAGCGAGGAACTACGGGGGCTCAAAATATCGATGCAAATAACAACATTATGAATAACATATACTTGAATATTAGGAAAATTCTTTATAGTATTCTCATCTACCTTCACTTAAAAGAAATTACATACCTAGAAAATTTAGAAATTCAGCTTAGCTATTTTTTACCTTCCATAAAAAACGCTAGGTGTTGAAGTGAATATATTTTAAAAACACCAGGTATGGATTTGAAAATGCTCTTAACCCCCCTCCCAGTAAAATAAATCTGTTTTTATTTTAGGTTTCTTCATCATTTAGGTCATCGAACGATGGTCGAATGGTTAAAGCGCTGATCTTCGATACCGGAGTTCGTGGGTTCGAATACCAATGTGTCATGGTTGTTCGTAACCGTTCGAAATCAGATTTACGCAGTAGGTACCAGTCTCATTAGTCTTCGTATTGCAAAAGAGTAGACCGTGGAGTTCCAAATTCAAACTTCAACCATCAAACTTCAACCCTTCTTTAGGTCACTAAATATCGATTTAAATAAAAAATTCCTAATATTTCCTAGACCACTACCCCCTTCACAAGAAGAAAACTGTTTGAAAACCATCTCTTCTATTAAAGCTAATTTTTATTAAATATTAAAATATTGTTATATATTCTATATATGTTTTCTTCTGCCTGAATATCTATTAATACACAAAGTAAAAAATAAATTAAAAGACCGTCAGAATGTAGTAAAAAATATTCTTTATTAAATGATTAAAATTAAGCATGATAGTAATAAGAAATACACAATATAATGAGATGGTTGAAGTTTGTGGAGTTTCGAACAGTTTGTTAATGTGGGGTTCCAATTTCGTTAACGAGATTAGAAAATTTCCTCTTTCAGTGATATACTTTATTTTAGACAGTCGGCTAGCTACTGCACTACTCCCACGTTGAGCTAAATACGATAAAGGAAATTCAATTAAAATTTGTGTTCTCTAGCCCAGAGGTTCTCAAACTTTATATCTCACGGTACCCGTTTCTTTCTATGTACATAGCAACGAAACCCTTGAATAAAGATTATTTAATGAAAAACTGAGGGCCAATTATTCATTACTGATTAAACATAAAAACTAATCAATATAAAGCAGCATAAAAATGTAGATAAGGTGACGTAGTAGCAAGAATTTTTTTTAATAAAATGATACATTGATTAAAAAGTATCAATGTTAGTATAAATGTTTTTTTACTGTCATAAATTTCTTTAAAGTTTGGTTGTATTAAGGAAATTTTTATTTTCTTATCATGCTCTGCACCCAACTTATTCCGGGATTTGGTTTTATATAAGGCATAAACAGCAAATAGTAAAAGCGCACAGCCTTTTTGTATAATGATGGAAATTCTCTTTTAAAACAACACCAGAATTCTGACACTGGCACTGTTTTATATAGTGATAATAAACAGTCCAAAATTATTTTAATAAGTTTATAGCACTCTCCCAAAGAAAGACAAGTCGGTTTTTCGTATATGAAAAATGGATTTTTAATTCACAATTTTCTTTAAATATTAGCGTTGCTCATTGGGTAAGAATTGTTCCATAGAAACCAAGAGTGTCGAGGGCATTTAAAAGTTTCTCGACGAAACCCCGGAGGGTGGTTTGCGAAACTCTACGCGAAGTATGTTCCACGGAACACACTTTGAAAAACTCTACATTGAAATCTACCTTTGAATTCATGAACTTTATAATTGAAAAAAAAATCGTATTCATTATCGTAAATATAGTACTATCGATCATTTTTATAGTTATTATATATATTTTTATAGACATTAGTTTTACTCCCCCCCCTTTGCCGAAGGAGGACCGGGTAGAGCGCTGTTCTTCAGTACCGAAATCCTCGGGTTCGAAGCCCACTTCTGGCATGGATGTTCGTATCCATTCGGAATCCGCTGTAAGCAGTAGGTCCCGTTCTTATTAGCCCTCGTGTGCAAGAAAGTTGACCATAGCAATCCAAACCAAGCCAAAAACAAACCTTCGCCCTCATTAACTTTCTCAATTCCCCAATTACCTCTAACCCTTGAAAAATCTTCAGCGCCCTCTACGGGATGGTACTGTCTCCTTTAGAAACTGATTATTTAAATGAGGAAAAATCCGAATTTTTTTGTGCAAATTTCACTTACAAAAATAAAAAAAAACATGCAGAATAACTGTTCAATAATTTAATAAAATAATATTCAAATACGTTCAAAAATAATTTAATGACATAAAAGGATAAAGCTAGAAAAAATTAAATTAAATCAAATCACAAAAACATTTGTAAACTTAAAAACATCGAAAAATTGAATTATGTTATAAATATAATTTAATAATTACATTTTTTATTTCATTTTGTAATGGGATTTATTCAGTGATCCTTCAGTGTAGATGTTCTCAAAATTAATTTGTGTAAACTTTTTGTGGCATCATTTACTTAACAGTAATAATTAAACTTGAGTAAATATTGAAGTAGTAAGCCTTGTTGTGAATCTGTTAGCAGTTAGGATTAACAAAATTCTTTTCATAAAAAGTTTGATATTACACGAAAATATTTTTTGAGAAAATACAATTTTTTAATCTAAAATATTTAGCCTGAATACGATGCTCTAAAAATAATTTTTAAATACATGTTATAAGTATACGACATTTTTGTATAGAAAGAGAAGAATTTTTTTAGTATAAAAATATTTACAAATTGAAATTGCGGTAAAGTTTTACGGCCTCATCGATATCTTATAATAATAAAAAAAAATGTAGTGTTCTTATGATAATTATGCGCTTAGCATCTCTTTTAAATAGCAATATCGATTTCATAAATATATTCCGAAGAATTAACCTTCGAATAAATTTATTCGAAATTTCTGCATCATCTAATTAATTTGTAAAGAAAATATGATGGAAAATATCAAAAGCGAATCATTTCAGGTATTTTATTATGGCGGATTGTATTTAAGAGCATTTATCTAAATATGCGTATCCGTCAATGTTTATAGCTCCAAGAATATGTGATTAAATTTGGCAACAGCAGTGCTCGGTTGCCATGGAAACGAAACCCTGGCTCCTGATTGGCGCGTTCCGACAATGACGTTCGACCTCATTTTCTATCCGCCATATTTACTGATCTGTCTATCTAAGTGTATTTTTTAATGCTTTTCTCGAGAAAGTAATAACATCTTAATGTATCCAAGTTTTATTTCTTTGCTGCAAGACTATTTTTTTTATGGCGGAATTTATTCATAGATATTTTAACTAGAACAGAATAATAAAAAAGTTCTTTTCCATTATAAAAGGGATGATAATTATAAAAGGAATAGATTTTTAAAAGAAAGTTTCCTGTTCGAGATAATTTATAACTATCTTAAATAGAAAACGTTAAGAATAGTCTTAGAGATTCTTTTTTGGAAATGTAATAGGTGTAATAACGTGATATTACTTTCTTATTTTATCTAATGTTACCCTGTTTAAAAAACTTCGGGAATAACTTCTAATTAAAATTAATCTTTTACGCAATTTGAGATAAAAGAAGTAAGCATTTTAGAAACTAAAATCTTTTTATTTTAATTCCGTTGAAAGCTGATTTCTTTTCATTCAATTTATTCTAAAACTGTTATGAACCACGGAACAATTTTTATGAAAATGAAAGGAGTAGATTACCTTTCGGTTAATAAGATTGATAAGATTTTAATTTAATTTAAAAGCCTGCTTCGAATTTAATATTATAATAAAAATTTACCGAGTTCATAATAATATGACTGATTAATAACATTATTTACATAATGATTGATATTTTTCATATCTTTTCATGGTTATTCTTATAAATCTCGTTTTTTTATCGTCATACAAAATTAGTTTTACCGTATATTTAAATAAACTTTATTTCCACTTAAGATTTTTTAGAATGACAAAATATAGCTTTTATTTTATTGATTATGGATTCGTTTTTAATATTCATCATCTTATGATAAATAAATATTTTACAATATTGTACAATGTAATTTTAACTAATAATAATGAAATTATGACCGTTAAATCAGTAAATGATTATTTAACTTGTGTGTGTGCTACAGTTTTTTTTGTATACATTGGGAATATTTAAAATGCTCCATGCGGATAATAGTGCCATAACAGTACTCAATGCAATTATTACTCAAATAGCAAATATTACTGAAAGTTTTTGACACAGTGCAAAATAAAAAGTACTACGCTTTTTATGATAAATGTTTTTTTAAATGATCAATGAGGATTTAACTTAAAAAAATCAATTAATTTTGTCATAGAAAGTAATAATTTTTTAAAAACATAAAATATATACATTCAGTAAAAATAAATAAAAGTCCTCGTACCTGCAACGTAACTTTTGAAATATGTAAATTAAAAACTAATTTAAGAGGCTTATTATATATTTTATTCTGTGAATGTCAACTATATAAGTAGAGCAATATATTTTATTTTATAGAATGATAAAAGCTATTTTCATTTCTTAATTTCTTAGCAGATTTTTTAAATTTAAAAATATCTTTAACGTTTTAGGTTTACAGGTTAAGTAAGATAGTTATTTTAAATTTAATGCAAAAATTTAGTTTGTCGTATACAAAATGTCGTATTTCAAAATTTATCTTTATTGTAAGCTGCCCTCTTTTTTAACTTGGATTATATATTTTATGATATTTACACGTTTTATAAATTGTCATACATAATAATACATGGCGTATATAAAAAATATAAATCCCCATACAAGTAAAATAACATTTGAAATATGCAAATTTGAAACTTATTTTCCATAGTATATAAAGGCTAATTCTATATTTTAATTTGAGAACGTCAGTTATATACCTAAAAGCAGTATGTTTTATTTTATAGCATGATAAATGCTATTTATTTTCATTTTTTAATTATCAGATGTAATATATTTTCAATTTTAAAATGCCAGGTATCTTTGACGTTTTTGGTTACCGGAATAAATAAGATAATTATCTTCAATTTGATACAAAAATTTCATTTCTCTTATACATAGTTGAAAAAATATCTTGCAAGTAAGTTTAAATTTTTCATTTGGTATATTTATTTTATGGTATTTACACCTTTTATATATATATATATATTATGTATAATAAAATACATGGTATACACATAGAATAAATATTTCCGTACTCGCGATGGAGCATTTGAAATATGTAAATTAGAAACTAATTTTTCATAGCACATAATCCAATTATATATTTTATACCGTAAACTACCATTATGTAATTATATTTTATAGAACGAAAAACGCTATTTGTCGTATTTAAAAAATTCTTGGCAATTTTTTTTACTTTAAAGTATCAGATACCTTTTAAAATTTTAGATTTACAGAGTAAATAAGATTATTATAACCAATTTGATACAAAAATATAGTTTTTAATAATAGCAATAAATAGTAATTTATTTGAAAAGTTAATTTTCGAGAGAGTGATTTCATTTTTTCATTTGGTGTATACATTTTAAGGTACATAAAAACTATTCTACTTGAAATTACAAAATTAAACTTCTTTTAAAGCTAGGACATTCATTCTTAAATAACTTCTAAAATTGATTCTAAAATTAATAATTTTTTTAAAACTTTACGATACATCGAAAAAAGATTGTTATAATGTAGATCTTAAGTCTCGATAGGTACTATGTCATTATAAGGAGTTTAAAAGCTATAAATGAGTTGAAAAATGAACAGAAATAAAACTGCTATAATAAAGATTTTAAGTCACGAAAAGTACTATGCCATCTTAAGTGGTTTAAGGATATGGAGTCTTTAAAAATAAACAAAATAATTTTTAAAAATTAATTTAATTAATTTTAAAAAATCTTTAGGAATCTTTCTCAATAGGTATGTATACTTAAGGTATGTAATTTATATAGTTATATTAAGATATGTAGTTGTCATCAAAAATATAAAACGTTCATTACTTGATAAAGTAAATTTATAATAAGCATTTATTTACCCTGTATATTTGATTACAAAAATTAGAGACAGACGTGTGTGCTAGCAGAATATAATAAAATATTATTTTGCATTAGTAATAAAATTTCTTTCACAAAATAGGTAATATGTTATCTTTACAGTATATATAATTTAAAATCCATACCTAAGTTATTTATATGTAAATTATTCTGGAAATAAAATGAAGGTAGATTCTAAGTTTTAATATAAATTCAAAACATAATGACAGAAATTACAATATTTGATATATAAATCGTAATATATATATATATATATATATATATATATATATATATATATATATATATATATGTATATATATATATATGTATGTATATATATATATATATATATATATATATATATATATATATATATATATATATATATATATATATATATATGCATCAGTCATGAATATTTTATTAATAGTTTGTAAAATATCGTGTGCAGAAAATAAAAGATATGAAATCAGAAAAAAATATTTTAAAATTCATCATACGCACAAATATGATATAAGATGAAAATAATTTAAATCGCTATAACTTTTTAAGATAACATTTCATTCGAAATAAGACAAATGTCGATTGGATTTGATTGGTTTAAAATGCTACGGTTATTCTACACAAATCCTGTAAAAAACACTACAAGTTTTTCTTCTCGCGTAGGGCCGAACCATGGCCGATTGGTTAGGGTGTTGGCCTTCGGTACCAGAGTTCGTGGGTTCGAATCCCACAGTGGCATGCATGTTCGTAGCCGTTCGGAATCGGCTTTAAGCTGTAGGTCCCGGTCTCATTAGCCCTCGTGTTGCAAAAATTAGACCGTAGCACTCCTAGATTAGACCGTAGCACTCCTAGATTGTGAAAAAATTTCGTCGCTCCCCTGTATGATGAGTCATTATGAATTTATAAATTTGTGATTAAAGGGATTTAAAATTGAATAGTGGAGTGATATGTTCAAGTTAAGCGTGTGTTTTCCTCTTCAACAAATAAGAATTGTCAATTCATGACAGGCTTAATGACACCAAGAGTTGTTGCTTAAAGCCGATTTCGAGTGGATTCGAACATCCATTCTAAGAGTGGGGTTCGAATCTACAAACTCCGGTATTGAAGATCAACGTCTTACACATTCGGCCATTATTCGGCAATATACAGCCGAATCCTATTATAATGAATTTTATGGAACAAAGCTTTGTTTTAACACATCCTGTATTTTATTATATCCGAGCCCTCGAACAAAATGTAGTTGTCTCATATACAACTAGTTAGTGTTATGGACATTAATAGTAATCCTGTATATAATAGAATAAGTATATCCAAGCCACTGAATAATTGTTAGATGCTTCATATGTAACTCGTTAATTGTTAAGGGTATTAATAGTAATTTATTTGTTCCTTACAACCAAAGCATTGAATAAAGTGTTAGATGTCTTCCACGTAACTCGTTAGTTTTTATTGTTCGTTGGTACTAAAAGTAATTATGTATCCTGTGTATAACAGAATAAATATATCCGGTTGTTTGTTGTATCCAAGCTAATGAATAGATGTTAGATACGTCATATGTAACTCGTTAATTGTCAAGAGTATTAATAGTAATCCAGTTGTTCGTTACATCCGAGTCATTGAAGAAAATGTTAGATGTCTCAACTCGTTAATTAAGAGAGTTAATAGTAATCCGGTATACAATAAAATCAGTGTATCCAGTCGCTTGTTATATCCAAGCCATTGAATAAAATGTTAGATGTCTCATAGGTTACTCGTTAGTTGTTAAGGGTATTAAAATTATTCCGACGAGAAATATTAATAGTATATCCGATGGTCCGTTTTATGCGAGCCATTAAACGAAATGTTAGATTCCCCATGTGTAACTAGTTAGTTGTTAAGGGTATTTATTAATAGTGCTGTATTAAAAAAAATAAAATTTCAAAAATATCTTAAATGACTGAAATCTATAAAAAATTAATCAAGTGCTTACTAAAATAACACAAATATTAAATTGACTAAAACTGAAGTTTAGTTTGGTTTGGAGCATTGCGGTTTACTTTTTTGTTTACGAAGGCTAACTAGACTAGGACCTAAATTGAAGAAACTGAAAGTAATTTCAACAATAATTGCTTCTCACTCTTTTGATAGGGCATAATCATTTACTGGCGTAATGATGATTCTAAGAAAATCGTATGCATTCCTTTTTACAATACAACAAAATACTCTAGTACTGTTTTTTTAAGCACCAACTTTTATTATTATCAAATATTTTGTTATCATATTAGAAGCAAAATGCTATTTCTACAATTACGGAAACGATACAACGAAAAAAAATTTAATATTTCAGTTGACTAACAAAAAGTTTTGCTATTACCGATTTTTAAGATTTTGGAAATTCGCTAAAGAAGAAAAACTTAGCGTTGGATTAAATAAGAAATAAAGGGAGCTAAATTTTCGTTCATTATATGCCGTGCTCGAGAGTATAACCCGGTTTGAGCATATCTATTTATGTTTGTAGGTGTATATGTATCTATGTATATATATCTATATTTATGTGCCTACATATAATTAAATAAGTAAGAGGGCGAATTATTTTTGCCATTACGATATTAAAAACTGCGAAGTCCTACATTGTGGAACTTTAACATTATTGGCGCTAAAAATAAACGTCTTTACAAGTAAGGAATTATGCAACAAATAATGACAAATACACACTTCTTTCACAAATTATCTCTAACAACGAGTGATAACGTGAGTTTTTTCCCAAGAAACCAACAGATGACTTAGTGTTATTGGTAGTCAGAAAAGAACTTTGATTACTTAAGTCAGCTCCAATACCACATATGCAGTAATTTAGAAACTGGAAGAGTGAAACTACTACTGGAAAATGTGTTAGTTTTGCGAGACGGGTAAAAAGAATTTAAATGC
>CM063498.1:7486955-7516955 GCA_032207245.1 Pardosa pseudoannulata
GATTTTGAAATGACTCAAAAATGTTTTCCTCCATGTCATAAATCAAACGATTCGTCTTTACATTTGTGAAACTGGAACTCAAAATCTGGCAATCTATTGAGTAGCTTATTTAAAAAGAGTTGAAATATCGATGAAAAGAATAAAGTTACTTATTAAATCATCAAAAGGATGAAAATTAAATAATTTTAATATATTTAAAGTAATAATTTTAAATTTAAATAATCATTTTACTCTATCTTTTGAAGTAATAGTTGACTAAAATTAATATACTCATTTGGAAATAAGATTCACAAATGTGTTCCTTCATTGCAAAAACCAAATTATTGTTCTTTAAATTTTTCAAATTTCAACTCAGTATCTGGCAATAAATTGAGTAGCTGGATGAATAAGAATTGAAATATGCATGAAAAGAATAAAGTTGATTATTGAAATTTTAAAAGTGGAAAATTTAAAAAGTTTATTTCTCAATTGTATTATCATTATTCTTCGATTCAAAAATTCATTGAGAGATGCTAGATATTTTTGGTAGGTATTTATTTCTTGTTAATTTTTAATTGATTTTCTAATTTATGGCTAAATTAATTAGTTGTATTTAATGAAACTAAATGAATATTCTCTATAAATTAGTATAATTAGATACTTTTTTAACGATATATATTGTATTTTTAATTAATAAGATTTGCACTCACTTTATTGTTCTTGATTAGACTACAACAATATACTGATACATTTCTTTATATAAATAAAATTCCTTAAATTAAACTGATACTGTGTAACCATGATTTGTTTCCTCCAATTTAATTCCTCCAATGAATTAACAAGGGAAATACAGATAAAGAATTCTAACAAAAAATGATAAAACGTAACATTTACGCTTTCTTTCTTGTAAACATGGTTTTGGTATGGATGTAACGTATTCTCCTGTTGGCGATTTTCTGCCGCTTTGGCGCTGTTGTATTATTTTGACATGATTTCCCTTCTCCCTTAAACTGCACTTTGTCGGCACACAATCCTTAAATCTACTTCAAATTTTATTTAATTTAGCAATTTATATGTTTAATATATGTTTTAAAAGTGAAAAAAATTAGCACGTTTTAAAAGTAGCAAGGAAAATAAAATGAAAAGCAAAATTAAGGTTAAATATGTTTTGTAAAAAAAGTTTTTTTTATATGTTTAAAAAACTTACCATTAAATTATATAAAATAAAGCTTAAAAAATTTAAATTCTGAAGCAAATTTTATTTTAAAATTAGAATTAGTGCAGTTTAGGATGCCCTTTAATTTTATTCTTTATCTATATTAATTTATCTCCTCAAAGTATGCCACTGTTCTTTTTTTTTTTTTGATTTTTTTTTTTGTATAGATAATTTTGAAAACTATATTCCATTCGTTTGTAAATGTAAATACTTGGTACAACGTTATTTTGTATAAAATATTTTGTTATGAGTTTTAAATATAAACTCCTGTAGTTTATGCTTTTATTTCATTCTTATTGCTTTTACAAAGTATCCGTATTTTCTGTTAAATTTCAGAATGATTTAGAAAACTTTTGAAAATTTAAAAACTTGGTACATTTTGAGTATAAATTTTGACTATACTGTGTTTTTTGATTTTTAATACTTGTTGTTTATATACATTTAGCTTTAGTGTAAATTAAGATTTATATTTATTATGCTCCTAATTGAATTTTTATTGCTGTTATTTTTATCATCACATCTCAAATGGCATATTGGCACTATTAACCCAAAAATATCACCAAAAAACAGGGATGCACCCCAAACTTCATTTCACCTTAAATTTTAAGGAAATATTTTTATCAAAATGCTGTAAAATAGAATATATCCCTCATATTGATATAGTGGAGATGCACAGTAAATAAATAGTTTCAATTTAATATAAAACTTACTTTCTCCTTTATAAATTTGAAAAGAAATATTGCGAGGGAGTAAAATACATGTTTTCTTCATTTGGTAATATATATTTTTAAAATATATATTACTTGAAAAGATAAATCTAAATAACATCTTAAAAAGTAGAAATTAAAGATTTTGCATTTTCAAAAAAGTAGAGCTTTTTATTCTATGATTCTGTTCGAATAAAGGACGTTATAATGATTAATTTTCAGTTCGATTTGTACAATGTTCCAGTAAACAAATAAATCCCACACATCCGATATCGCCATCATTTCAATTCGTTAGCTTAATATTTAGCAATTCATCTCAATAAACGTGGTCATTCATTAGATCATTTTGATATCCGCGCAATAATCCCCCCTCCCTGTCTCTCTCAAAATGTTCTCTTCCACTATGACGAATATTCGTCGTGGGTCAATATTGACAAGTTATGAGCCTAGCAATAAATAATAAACCACTATTCTTATGGAAAATATCGGAAGGAACGAATCCTATTAATGGCGCCGATCGATGCGAGATATACTCGCACAAAATGTTTATTTTTAAGATAGTGTCTACCGTAGGAGAAAATATATTTATTATTTATCAAATACAACCTATAGTATAAGTTTACTTGAAGGAGGACAAAAATGGAGTCAATCATTGACTTTCCTTTTTGTACCTCATTAATGGTTTTTCATTGGGCAGTTTTGGTTAAATTCTTTAAGGAAAGAGCTTATAATGAATGGACATTTACAGGTGAGGTCTTGAGGGACACTTTCTGTCATTTATATGTATTCTATGTTTCAATGAGTAAGATAACACATATATAAGCATTAGTAAACACAAATACACTTACCTATTATTTATATATATGTGTGTGTGTGTGTGTGAATATATATATATATATATATATATATATATGTGTGTGAATATATATATTTATATATATATGTATATGTGTGTGTAAATATGTATATGTATGTGTGTGTAAATATGTATATGTATGTGTGCGTGTGAATATATATGTGTGTGTGTGTCTGTAAATATATATATATATATATATATATATGTATGTGTAAATATATATATATATATATATAATTATATGCGTGTATATATATATATATACGAAATGTATATATTATATGCATAGGCGTACATATATATTCATATGTATATATATATATATATATATATATATATATATATATATATATATATATATATATATATATGTGTGTACACACATATACACACAGATTGATAGAGATAGAGATAAGGAAAACTAGAAGCAGAGAATGTTAAGATTAAAAATACAAAAAAAAACCAGATTTCAAATGAAGATTTAAAAATATATGTAACGGAATTTAGATTGTTTGGATACCATTGGGAATTGGGACTCCTGTTTTGGATTAAAATGTTTAGCCCTCACCCTCGGCATGAACATAATAATAATAGGTTATTTAAACTATACATTGAAAAATTATTATACATTGAAAAATTACGTCAGCATATGCATACAAAGAGAAAAATCTGTATCAGCAAGAATGACAGTAATAAAAAGACCAAATAGGTGTTGTCATTCTTGAAGCAATAAAAACATTTGCGTACTCCAAAACCCTATAAATAATTATTAAAACTATATAATCATCTCGTGTTTGTGTAATCGATAAAAATTATTCTTTATTGATCAAATAGGGAAACAAACAATATTATTTTAGTTGTGAAGGCTTGTTTGGCAGCGTAAGTAATTATAGTCCTGTCGTGGAAATCAACTCACTAGAACACTAAGCGGAGGAGTAAATTTAAACAATTCTCCTTTATTTTTATCTTGAATTTAGAGAATCAATGGGCCTGAAAGACACAGGTAAAAGACAACCGTACATCTGTTGATTTATAAAAATGGACCCCTGAAGAGGGAATTACAACTACTTAATTTTCCATGAAAGAGAACTGGAAATGGCGATTCTGTTGAGATAAATAAAATGTCCTAGAAAAAGGGCATACAATGGCATATAGATAGCAATGATCCTTATTTTTCCATGAGAGAATCGACAACTGTTTTAGAAATGTGTATGAAACGCCACTAGTATCAGTTATTTATTCAAACTTTTGTTTTAAGTAATGTGGTAAGAATAAAATCTGAATGATTATATCCTCAGTCTAATTTTATTGGCTACGAACATTCAATTTAAGAACGTCAATTAAGAAAATTTAAGTGAAATATTTTTTTGATATATTATAGCCACAAAAAATTAATCGTTTGAGAATGAGTTTTGTAGGCACACACAGTTCACCATAGAATAAACAAAAACTTCTAGTCTTTTCAGATGGTCATTATCAGCAAACTAAAACTCCTCTATTTTCAAAATGTGTCACAAAGTGACGAGGACCCGCTTCGCCAGTCAGGAGACAAAATTCGTAGTCAAATTTTGGTTCCATGCTTTATGCTTTTAATTGCCAATAATAAATCAACAATTTCCTATCCAATCCCAATATATAGGTGTAACCACAAGCCATACAAGGTTAAAGTAAAAACTACGTAGGAATACTTTCAAGTGATCTCTATTCCTAAAATAAATTTACGTGTCAATTAAGAGTGAAAAATATCAAATTACAATTTGTGAATTGCTCGTGTTAACTTTTTATCATTACAATAAATTTCTGTAGATTTTTTTTAGGCTTTCTATTTAGCTCTTTGTCTCAATAAGCACTGCCATTTATTATGTCATTTTTATATACGCGTAATGTTTTCCCACCCAACCCGTCTCTATCTCGGTGTTCCGATGTTCTTTCCCATGATGACGAATATTTATCGAAGGCCAATATTGACAAGTTATAAGCCGCGATATAAATAATAAACGACTATTCAGTTAGAATATCGGAAGGAAGGAATTCTGTTACTGTTATAGGTCTATGAAATTACGCACACACACACACACACACAAACACACAGACACACACACATATATATATATATATATAATTTAAAATGTGTATACGTGTTTGTTTTGATAATAGAAACTTATAATTTATTTTAACATGAATTTCTGGTAATTTTATCCCTAAAATTGAAACCGTTAAAAATTCTATTTTTCTTTGTTCTTCGTTCTCACTCTGATAGAACTTGGCGGTTTCGCATGTACCAAAATTTATTCTTGCTTAGATCAACAATTCTTATATCCCTTCTTTATATAACTTACTTTCTCTTCGTCCACATCATCACATGACTAACTATTAATACACCGATTGGCTGGTTAATGTGTTTTTCCGGGCAGAAGATCTCAAAATACGATGGTAAAATAAACTTATCATTATATTTTTTCTAAAATTTCTTTTCTTTTTCTTACTTGTTCACTTTCTTCAATTGTAGGACTTTTAAAGCACTCATTATACACACACACACACACACACATATATATATATATATATATATATATATATATATATATATATATATATATATATATATATATATATATGTGTGTGTGTGTGTGTACAAAATGCTTATTTTTAAGATTGTTTTTCCTATCGAAGAGAATAGAAAAGCTCTCGTACAACTTCAATTGGGCGTTAAAAATGAAGTAAAAGTTTTTTTCACCTAACTTATGGTTCCTCGTTCCTACAGCTATGGGTTTTTTATAAATTAAGGTAAGATTTTTTTTTAGAACGAATTGGTATTTCATGTTTGAAGGACAGATAGGCATCCTTTGTATAATTACTGTATATTTGGGAAGGCCGAGAACAAATGTGGGTATGTGTACATACATGTACACATTCGTACATGCCCATAGAGGTATCAAGGACAATTTTAAGTTCCTCTCAGGTGGAAAATTGTGTGCCCCTGTGACCCGTTATCTGGTACAAGTGCACACACACACACACGCACACACACATATATATATATATATATATATATATATATATATATATATATATATATATATATATATATATATATATATATATATAATTCACCAAGAATGTCACCTAATAGTAAAAATTTGGCTTACTGTTAATAAAGAAATGTAATAAGTAAACTATTAGCATCACTTTTGCCATAAGTAAAAGTATGTAAAGTGAATTCGAAATGCATTTTTATATACGGATGTCTGTTTATTTTTTATTGTTCATTTTGTTGTTTAAAATGATGTAGTCAATTATGTAAAGGTTTTATATAGTCGATGGAAACATTCTTTTTTATAGAGAATAGAAAAGAAAACGATCTCGAAAGTACATGGCACTTGTCTCCAACCAATACTCCGTGCTCCATTGAATAACACACACACACACACACACACACACACACACACACACACATATATATATATATATATATATATATATATATATATATATGTATGTGTGTGTACCTACACTTTTTTGATATAATTTGATATTTAGCTGATTAATTGATTAGTTTTTTTTGTAAAAAATGATTTGTTTCTGTAAAGTAAAGATTTTATAAAGTAAATGCATAATTTATCATTAAATGTAAATTACAAAATTATTCTTAAACAATTCATTAAATGTTATGTAATCAAACGTTAAATGTATACTGCACTATGTAAGTAGGAATGTTTGGTAAAAATCATGAATCCATGAAAAATTAAGTCAAGAAAAACTTTTTAAAATTAAAAACTGGAAAAAATTATTCTAAAAAATTAACATTAAAAAAGTTAAACACTAATCCTTTAGTAGTAATTTAGTGTATTATGTGTATAATATTTTAAAAACAAGAATTAATAAATTATAAAATCTTTTGTAACTTTTGCCGTATCCCTAAAATTGTGTAACAGACAGTAACATGGCTTGTAATAATTTCCCCTTACATCATTCTTATTGCTTTCTATCAGATCAAATTTTACAAATAGTTTAGAGAAATTGATGTATTTTCTGTTAACGCCTTTTATCTAAAATAATATTTGTTGGCAGGGAAATTAGTTTTCCCAAATACCCTCGAATATTCCCGAAGTGTATCATCTTTTTCAAAATCTCTGAATGTTCCGAGAAAATGTATTTTCTTTCAATATTTTTTCGCAGACTGATGAAACCTTATTCTTTTCATCGATTGCTTCATCCATCTTTTGAATTTAAACAATTCTTGAATATATATATATATATATATATATATATAATATGGAATCTTTCTTTCTTCCTATCTCCTTTATATATATATATATATATATATATATATCTGCCTAGCTGCCGATGATATATGTTAAGTTCTTATTTATTAAATAAAAAAGCGTGGGGAAATCATTTCAAAGTAGAAGTAATGTTAAAACGTTTTATTTCACGGTTTAAGGAGAGGAAGCTAGTTCTTTATTCTCCATGTTAAATATTTCAACAATTTCTTGTATTTCTTCTAATATTGACGAAAAATGAAAAGAATATTTTATTTTGTTTGTGTTCGTTTCATTGGATTAGAAATTTGGATTGTTTTGTTTTTAAATTGGTTCTGATAATAATTAAAGTCCAATATGTTTTCTGGAACTTGAGTCGATTCTTTTAAAATATTTATAAATTATTATACCAGACGGTAGATTTAATCGTTGTTATTATACAATACTATAGATTGCTATATAACTTTGTTTTCACTATGTTCAGTTTTATGTTGATTTATTTAAGAGAAAATACGTCTAGACATTTAATATAAAAATATGCCACCGGGAATACATGATATATGACAGCTGCGAAATGATTTCAAATTAATATTTTTACCAAGAAAAAATATTTCATTTAAGTCCATATTATGCCCGTACAGTTTGGATGAATTATTTAATAAATAGAAATATTTTTTATAGTTATTACAGATTTTTTTGAGTTTCTTTTTATATTTTATAGGTTAGATGAATTATCGAAAGAATGAAAGTATTTGTTATAGTTGCTACTAATTTTTTTTGAATTTTTTTTTATATATTTCATAGGTTTAGATGAATTATCGAACAATTGTAAATATTTATTATATATGCTGCTAACTTCTTTTTCATTTCTTTTATATTTTTATTATGTTTAGATGAATTCGGAAATAAATGTAAATATTTGTTATAGTTGCTACTGGTTTTTTCATTTCTTTTGTATATTTCATATGTTTAGATGAATTATCGAACAAAATGTAAATGTTTATTATAGTTACAACAAATTTCCTTTGAAATTTCTTTTCTACTACTGAGTGACACTATACTATCAAAATTAATTTATTTTCTTCATAATTAATCTTTTTAAGGATTTCCTATGTTTTAGGGCATATTTATGTAAAAATGTTTAAAATGTCAAGTTAAAATATTGTTTGTTATTTTTAATTATTGAATGAAAATTAACTTTATTAAAAACGCTTCTTCTCCCTTTTTTATAAATAATATAAATACTATAAAAACTATATGAATATTATAAAAATACAATTATATAAATATTATAAATAATGCAAATATCATAAAATTTTATTTTAAAATAAACTTGATAATCATAAGCATTTACGAAAACGATTAACTGAATAACATTATTTATAATAAAGTTATTTATAACATGAGTTTTTTTCTCAAATAGTAGTCTGTAATATTATTTATATAGAATAGTCAAACTTTATGTAGGAAACATATTATTAATTCCAACTAAGTTTAGTTTAATAGTTTTTCTGCGATTTAAAAATTAGAGAAATTATAAAGCAACATGAAAGATAAAAATAACCTTAAAATGTTTCAAACACTCATAAAATCCAAAAAGTTGTTTTTGAAAAAATTTTTAAAGTTATCAGTAAAAATTTTATTATATGTTTCAGTAATGATCAATTATCGCAAGATGTCGAATTCTTAATTATATTTCTCAAATAAAACAGCTACAACCATCGAAATTTTAATCCCATTTAATTCAACTGAGAGTCTATTCTCGCTTTAAGAAAGCCAATTTTTAATAAGAATTTTCCATTTAAAAATATTATTAGTCTAACGAGGTTTAACTGGATAATTTTAGCCTCGGTTGAAATATTTACATTCCCGAATATCTGAAAGGTAAATTGAAATCTGCACTTGATGAATGTAAGGTCATTCACAATTATGCTCTGTATAAGACTACATATTTATTTGAAGCACTTTCGTGGGGGAACAGTAAAATAAATGTGGTATTTAAACAAATTGAAAATCTTATTATTTTTAACATTAAAAAGATTGCTATAGATACGATATAAATTAAATGCTGAGTCCTATTTTATGCTTCAATAATTCAACAAAATTTATATTAATTGTAGGGTTATTTTAAATGGGAAAAATATGTACAGCAACTACAAAAATATTTTTAAAATATTCCCATTGCTTAAAAATATGCACCACTCATGGATCTATGCTATGTACGTGCTTATTAGTTTCAACTGTGTTGAATAAATTAGGGCTTACCATCCCAAAAGGCTACGTGGAACCACACTGGAAATGCATCTTATGCTGTTGTACCTTAATTTATGTATGTATGCAATTATTTATATATATGTATATGCAAATAAATGTGTATATATGTATATTATGTATGTATACACATATCTATATATGCATATATCTATATATAAATGTTTGTATGTATGTGTGTATGTATATATATATGTGTGTGTGTGTTTGACTTATACATTACATAAACAACATACTTAAACAATACATTAAATTTTTATTAGTATTATCCATAAACGAACAAAGAAGGTTAAAAAATTATAAATGTGCTTAAACAATTATTTTAATCTCCATTTCAATTTAATGTTTTATTTATTATGATAAATGCAATATTTGTTTTAATTAAAAATTTGAAGAATAATAACTCGGGCCACATTACGATCGTGACCCTGGGTTAAATAACATATGGAAATTATAACATATGTAAAAAACAATTTTAAATACCTAACATCCGTTAGGTATAAATGAATAATCTATCAATCGTTCTTGTTTATTCTGCTTTCTACTAATATCTTTCGTAGATATGTCTTCTCATGTTTGTCGATACAATTTAAAACTGCCAAATTGTAAAATCTTTACTGGCAAAAATTGACTTAGAGGGACAAGGACTTGTTTACTTAGAGGGACTTCTTTACAAGGACTTAGAGGGACAAGGACTTAGTTGCCAAATGCCAAACATTTGGCAACTAAGCGCCATTAGTCTTCTAGCATTCCAATATTTTTAAAAAATAGAAGTAAAGTTATTTAATTTAGTTAGTGTGTCCAAATGTTCTCTGTTCATTGATTATCCAGCGTTATATAAATTCCAATAAGGAGTGTCATTACGTCCAATCGTAAACGAATGAGTACTAAGGAAGTCATGTCCAGTAAGAAGACGAAACATTTCAACAGTAGAGGCACAAGGAATACTAGGGTTGGAGGAAGACAGGCCTCCTTTAACCTAAACGTCTATTCACAAGCTTTCAGAAATTTCTAGAAAGTTCCGGAGTTGGAAGGTTTTAAAAATTTCCAGTCACCAAATCGCGAATTATATCTCAAAATCGCCAAATTTTGTGACAAAATAGATTTGCTTGAAACCATGCGAGTTCTCAAAATACGCATAGTTACAGTTTGTAACAAAAAGCTCAGAAATGACTTTGACTTTTGGGGAATGGTATTACCTTCTTTCGCCAAGAAGTCAGCCCTCTCATTTACTTCAACACCACAGTGAGAGGAGAAACCATTGTAAGGCTATGGAAATTGTAATGGAATTTAAACTGAACTACGAGCACAGATATTCTTTGAGTCACAAATTTTATTACTAGACATATCATACAGAGCAGCTCTAGAATCAGAAATAACAAGTTTGATAAAAATGTGTCTTCTAGCAATAATCTATTGCAAAACTCGAATGTTAATACGAGATTTAAAAATTGAGAACGGGGAGTCTGAGAATGTATTTTTGTAATTTTAGTTTCTGGAATTTTAAAAAATAAAAAATGAGGATAGAAAAGAAGTTTTCGAAATGGCATTTTTTAAAAAATAGGATGGTGTATTTTTTGTAACTAAAGATGTGAAATATCAAAACGTAGTCCCTTTTCTCTTAAAGGATGTTAGCTGCATAATTCCACCCTAAGTTGAAATATTCGGAGACGTAAATTCTCAAACAGATTTGTGAGACTTTGAGAGAAATCTGTTGGAGATAAATGTAAAGTCATTCACAATTATGCTCTGCCTGCATAATTAAGAATGGTCTTACATTAATCTGTTTGAGGAAAACTGGAAAACAAATGTGGTATTTAAACAAAGCATGAATATTTGTAAAACTATAAATCGTTACTGATATACAATAAGGGAAATAAATATCACTTCCGTATTTTTCTATGTTGTGACATCATTTAGAAAATTTTGTTCAGTTTATTGCATCTATTTTACTTCCATTTTGAGAAAAAAAACTCATGCGGTAATACTATAGGTTGATGGTGCATGTAGTTTTATTACATTTTTTATTTTGACTATTTTTTTTTTACATTTCGGAGTCTTTAACAGTTAAAATTTAATTAGGGTCGAAGTACAACGGTCTATCTATTACTTTTCACTTGTTATTGTAATTTATTAATGTATATGTACGTGTCTCCAATCTAACAAGAAATTACTATACTTAAGTTAGATTTAGCTACAATAAACAAATTTTATGGCAATAAAAATAAAAGTTATGTTTTACATGGCAGGTTTATGCTTGGTGATCCCAGAGACATATTTTTCAAATGAAACAATAAAAAACTATAACTCATAAAAATTCAAATGTTTCCCACGCAAATAATTGATTTATCTTTAAAATAAAATCTAGACATGGGGGCTGTTATATATTGTACGTAAGCTGTAGTAATTAAAAGAGGTCTTTTCGAGGTTCAAAGGGTAGACTGTCCGAACATGCTCGTCTAGAGAAAAAGTAAATATTAAGGAGGTAGTATTAATACATTTCTTACTTGTATTTGATTTATTAATAAAATAATTGGGGTTAAAAATAATTGAGTTCGCCTTTGGAAAGAAAAACAGAGAATCAATATTTTGAGACTGAGTGTATTTAGGTATTTCGATGCAATATCCCCTACATTGAAATAGAAATCTTACGTATTAGTTATGCCCTCCCACACTGTACTAAAAAGTCTATGAAACTGAATTCTGATTTAAAAAAAAAAACCGTTTACAGATAGAATAGAAATTATGGGAAGTTCAATATTGATTTTTTTTCGGTCTAAAGTACAACAGATTTTTGTACATGGTAATGCTGCGCATTCTTTCGCATAAAATTCGTTGAAAAAACACTAAGGAATATTTTAGCTGTACCTGTTTCTCTGCTCCATTTTTCATAGAGCTTAATACTTTTCTAACTAGTACCTGACTTACGGATGATAATAATAGGGATCAAAAATAATTAAGTTCACCTTTTAGCTTAAAAAAAAATCCCCAGAAAATCAAAATATTTTGTGACACAGTTTATTTAGACGCAATATCATTCAAATGCTTTCAAATCTTTCTAATGTCTGTGACAGTTTTCAATATTTATTAACATTGTTCTTAACCTGATGTGTTGCCCTGCTATCAAAAGCGTTTTCCTACCTTATACTTTTAAATTTATGATTTAAACGTATAAGAAGTATAAGAAATTTGAGGAAAAATTCTTTAACACGATTATTATTATTAGATTTGTACTCACATTGTAATACTTACTTTACACTTATTAATGCTAATCACTTTATAGTTTCGTATCTTATATAAAATTTTAGATATAATTTTGATAATCCTGAAGCGTGAAAGTATTGATTATTAAGCTTTTAAATAAATAGTATTACATTGTGGAGTAATTTATATAGACTCAGTTTGTTTTTATTATTATATTGAGTTATGAATAATGTTTATCAAACTCTAATTTCAGGTGAGCTATAGCCGAATCGGTAGGGGATGAACTCTGCTACTGACATGGATGTTCGAAATCCTCCGGAAGTGGATTTAAGCAGTAGGTCGTTGTATTATATTCTTATTTCTTTTAGTTAATTGTTGATTGCAATTATTTCTTAAATATGTTATATATTTTAATGTATTTTCATATAAGCACATTATAATTCTATGTTTTTGTTGTGAAGTTTTATTTCTGTTATGATACTCTTGTTCATCATTTTGATAGCTTTTATTTCAAAGAATTCGATTTTATTTTTCGTTATAACACTATCTATATCAGAAATGGTGAATCTTTGGCAAGCGTGTTACTAGGTAGCAAGCTACAGGTACGTAATAAATTAATTTTATTCCCATATGTTTCCTGAGAACAATATTAAAGACTTTATCTCCAGTACTAGCAGCCACTTAAATCAAATTTAGAAACTACGAGCATGAGCGATTTAGTAAGACTGAAAGGGGACGAGTACTCCCTCCACCATGAAAGTTTCTGTAGGGGACATTGACGTTTTCTTGCGGAAGTACTGATGTGGGGTGGGTTATTAAGAGGGAACCTAAACTAAAATGTAAATCATGTTGAATTTTATTTACTTACATTTTAATTTGAAGGTGGTATGCAAGAAACTGATGTTTTGAAATATGAAAGAATGATTTTTGAGAATGAAAGAACCGATGAAAGCTATAATCTCTTTACTGATTAAGATAATTTCATTTTCTAAACATAAATTTAAAAATGTGACAATATAAAAGGTTTCTATTCCATACAGAATCTAAATATCTAAATAAATGTGGGATCCATCAGCCGGGAAATATTCATAACCACATTTAAGATGATAAATGGAGCATTTATTTGACAAAACACGAGGACAAGACACTAATAATTGAAGATAAAAAACCCAAAGTTTTGAATGGACATCATCGTCACCCACCACACTCTCCAGCTCCTTAAATAGATATAGTCTATAGTGAGGTGCGAGATGAGAACTTTCATTTTCTGCATAAATGTCATTAAAACCTTTATATTAAAGCAGTAATTCTCACATGGTGAAAAAAAGGCAAATAAAGATTATAAAAATTAAGCATTTTTATGTAGATTATAGACGTTTAAATGCAATTTTTAGTAGAACAAGTGTCACACTGAACACTTGAAAATGTTAAACCTTAATTTAACTGGGACACTAATCTAAAAAGTTCGCTTCCCTGATCTATATGCTATTAAAATTTGTTTCTGTCTGTCTGTGCATAACCTTAACTATTTAAAAAGAGTCGGGAGTAAGGGGCCGGAATATATATTCTCGAATCCCAAAAAGTCTTTGAAACTCATTTTGGCAAGTCTCAGCTTTGTAGAATTGAAATTAATAGGTATGTTCGTCAAAAACAACCCAAAATTGTTATTCCTTTAAATGTGATATTTTTGCACAAATCATGTAAATAATAGATGAAAGAAAGCGATGGGATTACCTGTTGTTGCCTCGCAAATAAATTACTTCAAAACAGCTAACAAGACTTCAGAAATGATATAGTTAAGGAGTAATTACTCTATAAACGTGTTTATATTAACATGGATATCAGAATTTGTCTTCATGCCCGCAAGACACATAGAGATCAAGCCTCGCTAGCTATATAAATATATTTAGCTAAACACACATTTTTTACACAGCCATATAATTTCAGTTATAAATGCATTTACATATTTCCTTCCACAACTATATGAAATTATTCAGTAAATATTCAAGTTTACTAAAACCAGCTTGTTTTATTAAATAATTAACACTAGATTGCCCAAGGCAGTCATTTTGACTGTTTTTTAATTTCAATTAGAAAAACAATTATGAAATATAATGACACAATTTCTTAGAATTTGATGACTTTTTCTATAACATATAAATGGGTTTATGAATAATTGTAGTTACTTCCGCCCTCCTTTATTATATAATATTAAAAATTAATTTTAAACAAATTACTTTACATATTTGTTATTTTTTCACAATGTAGTCTTTTTGACTGTTTTTGGGCAATATAGGTATACAAGAAATCTCGGGCAATCTAGTGTTAATGAATTTTTATTTAATAAAATACCTCCGTACCTTTACATTCATTATAATTGATAACTGTCCCAAAAAATATCATGGGATACCGACTACAGACATGTTAATTGGAATAAAAGACACATATAAAAAGTTACGTATCAAACAGGGATTAACAGAATACTTTATCATTACGTTCCATAAAAATAATTCATTTCCATAGCAAGATATTATGTGTCGGTCTGTAGCAATAACGGCATTGTTAGACGTAATTTATCGGATTATTTTCTCTATGCCTATTATTAAATTTAATAATACTATTCATTCATTATTGTCTTACCGATTATCAGGAGAAATATATTTTATGCATATTTTTAGTTAAAACTGTCTTATAGCATTAATTAAATTATGGTAAAGAATGGGATGGGGATTTAGTAAATACAAGCGTTTTTCTAATAATAATAATTAAATATTAATACATATACATGAGAATTTCTGTATACATTATATGCTTATATCATATGTATTATATGTGTGCATATATGTATGTATGCCTTCCCATGTAATTGTAAATTTTTCTTTCAACGAACGACAGACAACTTAATATGACATTGGGTACAATAAGATTGCTTTAATTAAAAAAAACTGTTATATGAGAATTTTTTAAAAAACTGTAAAAATTCTTGTGACTAGAAATTAAACTTTTTTGTTCAATTTAACATCTATTTTTAGTGAATTATTTATATATTTCTAACACCTAAACTATTGCATATCATGCACGCAATTACACATATTTGTACTATTTCATATTTGTGTACTCTTATGTATGCATAGATCTCAAAAACACATACATGTATATGAGCTATTACACATGTTTTTTCTTATGCATTTATAAATAGCCGACACGCATGACTTTATGCTTATTATTTATATTTTATACACTTATGGATCATGCACACATACATTAGCACGTTTTGGTAACTTTTTTGTAAGACTTATATAAAAAATCTTAATTTTCACACACACACACACACATATATATGTATATATATATATATATATATATATATATATATATATATATATATATATATATATATATATATATATATATATATATATAATAACTTACATATGACTCTGTGTCTTATTTATTTTCTTATATATTTTTAGATCACTCAAACATGCCATAACATGTTTCCGTACGTCCTTTTCTTTGTGAAATTTTAATAAAAGCCATTTATATAATAAAGCCTACACCTTGTGTGGGAATTCGGTGAAAATAAAATAACATTTTTATTTCTTAAATCACTTTCGAATTTCATTAAAATATTGTAATTATTTTTTCTATCTGTGATAGAATATATTACATTTCAGTCTAATTTGAGTCTAATAAAACGATCTGTTAAAACAGAATTCACATATTTTGAGGTGTCAACGTTATTAATACTCCGCTAAATCCTACAAAACCACATTAATTCTATTATAATATTAAATCTAAATATTATGTTTAGACTCAGTATTTCCTTTTCTATAGCCTTTCCATTCCAGGCGAGCTTCTGACATTATCTTTGCTTTCAAATAATCTCATATTTCTGAAAAGAGTGAGGCAGAACATTATCTGCCTATTTGGACGTCCTCAAATGTTCTATTCCTTACTTAAACTAATCAAATGAGACGGATTTTTCCCTCTTCGAACAAATATCATTCTTTCCCTTTTTGTCCGTTCTATAACAAAGAAGGAGTATTCGTATTTGTATTGGAGCAGACAGCGCCGTCAAGTGCGTTACAGCGTAAATGTTCGAAGAAATAGTTTTCCTTATGAAAACTAATATTATCAGATTTTGAATAGATGAAAAATATTAGCAAACAGAAAACAAGAACTAGGTTCGTTTATTCAGATGAATTTTATGATATAAAAATTGCGTTTAAAATTTAAAGAGGAAAAATAAAATTCATTCCTGACACCTTTTTCTGGAATAACTTTTATTCTTTTTTTCAGTGAAATAAAGATCAAAAGATAAGTAACCGAACTATGATCGAATTGGTTAGGACGCTGATTTGACTTTCCGAAATTTGTGGGTTCGAATACCACTGTGGTGTGGATGTTCGTATCCCTTCAGAATCAGCTTTAAGCAGTAGGTCTCGGTTTCATTAAACCTCATGCTGCAAAGCAGTAGACCATAGCTTTTTACACCAAACCAAAAGATAAGTACGCTTTTCTATCTTCCAGTATAATAAACAACTGCTAGTTTTCGATCTAGGTAATTAAGTTCCGAAATTATGGTATTAGTTATTTCAAAATTCAAAATAGTTTCTAGATCTTATTAAACTAATAATATAGACAGTGTTAAAAAAATGAAACAAGTCATTTTCACAAAGCGATTGACAAACACATTTATTTAAAATTAATGTTCATCATAAAATTACGAAATATAATCTAAAATAATAAAAGATTCATATTTGGCGATTTTTCCTTGCATTGGCGATCGGATATGTGAAGAAACGTTTAAGAGGACACATCACCTTTAAGCACTTTTAAATGGAAGATTTTTTTCTTATATTTCGTCTAATGTCTTTTATAATTAGTATCCTAAATACATGTGATTTTTCAGCCTTTGTTAACTATTTTTATTCATTTAGTTTTGTTTAATTTACTCTGAGCTTTGAGCTATTAAGAGCCTTTATATTGTAAAGTGAAAAGCGAGTGCTTGATTCAAAATTTGTTTTTAAAATTATATATATATATATATATATATATATATATATATATATGCGAGGGATGAATAGATAAATTATATTATATTTATTTCATTAGCATCGTTACTTTTAATATTTATTAAATAACCTTTTTTATGGATACATGCTGTTATTAATTTAATGGTATCAAAAAGCAACCAAAATTTAAAAGGTTTTTTAATTGAATTGTGAGAATAAGACATCTGATGTACGAAATATCATAAATTTAATTTTAATAGATTAATTAAAATAATTAATAATTCCTTTTCAATATTTGATCTTACGATGAAATAGAAATACTTATTTCTTTACGGTACATTAATTATGAGATGATAAATAAATAAAACGTTTCAAATTAATTTTAAGATAGTATGTTTCGCAGACACAATATGAATTTGAAAATTATTTCTGTATTTGTATGAAGTGTTTGGATCTTTAATGTAAACTTACAAATAATTAAATATTCTTGAAGTATGTATACAGTTGTAATAATTGCATTACGTCAGGAATTTTAAGATCATATTCAGCTATGTAAATGAAATTTATTGTTCGAAATTCTATTGCTTATTTTAATAATAGCGTTGAATTGGCAGTATTTTGTTGAATTTGTTTATGGAGTAGGTACTGAATAAAGATGCATGTTAGAATTAAATGTCCAATGTCGCTTTTAAGACCAAATTCTTCTTGTGATTTAATTATAATGTAATATATTAAACTAAAATTTCAAAGGAAACAATGCCTCTTTGTTTTGATTCTATTTCATCTCTTTTTTTAAGTATCTTTCGGATTTAATTGTTCACATCCAAGTAATTAATAACTTAATTAATATTTTGTGTGTAAAATTTAGAGGCATTACACCACAGAGAGTGTTTAGGAAATAATAATCCTCTGAATTAACTACAAATTTCAGTCTTTGACACAGAAACTTTAAATCTTTAAAGATTCATGTTTTCTTTTTTACATTTTTAAAATTGCTCGATATTTCTGAATTGTTTAAAACATTACTCATCCGTCTATATCCTTACTATTAGACTCGTATTTTAGAAGTTTTTCATACTGAATTTTGAATGTCGGCGAATTGTTTCAACTACTGACCAATTTTTCATCAATTATTTTTCAAATATTTTTAAAAGTTTGTACTTTATTATCCCAATACTTTTTAATACTGCTAGGCAAACTTACGATAATGCAGGTATTGTGCTGTCATTCAATAAAATATACAACTAGGCATTTCAGGACATTCTGGGGATTAACCCCTTAATACCCAGTTTTTTTTTTTTTAAAAAGTCGGGAAAAAAATCAATTTTTTTATGTAAAATATACAATTTAGAATGTTCAATTAAAAAAAAATATATTTTATACTTAAATAAGTAATTGTTATAGCTTACAATCCCATGTAAATGATAAATATCAATAAAACAATTGTTTTTTTCCTTTCACAATTTTATTTTCATTTCTCGATCGTATTGGATTGTGAAAAATTATAGCAACACAGAGTACAACACCCCCTTTAATTATCTCGAGAGTGCACAGTTTGGCCAGTCTAGCGCGCTCGAGTTAACTCGAGCGGGCACGTTAAGGGGTTAAAATGTTGATTGAGGGCAACACAAGTCAAAAGCTTAATCTTTCATAGCAGGTGACAGATAAGCACGAGGATGGCATTCAAAATCTAGTTCTGCATAACAAAAAAACAATATTGGAATTTATCTTAAAAAGTGATAAAAGGAAGGTTTTTGTGTAAAAGTAAAATTGATAAAAAAAAACCTTGAGTTATTTAATTGCAAACCGTACTTAAGTAACCAACCTCTTATAATTGACATTATGTGAAGAAATATCTTTATCAAAATACATTAAAGATATTTTCCAGCTAAATTTTCCTAATAATTTTAATGTCTCCAATACTAGTTTATTCAGATATTTCACACAAATGAAAATGATTACATTCAAAGTTAACGTGATTATACATACATAATTTATATGTATTTATAATTATTTAATAAAAGTAAGATTAACACTTAAATAATTAGTTAGAAATAGACTTAGTGCAGACATGCCCAAAGCAAACAAACATGACAATACTATTTTCCTGAAATACATTTAACATCTTGTAACTGTACTTAATATTATGAACTTATTCTACAAAAGGCGAAGATTTAATCTTGTCAACCAAAAGGTTAGTTTTTTCTCATAACATCTAGAAATAAAGACTATCTTATATTGATCTATTTTCATAAAGAAATTGAAACATAGTTTCGCCGATTTTATTTATTGTAAATAAATGTACATGCGCTTCGAAAAAACAACAAAATCTCATCTTGCTTTATAGTAAAATTATCTAAAAAATGCAAATTTAATGTAATCTTAAATCTGCTTAAGAATATAAAGTATAAAAATAAATTGAACACGTTTGAAATAGTCATATGCAGATATTATCTCGAAAATAAGAATGAAATAATTATTCTCCGTTGTATTTAATCGAAATAAAAATTTAAAATGGCACGTAAATCATATCATTCCATTTACTTCCTTCTAGGAGCATAATAAGTGCAATTTTTATTTTTGATAACTAGTACCTCTCAGAGAAAATGTAAAAATTATACGCTGGATAATGTTAAATTTAATCCCACATTTTTTACTAGATTGGGGTATGACTTTATAAGAAAGGTAATTATTTTGAACTTTATAAAAAGGGAGAACATTGTCATTTGAATGAGAAATATGGTATATCATTGAAAATATGTTTCAGAATCTCAAATATAAAAGATGTACCTGGATGCATGTAAATATAATTGCGTAGAAACAGGATTAACATGGAAATGTGACAGCGGTGGACTTCTTTAATCCTCCTTTCCAAATCTCAATTGTTTTTCCGTTTAATGAATGTTTAGAGATACTTAATGCTTTTTTAGGTCACATCTTGCTCTGTAAGTATCGTAGGAGTTTGAGCTATGTGTCGCTTTGAAGCTCAGAAAATTTGTTTTTCAAATATAAACGTTTTCAAATATATTCACAAGTATGTTTTTAAAAATTGACGATGAGTTTTTAAAGATTTTTAAGTATTAATTCCATTTTGTCAGGGGATCAAAAATTTACTTTAAAATTGGGACGTAGAAAGTATCTCCGTAATAATATTTTAAAATTAATTAGTTACAGTTAGATGCATTTTCAAACTTTAAAAAAATAGAACTAGCAAAAATAACCGTTAGAAAAAATGTTGCTCAGCTAGTACTTCATAAGGAAGTTGAAAATCTACAAAGAAAAAATGACTATTTAAAAACAATATAGAGATGTTTATCATTAAAACTTTAATAAGTTCAAAAATGTGTTTTCGATGAAAATAGCTAAAGTGTAAAAAAGTTATTACTATGGATAAAAGATATTACTCTTGTATCCTATATCAAATATTGTTTAGATGAAAAATTATATTTCTAATTTGAACATTATGCTGCAATAAAGCGTTAAAACTTTTTTTTAAACAAAGATTATCCTACTAGAGAATGAGTATCCAAAAAATAGGCACCAACAAATCCTTTACCTATTATTTTGCTTAATATACATAGAAGTTTATTGAGAGAGCAGAAAAATTTTACTTTTTAGCGGCATGTGTAGGAAGTAGTTATTTTATGTCATCAACCAATTGAACACAATACGTCTGACTCAATAGTCCACCATATTGTCGTTTGAGACTTACTTTGAATCTATGATTAAACCATTGACAGTACTACGACTTAAAACACCCCCTTTTATGTCAGGAGAATTTTCCTTTCTACAGTTTGAAGAATCCTTTGAGGTTATCTTTTATTTAAGGAATCCTTTGAATCAAAGAGCAGAAAAATAGGATATCACGTCTTTATTTTATTCATATTTAGAAAATTATTACTGCATCTTTATTTACCACAATACAAACATCGTAAGTTTATGTATTCTTCATTATACTTCTGTTTTTACGAATTGATAAATCCGAATCACCTAAAAACTTTTGTAACAGCTTTTTTATTATCCCCAGCAGTAGCGAAACTATTTTCTGTATTCGTTGTATGAAGCATACTAGTTTTTAATCACAAAGCTATTATTACTAGGGTAGTATAAATTACAAATAAGAATTATTAATCAAGAGTTATCAATCAAATATATTAAAATCCTAACGCTCACTTGTGTGATTTCACAGACAGAATGTTAACAGAACTTGTATGCTTGGTTTGGAAGTACGAGATATATGTTGCAACCCAAGGAAGGTGTCGGCTGTATCCCAGATAATACAGTAGCTTAGGTATCTCCAGAAACAGGCAGAGAGGCAAAAAGAAATTTTGGTTAAGAAAATAGTTATCACTTACTTAACCCCTTTTAAAGTTCCAGAGAACCCTAATGCACCGTGAGTCCCAGGTTAAAGACCTCTGCCTTATGTATTTATATTGTATGAATTTTTTAATTCTTCACGGATTTGAAGATTTTATTTCATTGACGTTCAAATTAAAATTATCCAATAGTAAATGAGCGAGTTCACAAACGTCATATATGTATAGTGTGCAAATTTATGTTGAAACTACAATAGAGGCCAAGGTTTTTCAAAGTAAGATTCGCCGAACCCTAATCTTCCGCAACGACCCTCCAGGCGTTCCACGAGAAAATTTTTAACACTATCGGAATTTTAAAGAATATCTGTAAATTCGTTCATAATTTGCCTCTAATCTCTTGCATAGTATTATTAATGATACTACTGCCGAACGATGACCGAATGTTAGGGTTCTACTCTATTAGTAGCTTGCGGAACCAGAGATCCCAGTTTCGAATGGAGCGATGTTCGTAACCTTTCGGAATCGGCTTTAAACAGTAGATATCATGCTCATTAGCCATCGTTAGCAAAACAATAGACCGTAGAACTACAAACCAAACCAAATATCAAATACTACGCCAAAAACGGAAGAATGGGGAAAGTTAAAGAGATCTGATAAGGAGTCATTCAAACCACATGCAACAGAACAATTCAAGAAGGGGTGAAACATTTATATCCTTTTACTTGTATCATTTCTTTAAAAATCCACATCACCTTTTGGAAATATTATCTACATTTTTATACTGCTTTATATTGCTTAGTATTTATGTTTGTCTAGTCAGTGATAAATAACAGACCGTAAGTTTGTCCTTCAGTAATGTTTATTCAGGGGTTCCCTTTTTTGGTATGTAGAAAAAAAAGGTTCCGTAAGATGAAAAGTTTGAAAATCTGATGTATGTCATTTTAGAAAACGCAGGAAGCTCACAAATAGAATAGATACATCAGATATATTGAGTAATAACATTCTGTAAGTTACATATTTAAAAGATTGACTAATTCTTAATAAATTACTTTAGTCGCTTCTTTTTTGGCACGGCACCAATATTTTTAGCCTGCTATCTTACACGCTTCCCAACAAGTTTATTTCAGAAAAGAAAGAGCATGAGTATTTAAATAAAGATCGGACCATTTCTGTAAATACGCTAAACGTAAAAGAACAATTCCTCTCTGCAATACCTCTCGTTTCCATTAATTACTACTTGTTTCATTAATGATCTCTCGAGATGATTACGTTCATTATTCAATCCTAACATTCCTCCCATGGACACAAGAATAATGAACGTAGAATACTATTAGCTTCTCTTCAGAAAGGTTTTTTTCTTCCAATCTAAGCTCTGATAACGTAATCTTATGATTACAAGTTAAGAGACCATCTTATTACTTATAATTTGTTTGTTTATATAATATATATATTTTTTCTTTTCATTTCATTTGTAAAAATATTAATAGCAGGATTGTTTATACCAACGGTCATTTATTGTTATGAAAACTGTGTTTCTCAAGAAAACTAGAGTGATTTATGTGTTAATATTACACAATGGCAACTACTGCATCACTGGGAGGGAGGTAAAGGTACAAATTTGAAAATATACAGGTGAGCATAATAAAGTTTCACAATACACCCTCTTTATTAAAGAGCTATAAGTCTTTGAGATAAAATCTGAGAGTGAATAATCGTCTATGAGGAAGACATAATACTTGAAAACATATAAAAATAGTAGATATTATATAATATATGGTAATATTTGCATCGAAATCATATTGTTCATTATGTCTTTTTTAATTCACTGAATATCTCAATACGGAGGCTTTCAGAAGATGGGAAACAAATCATACACGAATGTGCATAGATTTCAGTTTAAAAAAATGGCGAACACACACACACACACACACACACACACACATATATATATATATATATATATATATATATATATATATATATATATATATATATATATATATATATATATATATATATATAAATGTCAGGTTTAAAAATGGGGGTTAAGAAATAAGCGTGTTCTAATTAAAAATAGTTGGAACTCATTAATGATAACGTAATAGGAGAAAGACACACCGTTGAGCCGAACTATACAGAGTAAAGAAGTTGACGAGGAAGTAGACATTAGGAATCTGTTTAAGTAGCTAAGCCTAAACATCCTCCACGCTTGTCGGCGCAAAAGGTGAACAAAGGATATAAAATTGGCATGACCATGGACGAAAGGATTACAATAAAGAAGTTTTTATATACAAAAAAAAAATGCGTCTTCCATGCCCTAACCACTCGTCCGTGTCATTTATCATTTCTGCATATATATATATATATATATATATATATATATATATATATATATATATATATATATATATATATATGCGCACATACATATATATATATATATACCCGCATATATATTTATTCGTATGTATACATATGTGTGTGAAAAAGAGATACTATATATGTATAAATAATTCTTTTCTTTGGCGAAGACAAGCACCAAAAATAGACAAACATGCAAATAGTAATATGTATAATTTTTAACTATATATATCAAATATATACATACAAATATGTATTTTTTAAATTTCTTTTCTGTACATGAATTTAATCAACAGGAAGCAATTGCATTTTCAAATTTAACAAGTGGCTGCACTTTTCACATTTGATCCAGGTCAAGTGACACTCACTACCCTTACTTAATTTTTGTAATGCACGTGAGCCTAAAAATGACATATTTATGTATATATACATACATACATACATATATATATATATATATATATATATATATATATATATATATATATATATATATATATATATATATATATATATATATATATATATATATATATATATATATATATATATATATAGTATGTGTGTATACAAAATCATATATATGAGTTGATGTATTAATTTTAAAACAAATATAGTCACAGATAAATAAAAATGCAGGCTGATTAATTTTAATAACATTAAATGGTATAATAGGAATTTGTATATCTGTGTTTGTATATGAGAAAAATAGTTTTATGAATATTGAAGTGTTTAAAATGTTATTACTCGGTGTACACGAACTTCTCGTATTTCAAATTATGTGACGTTATATAGCGTACTCAATGTTTGTAATCTGCTGATTGAGTCAGTTATTTACCTTTGACACGCTAAAACATGAATTAAAGCATATTTATTAACGTTCGCTTCTCGTGCCATTACTCTTTCTACTTTAACGTTGATTCTTCCCATCTGAATAATAAGTTCATCCTTTGGAGTCAATCAATTATTCCGATAATTCAGCCTTTTCGAAAAATTTGAGCTTTAATCAGAGCCACTCCCATTCATCAGCCCTTGGAAGATTTATATTTCAATTCATTTCGTTTGGAATTCAATCGAGTGGGGATAGAATAATTCTGACGTCTGTTCGAACAAAGATTGGAGCGAGTGTTAGGGATGGCCGCAATCACTTTCTTGTAATATAATCTTGAATTAGCGTAAAGATAATGTTCTGTGGCGGGGATGCATCTTATGAATTGCCGTTTATGATGAAGAAATAGACTGCATTGTCAGAAGAAGAGAGCAAAATGCAAACAGTCAATAACATGTTTTTATCACTTTTATTTAACTTCAATCGTGTGTCAGTTGGTATTTTGTTATCAGAGTTTAACCAACTCCCCAATGACTAGCTAAACATCATAAATTCTGTACATAGTTTCAATACCGATGACAATAGAATATTCAATCATAAAAAATTATATTGAGAAAAATATCACTTTGATAAACGCGAAAAGCAGAGGGATGTACTTAGAATATCAGTTGTAGATATTTTAAACGAGTATCGCCATCTATATCTAAGAGGTATAACTAAAACTCAAACAAAATATATACTTATTGCATATTATTATTTGCGTACAGAGATTATTTTATGTGTACATGCTATACTTATTTTCTTAAAGGAAAAGTTACAAAGCGTATTTGAAAATTATGAATTTAGTTAATTTTTGTGCCCAGTCTTTGGACTAAAATATACATAATTAGTAACGTTACGTAACCATTTGATATTGCTCTTGGTGGCTATTTTAATTTCAATTAAGCTTTTGGGTGTAAAAATACTATATTTGTTTATACTTCGCTGTTTATCCTTGTACATAGCTAATGGAAAGCATTTTATTTTTCATATATCATAATCCCATTCAATTCTTACTAGGTTTTCAATAAAACAGGTAAACTAAAAGTACTATCCTGACCAATGTTAAGTCAAAATAAGGTATGAAAGCGTTTCTAGAAAAAGGTACAAAATTGAGCGAGTTTTACTAAGAAGTTTGTGTGAACTAAACTTCCAATTAAACATCAGATTGCAAAATTTCTTTTTTTAAATAATTAATCTATTTTTCACACGATAAAATAGAATAACACTCTTATACTGCCCTTTGTGGTCGATCGGCAAAGTTAATACACGTTATACTGCCATATCACTTGACCAGAGGCAATTTGAAAAATATTGTGATGAAAGACTGAGATTCAACTTCCTTTAAAGAAAAAGCCAATAAATGATACCCACATCGAATTTTATAGCCAAGTAAATAATTATTGGTCATCCCCTTTATAGTAATAGCCCAAGTTATTTGTCCTTCTGTCCTAGAATTCATGAAGCGGTTGAACCTGGAATGGATAGAGGTATCCATATTGGATTCTTAATGAGTTACGGTTAGCAACGTTTGATATCCATCCCTTCCCCCTTTTTCGAGCGTTTAATACCATTATTTCAGGCCCTATTTTCCCCGGTTAAAAGCAGGCGATTAAATTTATCAATTTGTCACATTATAAGTTGATGAAAATAACATTTTCTTTCTGGCATTGTGACGTCATTCCTTTAGCCATCTCCTTTAATCATTTCTGATTTTACATTATTTAAATATCGTCTGCATTATTTTCATACGCTTTATCACTGAACTTAGATATGAAGTAAATAATTTTCTTTTAAATTTGGCTTAATTAATAGATTAGGTACATATGTGATCATTTTAAATTTAATCCTCGATTACTTTTTGTTGCAATGAAAATTTTATCACCGGTATTAACAACAAATTCTATCTACCTCCAGGGTGTAGTGGAAATGATAGTTTCATTCCATTATTTCTATTAGTTACAGTAGCAAAAAATTTGGAAGAACTTAACGATAATTTCGATATAGATAAGAAAACTTTGAATTATCTTTCTAAATGAATTCAAAATGATTCTAAACTGCATTCACAGTATCGGAAGACTTTAGAGAAGTATGAAGATAAACAATTTATTGAGCTTGTAAGGATTAATTCTCAGCCAAAAAACAAAACATTTTTTACCTGCCTTATGGGGCACTTTACAATTTGGAAAATTTAAAATTCTAATGATCTCGTCATATGACGGGCTATATGCTAGTTGAAAATATTTCTATATTTTTTAGTAAGTTTATTTTACCATTTGAAAGTCATAGTTCTAATTCCTCTTTCATGTTGTGTGAGTATTGAAAAATTAAAATGGAATTAGTCTTTACATAAATCATAAAACATTATAAAGGGCTTCAAGTGCTTTGTCGATTATAGGGAAATTTTTCTATTTCAAGCGGCAGAGCACATTTTGATGATATTTATTGAAAAATCGTATTCCAGTATTTAAAAGAAGCCTTTCTTAATGTATTTTTCTCCAAAAAGGGAAATTCCGCCTTCTTGCATAAAAAGGGCTATAGTTTATTTCCTTTTAAATGAAATATTTTGCTATAAATTAATAAAGGCTTGTTACTTATTTATATATATATATATATATATATATATGTCAGGTATAAGAAAGGAGTAGTTGGAAATTATGTAAGTTAAAAACGATTTTAAAAAGAGAACTCTTTTTATAATAATAAAATAAATGAAAAAGAACCACGCTCGCGTAAGCTTTCAGGATAATCTGGTCAGGCGGAAGCATTTCTGAGCTATTTGATGAGCTTGCAAACAGATAAGTTTCAGGCAACGCGTGGACATGGGGTGGTCAAAACCTTCACACATAGCTCCGCCACGAACAATGAAAATGGCGCATGTTGCTTTCCTTCAGAACGATGAGTTAATATAGCTTATTACTATCAAGAAGACTGTTTTCTATTCACCTTAACTCTGGATCATGACTTGTCATATATATAATTAATTTGGTATTATTCATTTCAACTCGGCACTATTTTTGGTAATGTTTGATTTATTTAGACAAATTTTAGGACTATTATTTGAGTTTTATGCTTTTGGACTGGCCGGACCAGATTTTGTGAGTCTGGAATGTGATTTATTACTGTGGAGTGAGTATTATAGAAAGCAGGTTTACAAATGACATAGAGTTGGACATGAAACATTATAAAGGGCATCACGTGTTAGAAGTAAACGAGATAGAGAAGTGAATTGGAGAATATTTGAGGGATATATACGTTGTTTCGATTGTATCAGTCTATGAATCCTTTAGACTTGGTTCGTATTTAGGAATGATTATTTTTGCTATAAAAAGCTTTTTATTTTATTTCTTATGAAAAGCTTGTTGGGATTCTTGCGATATGTTTTTTAAAGTCGTTTACTTTTAGCTGTTGTAAATGGAGTTATAATCTTAAACGATAGATTTATTTAAAATATAGTGTTATAAAAGTGTGGCTGGAGTGAAACTATAGGTACTGTAATTTATGTAATTTTAAATGATTTCTCATGTTCAGTCAGATCTTAATCAATTATTCAGAAAATTACAAAATACATGTCAGAAGTAATCGAGATAAAGAGGCTTGAATTGGAGAGCATTTGAGGGAAATATTCATCCTTTAGGTGCTGTGAGTTTCATTGGACATCATTTCTTTGGACTTTGTTTCGTAATTATAAATTATTGTTTTAGCTGTAAAAGTTTTTATTTTATTTCTTGTGGAAAGCCTGTTGGAATTTTTGCAATATTTTTTTCAGAAATAATTTTTTTAGCTGTTGTAAATGAAGCTTTAATCTTAAATTATAGATTTATTTAAAATAGTATTGTTATAAAAAATTGCAGGGTTGAAACTATATCTACTGTACGTTGTGTACATTTGACTGCTTATTTTCACTCAGATCTTACTTAATTATTAAGAATATTATTCATTATAAAACCCGTGTCCGAAGTAAAGGAGATACACACGTAAATTGACGAGTATTTTTTGGAAATACTCATCCTTCAGATACTATATTTTTAATATACTAACATTTTATTTCTTTTGAAAAGTTCTTGCAATATTTTTTCAGAAGTCATTTTTAAGCTGTTGTAAATGAAGCTGTAAACTTAAACTGTAGGTTTATTTGAAATAGTATTGTTATAGCAAGGTTGCTGGGGTGAAACTATAGTTACTGTACGTTGTGTACAATTGATTGCTAATTTTTGTCATACCTTAATGAATCATTCAGAGTATTACTCATACTAAAAAACGTGTTAGAAGTAAACGATATAGACTTAAATTAGCTAGTATTTGCAGGAAATACTCGTCCTTTTAGATACTATCAGTTTATCAATTCTTTCGATTTCGTTCCGTACATAAAAATAATTGTTTTCGCGGTAGAAGGTTTATTTATTTTATTTCTAGTGAAATACCTGTCGTGATTCTTGCGATTTCTTTTCTCAAAATTATTTTATGTTTGACTATTGTAAATGAAGCTTTAATATTAATGATAGATTTATTTTAAATAGTATTGTTATAAAAAAAGTAATAGGGGTGAAATTCAAGGTACAGTGAGATATGTACTTTTAATCGACTTACTATGTATAGACAGATATTAATCATTCATTCAGACTACTCATTGAAAAACACGTATTCCATAAAACCGATACAGAGACTTGAATTGACGGTATTTGCGGTAATTACTTTTCAATTCTATGCTATCAGCTTATAAATTCTTTTGACTTTGTTCCGTATTTAGAAATTATTGTTTTAGTTATAGAAAATTTATTTTATTTTTTGTGGAAAGCCTGTTGGGGTTTTTGCTATTTTTTCCAAAAGTTGTTTATTTTTAAGTTCTGTAAATGGAGCTTAATAGTATAGTATATATTTATTTAAATTAGAATTGTTATAAAAATGTTGTGACCTAATTCAGAGTGTGAGACTGTAGTTA
>CM063498.1:7524455-7591955 GCA_032207245.1 Pardosa pseudoannulata
AGCATAATCGCAGGCGACAGTGAGTTGCGGTAAGGGGAACACATCTGACAGGCCTACGAGCATATAGACCAATGTTCCCTAAGCGTCTGTACACGGTCTGCCTTGAAACTGTCGTACTGGTAGCTGAAGAGAGCTGACGAGACAGGTCTGATGCTGTGCTCCGTCTGTTTCTTTTGGCAGTAACTGCCAAATACCGGTCATCATTCGGCGTAGTAACTCGGGGGCGACCTGTGTTGTAACATCTACTCACATTACCATCATGTTTGAATCGTTCCCAAGCTTGGAGATGACACTCTGGGCGATTCCAAGTTCCTCGGATACTTCCAGCTGGGTACGTCCACATTCCAGTCGTCCGATAATTCTACCACGTAAAAAGTCATCCAAATGCTTCCTTTGTGTCACAACTATGCAGTTATTGCACTGAAAGGCTTTTAAAGCGCTTGTGAACAATTTTACTCCTTTGCTACCATTCCTAATATACCTCCTTCATACACTCTCGTCATTGTGACGTACTATCCGCGCCATCTGGTGGTTTCCTGCAATTTGCATATTCTTCTTCAAGATGTGTGTGATAATTCTACAGGTGAAATTTTTATTTTAGAGCTCAATTTCTGTGTGATTCTGAATTATCCTTAATTTATGGACATGGGTGTATATATACGTATATATATATATGTATGTATGTATATATATATGCATGTGTATATATATATATATATATATATATATATATATATATATATATATATATATATATATATATATATGTATATATGTATATATATATGTATATAAATATATATATATATATGTATATATATATGTATATATTTGTATATATATATGTATATATATATGTATATGTATATATGTATATATGTGTATTATATTTGTGTATATATTATGTGTAATATATATGTGTATATATATGTTATATATATGTATATATTATATGTATATATATATGTATATATATATATATATGTATATATATGTATATATATATATATATATATGTGTGTGTGTGTATATATATGTGTATACATATATATATGTGTGTATATATATGTGTATATATATGTGTATATATATGTGTATATATATGTGTGTATATATGTATATATATATGTATGTATATATGTATATATTTATAATATATATGTGTATATATATAATATATATATATATATATATATATATATGTATGTTTATATGTATGTTATATATGTATGTATGTATATATTTATATATATATGTGTGTATATATATGTATATATATATATATGTGTGTATATATATATATATGTGTGTGTGTGTGTGTGTGTGTGTGTATACATGTATATATATGTGTATTATATATATATATATATGTATATATATATATGTATATATGTATATATGTATGTATATATTATGTATGTATATATTTATATATATATGTATATATATGTATGTATATATAAGTATATTATTTTATATATATATATATATGAGAAGAGAATAATATAAAGAGAGAGAGAGCACAAACATGCACATGTGTATGCACACAACATATTACAATTTATGTTAATCAAATTATTTCCATAATATGATTCCACAACTTGAGAGCTCAACTAATTGTTCTTTTTCTGGAACAAAACTTACAACAAATTTCCAATTCTTTAAATATTTCATTATGATTTTCATTAACTTTTAGTTATTCATTTGGCCTTTAATAATACAGGGATCTTTTTTGCTTATACCAGCTAGCATTTTTTTGGCACCAGAAATGTTGAGTTCCAATAATTTTCCTTAATATTTAGGAATTTGAAGTTTATCGAATAGAGTTGAATACCAACGATATTTTACTACTATATAAGAAATTTTGTGTATAAGTTTATAGATTGCCTGGGACTGAATTTAATTGCCGAGTCTGCGCTTGAAAACTAAGGATTTTTTTTTCTCGCTTAAATTATGTGTCTAGATTTTGATCATGGCATATTTGTATAATATGCAAATATTCTCAAGCAGAAAAAAATAAAATTTTCTGTATCGAGTAATGGATGACAAAAACTTAAGATTAGCAACAAATTTTACGTTTAAAAAAGTAATCAGTTATAAAGAACAAACTGCTTTAGAAATGATAATCAGTAATGGAGCATAAAGCGATCTTGAAAAATGTCTTTAGCAAAAGATTATCAATCTACCGTTTTTGAATATTATAGCACTTTCTAAAACAAGATATGGAAAAATGTTCGACAGTCACATGTCTTATACATTTTGACTTTCCATTTATTTCTCCAGAGCCTTTCCATTTGTTTTTGTAGAATTTTTCAAAATATTAATAATCTTATTTAAGTCAGTTCTTCCTTTTATTTAGCAATACTTATTCTAAATGGTTGTTTTAAGACACATTTTCCTTAAATTTTGAATTCTAATTCTGTTACTTTTGAATCACACTGCAGAAATTTATGAGTTTTTACGATTTTTTAAATTTCTGTAAAATATGTTGGGATTTTTTTTTTTGCATTTCCTTAAAAATAAAATTTTGTATCAAAAATAAAAAAAAAAATAAATTACCTTTTAATTAATTAATAAGAAAATCTAGAACATAATTTTTTGCTTAAAGTTTGTTCACTCCGTTCTTAAATTTATTTAGTTTAAAATGTTTTTTCATGCGCATGCGATTTTTTTTGAATATTATTATGTATTTTATTATAAATATTTGTGTTTTGATAGTAAAAAGAAATAATTTTCTCTTATTTTAAATTTTTTTAATTTTAAAAATTTCCATTTTTTTATAATTTTTTTCACAAATTCATTTTATAAGATATTCTCTTTTAAACACACTTACTATTTGAATTATGTTTGTTTTTGACATCCTTTTTAATTTTTTTTCTTTTATTTGCATTAGTATATATTTTTCTTTTTATAATAAATATTTAAATAAAATTTTTTTTTTTTATTTTTAAATTTTATCACATTACTCTTATGCTAATTTGTTTTTTTTTTTTTTTTTTTTTTTTGTTTTTTTTTTTTTTTATTTTACTATTTTTTTATTTATTTTTATTTTTGTGATTTATTCTGTTTTTATTTTTTTTTTTTTTTTTATATATTTTTTTTTTTATTATTTTTAAATTTTTGTTATTTTTTGTTTTTTTTTTTTTTATTTTTTTTTTTACTTTTATTTTATATATTTATTTAGTATTAAGAGTATGTTTTAAAATTGTTTTTTATATAAAAGAAATGTAAAAAAAAAAAAAATTTTTTTTAATCAAAAAAAAATAAAATTATTTTATTAATATTTATTAAAATAAAAAAAAAAAAAATAAAAAAATGTATTATTTATAAAAAAATATAAATAAAAAAAAAATCATTATATAAAATTTTAAATAAAAAAAATAATTTAAATATCTTTTAAAATATATTTATAATTTTTTATTTATAAAAAAAAAAAAAAATAAAAATAGCAAATAGTATCTATGTGATGTAAAAATTTAGTTTCTGACTTACATTTTTCATAAGTGATTTTGTTATACAACTACATTTTTTTCGGAGTTAGTCTATATTCATTTTACATGTTTTAAAAAGTGTATAGCTTCATGTAAAAGAAAATTTACTCTTTTATAAATTTCGAGACATATTCATGATCTAAAAAAATATAACCAGAGGGGAGCTTTATAAGTGAATTAAATCGAGTCTATTATAATGTTAAGATGAAGATTATTTAGGCTTAATTTGGTACTAAAGGTACTTTTTTTCGAAAGGTATCCCTTTAACTTGATAAGCTCCATATGTTCCCTCTGGTCGGTGAACCGGATAGTACTAGGGCGCTCAAGGAACATTAAATTATTTCCATTTTATATACTGTGGTGTGTGTTTTTCGGGTTTTTGTGACTACGTCGGAGTTGTGGTAATTAATACTTTTGTAATAGAAGAAAACTTGTATCTATTTTAGATTAGTTTGTTTTTTAAGAATTTCAAGATAATAAATAAAGTTACAGTCATAGAATTGAAACAACTCTGCCAATGTTCTGGGTTAAAGTTACGGTGGAATATTCTAAGATTGTCCCCACAACATTTAAATCCCTATTGCCATTTCCAACACCCTATCTGTCTGAAACGGAGTTTTCTTCTGTGACAGCAACGGAATAAACGACATAAGCAACACACTTCAGGTTTCATTATCTCCTATGGATAGGACAATCTCGTTGCCAAGAAATAAACTCAGGGTCTCATTTATTTAAAAAAATTGATGCATATGTTGAAAAACTGTTCCGTCTGTGGAGAATATTACCTTTTTCGAAATGATCTATGCACGTCTTGTAAAGAAGATTCAACTTTGGGACAAACAAAAACTTTTCCGACAGAGCATAATTTGGGATATAACTTATCACTTATATTTTTCAATTTTCTTGTAATCTTTAATCAGTGTGCAATTATTATCTAATTAGTTAATCAGTGTTAAGAACTTTATGTTAATATTACCACGTTGACGGACACTTGAGTCTATAGCCATCAAAGCGAATTTCACTATGTGGCATGACGGCAATAGCCGTCCAAAATTAAAAGTCCATTTTTAGACACTACGGCTATAGCGGCACAAATGTGCATTTACCGGCGTACAAATAGAACCCTAGTGTCACGTTTTGGAAACAATTTTTTTGGTTGAACTTCGTTTTTCACCTGTTCGTTTTCCAGACCGGAAATAATGTATAATATTTATAAAATAATAATTAATTTTTGTTTAATAATGAACTAACATTTCTTGTAAAACTCCCAAAAATACTTTGTTGAACACAAAAAATTGCTTATTTGAGTCATTATACTTGTCATTTACGTTTTTAAAGTTTTGCGATTATAGCCGCCATCGTCCCATTACTTAGTGTTAGTCCGCAGGAGCCATGACGGTTTTAGACGAAAACTAATTAAAGAGGATGAATTAATCACAATTAAGTTTATTAAAACCGAAAGAGTAAAACTATACTTCTAATAATCTAAATAGTACTAAAACATATAGTGTTTATTTTCGAACTTTATTTGTTCCTACTGTTCGTCAATGTGTTAACTGTCAAGTTTAACTAACGTTCATTTTCTTCTTTTTGTTAAAAGATTATCTACTAACTTAAAAAATTACCAATTTTCTATTTATAATGTTCTCTAAACTTTCTAAAATAACTTTATTTTAAAGACTTGAATCTTTAAAAAAAATTAAACGCTTGAGTTAGGAAGAAATTATACTTTCATTAGAAACTTTTACATCTGGTATATGTTTTGCGAAGGTTTCTTTTCCATTTTCAGACAGAATAAAATGAATTTAATATCTTCCAAAATATTAAAATCCTATAGGAATAGAAATATTTCGTTTCTTTTAATCTAACGCGCAATAAAAGATAAAGTACTAATATTAAACCGGATATTTAGTTCTGGCTCTTCTATAACTTTAAAAGTCTTGTTTTTAAGCTAGAAAAGGATTTTTCTTTTCAATGAATTATTTCTTTGACGGGAAGTTAGAAAAAAGGGAATAATTTCTTCTGATTTGAGCCTGATTTGTTTTTCCCATTTGGTAATTAGTTCAGCATAAATTTATTTTGAATGAATTTTTTTTAATTACTGTTTTTATTTATTTATTTGTTTTGCTTTTTAGTTCTCTATTAAAGTTTTCACCTGAAGAATTTTAAAAAACATTAAATATTTTGTACTTATATAATCATAAACTAAAACTAAGGAAAGTATATATACTAAAAAATTTTACATAAATTGTTTATTTCTTAAGTGGAAAAATGTGTCAAAAATAATGCAATACACAAAACACTATAATTGAAAAACAAATACATAACAGTCATTTTGTAAATTTAAATTATTTTTTCTTCTAAGAATAAACTGCTTTAATGGTAATTACAGAAACACTTGCGATGTTAAGGAAATTTGAGCTCAAAAGTTTTCTAAACATTTTTATTACATAATTTATATTATCTTTCTAATGACACTTAGACGAGCCAAGATCGTGAGCAAGAGGTTACGCGAATTAAGGTAAAGGAATGCGTCTTCCGTTTGAAGGGGATAAAAGAACCGCTTTGCTCAAATGGGTCTTCGTAATTTAGAAGCAGTGAGAAAGCAGAAGACCTAATACTTGGCCAGAGATATCGGTTGGGAACTTTGAGAACATTGAGACCCAAAACCTATTTGACGTGCTTCATTCTCAATTAATGAACACAACAGATCCTTGGACAGTTGGACTATCGATCTTGCAACCCTCCAATCATGAGATATTTACCGACTAACTATCTCGGTTAAGTTTAATTTATGAATTAAAAAGTGAAAATAGTGTAAATAAGAGTTTCATTTTAACTGTATCTGAAGATTATTTTTTGGAAATATATTTCTGATACATATAAAAAAAAACTTCAAAGCATTTAAACATTAATTTTATACCGTTTTACGAAAACTAATATAAGAGTATTGTACAATAAAGTATTTTCCATTAAGTAAACGTGACATCTTTGTGCTCAAATTCTTCATTTTAAACGTATTTTCATTTCTATGTATGAAGTAAAAAAAAAGTATTGTATTCACAAAATGTTTTTTGTTTTTAGATATCCATTACAGAAATTTATCTTTGAATTTTATGACATCTCTACATCACTTTTCGCCACTATTCGAGTTTTAATAAGAATATTTTTATGCCTTAACACATGATTCGGTAATGTTCAAATTGTTAAATAATGCGATAAAAATAAGCGATTATTAAAAACTTTAAATGTAAAAATTCCTCGTAAGAAAATTATGATAGAAAACTATATTACAAAAGATAACAAAGTAAAAATAAGATGATTTAGATAGCTTAACTAATTTACAAAAAAATCTTCAGGATATTTGTAGAATATTAAAATATATCCGAATATGAAACATAGTAAATCTTAGAGCTTACATATAATTATCTTATTTTGAACTCGATAAAAATCCTTTTTAAAATATTTTCATTTCGAACTAAATCCTCGGCCATTAATTTAACGTTTATAGTTTACTGGAATGAGATGGGGAGAGACGCTATTTTAGTTCGCGATGCATTAATCAAAACAAGTTAATGAGATAAAAATGCACATATTAATGCATTAAAGACGAATTACCAGGAGCACGGAATTTACGGAGATGTTTTGCAATCGGAAGTTAATGGTAACCATTCGGAGTAATTGGCGCACTTAATTATGCATTTCTGAAGAAATATTTCGGCTATCAAACTCTTTAATTATTCCAAAAGAAAATAAATTATTACAAGGGAAAACTTTCAAAGTCATTTAGATAAAATAACGTGAATTTCGAATACATTAAATGAATAGTATGTCTTGCAACAAATTTCGTATAAGATCATATTTCAGGTAATCTGTATATTTAAATACAAGTACGGGCATAATTTAAGTATATTTTTTATTTATGTAAGGAATTTAGGTTTATTGTGGACTTGACAAGTCTTTGCACTTCTAAAAATGTGCCCAACTTCTCTTGGATTAAGGTTAAGTTCGAGGTTCGATCTATAAGCTGCACAAGGTTGACTCCGGCTTTCTTTTCTTCAGTTGGTTGATAAACTGAGGATCAAGCGTGCTTGGGAGCTAAATATTCGGTGTTCAGCGTAAGGTTAACCACCAAACCGGGCATTGGCTTCGCACCCCTATGTCCTTGTTCTTGAAAATGGAGATTGGCCCACCGTAGGCCATACTCCCATCAATTGGGCTGTATCGCAGGAGAAGGAAAAATACCCCTAAATTTACTATACACTTTAAAATCTTTCTCTTTCATGGATTCTGTCACCGGTTGATTGCCGAATCCTGCTGTGTGGCATGGGTGTTCGTCGGAGTTCGAAACAGACTTTAAAAATTAGTTTTCGGCCATATTAGCCCATGTGTACTGATAAAATAAAGGGTAGTTTTTATAAAGTAAACCAACGTATTTACCTTCTCACGTAACAACACTACGTATAAAAAACCACATGCATGCACATATATATTCCGGTTAAAGCTGGACGTTTCAGCTAGAATATACTCGAAATCGAATGTATAATTGTATTTTTATTTATACAATTACACACAGTTTCACATAATAATCAAACTTTATTCAGATTTCTAAACAATGCCAAATTTTATGGTAGTTATTGTACTTTGCTCCCATCCGATGGATTATGTTCGATTCCCAAGGAAGACTTGGATGTATTTCTGTGATGTCCCCACATAGTAAGCGGGGTTGCCTTACCTATATGGTGCTCCCATAGTAAAAAGGGCAAGAAGTCATCGAACTGTATAATAAAATGCTAATAAAGACAAGTGGGTTGCATTTGTAAAAAAATAAACAATATATTTATGTTATTTTGAATAAAATTTCTTCGATATAAAACTATTTTCTGAACATCTCTCATATTATACCACTCCATAACGCATTAACCTTACTGGTAGACAGTGCATGGCAGCACAAGGATATTATTTTATGCTAAATCACGAGAAACAAATACCATATTGCACAAAAATTGTTACACCGCGTCGAATTTTAAATTATCTAAAACATGTAGTTTTTTTATTGAAGAAAAAAGTGAGAAGAGTGTGTTATTTTAACTAAAGAATAAAACTTTTATGTTTAGAAGGGCTCTGTGAATAAGCGATATTCCAGACCTTATTTTCAGGAAAATACAAAGTATCGCATTTTCGCGGATATTTTTATTGCCAAGAATCTTGGGTATAAACAATAAACCAATTTTACTTTAGATAAATCATTTACAGCGTCTGAAAATGGATTAAGAAAATTTTATTTTTCTGATCGGAGTAATTTTTTTTTATTTTGATAAGTTTGTGTGTGTGTGTGTAAGTAAACATATTAATGTAGGGTTATTATGTGTGTGTATCTTTCCATTTAATTCTTGAGAGAAAATAGAGGAAATATTCCTAGAACTGTAATAACACATAAGTACGTTTGTAAAAGACAAGCAGACGTGATAGATTTTGCCTTAGCTTCAATAAAATTCGTAAGTAATAAATACTACTATGAACCTACCTTTTATGGTTAACATCGAAAGCCCCAATTTGTTCATTCTTGGATGCTGTTTACAATTTTTTTAAAGAGGAAAGGCAGTGAGGGTCTTTCTTTTTGTGCCTTACTCACGTAGACTTCACATCTACTAAAAATCAGTCGCTTCATTCCCAGTATCCGGTCTCTTAGTGTACAGAATTAGGGGACGTCAAGTTGTCTTTTGAAAACACTTTGTGGAATGTTTTATTTTTAGGTAAATCATGATGTATAAAAATGCCAAATTTGGCATAGTTTATCCTTGTACTGTCCTAATGGAAAGTTACTTTGATTTTATGTACTAGAATGCCCTGAATTCTCACGTTGCTTTTCATTAAACGAAACTAAAAGTACATGGACCTGTAATAAACCGCAAGATAATTTAAAAGTATTTCCAGATCAATGAGTACAAGAATTTTAGTGATAATTATGAAGAACTTAGCCTTCTAATTAAACTTTTATGTAAACAGTTTTATTTGTTCGCTTCATTAGTCCATGTTTTTAAATTTTATTCATGTGTTAATGCCATAAAAGTATTTCAAAACCGTAAGAAATTTAATTTTATCTTCAGAAAAATGATTTGTGGCTACGTTACGAAATACATAACTTATGTTTTCACACAGTAAAATGCAACAATAGCATTTATGTACCACTGTCATCTACTGTCGTCGAAGGTCAACGTCAATATCCATTAAAATGACATATCCCGTGAGAGGGTGGGTAAAACAAATTTTAAAACCGGCGCTGACCATCTGGTATTAAAGTACGTCTGTCTGAAATTAGTTGACTTTAAAACACATGGTGTATATTTAAAATCATAATAACAATTTTAACTGAATGTTATAGAGTAGTCTAATAAGAAGTAATTATTGTAACATGCATCACTCATTTCAGTGTTAGGAAGCCTTAGTCAGTAAAGGGGAATATTTAATTTATATTTTTCCTGCCGATTTTATCTCTGAAAAGAAGGAAATATTTCTGGACATTTTCATCGAAATGAATACGTTAAGAATATGTTTTAACATTTATTTATAGCTTTTTATGATTTAAACTCGCATGAATTCCTCGAAATTTAGGAGCACATAGAGAATTGTAATTTAAAATCTATAATGATGCTCTACAAGGGGCAAGAGAGGCACATGGCTTGGTTTCAAAAGGGAAGGCACATATCCATTTAAGAAGCCCAAAATGGCAGTTTTAAAATCCACTTTCGCAATTTAAATGTTGTTTAACGAAAGAGCATTTTCAACATCAAGACGGAATGTTTAATTTCATTCGTGTTCCGCCCGAATTAATTCGCTCGAAAATAAACCGAACATATTTCAAGATGAAACAAATAAATGAACTCTGGACTCGATTTGACAGAAGTAATTTGGCGGAATAAATCTGCGAAATGAAGTTACTTGCTTGATAAAACTTTAAGCGCATTTTCGGAGCACTCTTCGAGGCAACAGGGCAATGATTTTATGACTTTTGCTTCGGCGGTCTAGGATTACGCATCGCCCTTAATTAGCGAGCATAAATTTGTCCCTCAACTTGTGAAGCCACTCAAAGCTCCTTAAATAAATACCGGAGAACATCACTGCGATAATATGTTTAAAAGGAAACGAAAATATCCGAACATTAAATAAGGTATTCGGGATGAAAAATGATTGCATTTAAAGGGGGACATTGCAGTAAATAGCGGAACTTTCTTAAGCAAGGAGGATTTATTATTCTAAATGGGGATCTTCTGCAAAAAAGTCTGATATTGTTTCTGGTATAAGGAGAAGCACATACAATTAAACATTTTTAATTTTTTCTTTCTTTACGGAGAAAGATTTTCGATGGTTAAAAAGAAGGAATCAACATTAAAATCAATATTATACTTTTATACATTATCTGCATTGTATTTAGAAGATTGACATATGAATTTACAAATTCAATAATGTTAGAAGGTTCGCCGGTCTTATATGTTTGTTGCAAATTGTTTTATAAAAGGATTCCCAATCAATAGTATTAAAAATAATATAATCTCTTACTTCTCACTAAAAAACAGGAAACTAATCTAGCGTTTCACAATGAAAATAAGATTGCATTGAGTCCTTCCCTGCTTAAGTATTTGATTAAGCAATCATGAGCACTGTACTTACCTTTAGGAATTTACAACATAGAATCTTAAAAATCATCTAATCTCTTACTTCTCATTAAAAAATAAGAGATTTAAAATGTCAGACAGGTTAGAAAATTTATTAATACAGACACTATAAAACCATAAGATTTAATTAGGTTTTTCATTCCTTTGTAGTTGATTTGGCAATTAGAATTCCTTGGGCATTTACTATAATTTTAGAGTAATTCAAAACTTTACTAAAATGTAATTAAAAATTCTGCATATTTTGAATGTTAACGAGAAAGTCGTTGAAATTTCAGAATTTTGGATCTTAGTTTATCTAATTTATAAAATGGATTTTTCAAAAATATTATTTTTAAAATATTTCATCGGTTGGGATCAAAAATATTATTCGACTGACTTCCAAAATTCTTATGATCCTTTTCAAATATTTCCTATGCATTAAACGGAAGCAGAAATATGTATTCTTGTGATTTAATTACATCTGAAATATGGCATTAATTCGAAATCATAGTTCGTGGAAAACTGAGATAAAATTCCTTGCATAATCTGGATTTTGATTACCTTTTGCAATGAATTGGAATAAAGTTTTACCACACTACGAAAGTTTTAAGAATTGCGAAATAATTATTCTCCTATAATATTCGGCACAATATATATATATATATATGTATGTTTTGAGTAGGCTCAATTTCTAATTCACACAGAAAACTGGATATACAGTTGTTTAATCCGAAGATCACTAATATGTATTGTTTTCATACCCTATAACAGCACAGAATCTCCTTAATTGGTTTCTTTTTACACTTTTAATTGTATCTACAAATCACATATACATTAAATCATATCATTCTTTTAAACATAATTTTTAAAGAGATATTCATTTAAAATACTCCTACATGTAGTCTATTCTAATTTTTGTTATTCTATTAATTTTAGCTTTTAGGTTTTGTAATAAAGTTTTGTTATTTAAAACATTCTTTTTTATATGTATTAAGATTAAAAATCAATGAGGCGCTGAAATAAAATCTTGTTTCTGCAGAGGCTTAGTAGGATAAAGATTGGTAACCTCTGGTTTAATCACAAGTAAAATCCGAAGTGCTTGTTCAGTTAAAACACTGATTAGCATAGGAAAAGGCGGTAATGGAGCGTTACTGTTTTTAATAAATCACTGCAACTTATTTGAGCGTTTATTCTATTATAAAATACATCTTGGCATAGATATGTCAATAGTTATTATTAAGAGCCGAATTTATGCACTAAACACTTTAAATTGAATATATAAAAAACTCTTTATGGTTACATTTTATCATGGTAAGAGTCATAGAATTAAATCATAATTTTTTAAACACTTTTTAAAGAGATATTCATTTAAAAATATCCTACATATATCTATATATAATTGTTGTTATATATATAATTTATAGCTTTTATTATATGTATAAAGTTTTGTATATTTATTCTTTTATGTATATATGTATATATTATATATAGGCGCTGAAAAAAATATATCTATGTATGTATATATATATATGTATATATGTATATATGGTTTATCACAATATGTATATATGTATATATGTTATATATATATATATATGTATATATATAGTGTATATGTATATATGTATAAATATGTTATATATGTTTATGTATATATGTATATATATATGTATATATGTAATATTATGTATATATATGTATATATGTATATATGTATATATGTATATATGTATATATGTATATTTATATATGTATATATATTATATATATTATATATATATTTATATACATATATTTATTTGTATATATATATATATATATATATATATATATATATATATATGTATATATGTATATATATATGTATATTTATATATATGTATATATATGTATATATATATATGTATATATATATATATATATATATATATATGTATGTGTGTGTGTATATATATTTATATATATATTAGTCTAGTAAATGATTTAAATCACTTTGTTTAAAAAAAATTATTAATATTTCTGCTATAAATCTTACACATATTTTCTTGCAATTTTGCTGTAAATTTTTTGATTGGCTGTAACTCACCAATACATATACTATGATACTTTCAATCAATTGCATGCATAGTGGACATATTTTTACATTTATGCAAATATATATATATATATACATATTTAGAGTAATTAAAAGATTAAAAAGTATCCAGTTTTCATTTCAGTTTTAACGATTTAAGTTTCCAATTTTTATTAATAAAATACATATGTACGCTTTAAATTTTATAATTTTATCACTCATTTAAACTAACATTTTTATCCTATTAAATCTTTGATAAACAATTTTGTTGAGAATGTGGTTGGTTCCTATAATACATCAAAAAATTTACATACACCGACTAAAATACAAAATCTTGAAAATTAATTGAGGTTAATTAACAATGTGAAACTATTAGAATAAAATTTAATCTAAATGAACTATTATTTCTATAATTAAATGTATTTCTATATAAAAAATTAATGTATATATCTCTAATAAGTAAATGTATATACATATAAATAAATGTATATATTTCTGTAATTAAATACAGAGAAAACAACTAAAATAGTATTTTTAATGAGTGTTATAGTTTATCTTCTACTTTAAAAACAATATTTAATAAAATATTATCTAATTAATTTCATAATTAAAACCTTGACACAGACACATATATACATATATATGTGTCTGTGTCTGCGTGTGTATGCCAGGTTTAAAAATGGGGGTTAAGAATTAAGGGAGTTATTAAAAACAGTTAAAACTCATTAACAATAACGTAATAATAGAAAGACACACCCTCGAGTGAAGAATCCGATGCGGAAGTGGACATAGGAATTATGCTTAGGTAGCAACTCCAAAAGAGTCAGTTCTGAGTGGGAACTCGGGCTGATAACATCCTCCACGCTTATTGCTGCAAGATGAGAACAAAGGATATCTAAATGGCATTTCTATGGACAGAAGGATTACAATAAAGAAGTTTTTATATATGAAACGAAATGTGTCTTCCATGCCTTAACCACTCGTCCATGTAATATATATATATATATATATATATATATATATATATATATATATATATATATATATATATATATATATATATATATATATAAGCACGTCCCTCCCCCCACACACTAATATATATGCATATATACATTAATATATCTTTTTATAAGTTTTAAAGTTATAAGTATAGCCACAGAAGTAAAAAACATAATATGGGATTGTAAGTATATAGCTAAACCTCTAAGTTTATAAGTTGTAATATTTTAATCTTAAGATAAATATGGATGATACATTTTATCAGCCAAAAAAGTTTAATTATAATAGTTGGACAATAAAGCATAACAAAAAGGCAGCAAAAAAACTTAATGTATTTTGTTGGAAAGTCATAAAATACACTTCCTTATAATTTTAATCATTTTTTATTGCTTTTGGCTTAATCTTTCTTTTAAAAGATCCTTTTTTTGCTTTAAAGCAAATGATCAATAAGATTTTTTTAATGCTGAGGTAAACGTCTGCATTAGACCGTTCTGTTCAACATTAGTTACGCGCTTTTGATTTTGAAATTGCTTCCCGGCGTTAATAAATGGCTTTAATATATTTTAAAGCTTGGAGAAAAAAAATTAAAAGTTTTTTCTTTCAAGAGAGATTTTAAGAAGCCATTTTCTTGGATATCGGCCAGGTACTTATTTATATGCATAATGAGAATTTATTTGCGGTTGTTTAGATGAAAGATATTGTTAAATCTTTTTTTTTCATTTGTGTAATAACGATCTATTGATTTTTTATATTTAAAATATATTTATATATTTTTTTTTATTTGAAGCGTCTTCAGTGGAAACAACAATAAAGGAAAATGTGTGATAGTGCAATAAATTTGTATAATTAATAAATATTTCATTGGAGGATATAATTTATTTTTGACCTTTTGAATAAAACATTAACTGTGTTTGAATAGTATACCTGGAAAACATACTGAAATTTGTTTTTGAAGAGGAACGTTTGAGCACTGTTAATAGACTGATCATCATACTTGCTAACTATAAAAAAACGGGAAGTATTTCATATTTATTAGTTGAAAAATTAAGTGTAATAATTTTGTAATTAAATAAAATAACGCCATACGTAGGGGTATCATAATTTTTAATTATTGCAAAGAAATGTAGTTGTTTAGATAGAATTTACTGTGTAGATTAATGAATCTATAAGTATGTAATTTTGTAAATTTCAGCTAGTATTGAGGATTTTCTCAGATTTAAGTAACCTGCAGCGTGGAGAGATTGAATAGTAATTTTATTATAGAGCCTATGAAATGTAATATCTAACTATGGGTCTAAATTAAGTAAAAAAGTCTAAAAAATTACAAATCCCCTATATAATAATAGCCTAAGTTGTCTGTCCGCGAATTTCTGAAGCGGTTGTACCTGGAATGGACACAGACATTCCATATTGGATTTTTCATGAGTTAGGGTTAGCAAAATTGAAAGCGAGTTCGAAATCCACGCCATCCCCCCTTTTCGATCATTTAATGCTATTATTTCAAGTCTTATCCTTTCTCTTATTCTATACGAAATTCATTCTTGATAGGATGGCAAAAGCTGAGGGTAATATTTAAATTTCTGGACTTTTTCTACTTGACCAGACTTCATATACTCTAATTAGTTTGCTCAGAACGAGCAGGGGTTGTACGTTTAGTAGAATGTCCGTCCATATCATCGTCATACTTCTGGGTTTGACGGTTCTATCCCCGACGCATCCATTTTTTTTAATGTCTAATAAATTTTATATTTCCTGCTTTTTATTTTATGTTCTTATTCCGAAAGTTTTAAAATAAATTTTTACTATTTTTTCAACTTTTTATAATTTTTATTATTTTTACTAGCATATAGCCCGTCATATGACGGGATCAGTAAAATTTTTAATGTTTCAAAACTGTAAAGTATCCTATGATTCAGGTAAAAAAATGGTTTGTTTTTTGGCTGAGAATTATCGTTCAAGAAAAATAATCGATTAAAACTATCACATATGTGTGATAAAGTTTTCCATTGCAACAAAAAATAATCGATTCAATTTAAAATTATCACATATCTACCTAATCTATAATAATTGGGGAACATCTATATTGGATTTTTGATGAGTTAGGGTTTGCAAAATTCAAAACGAGTAAAGTTTATCTTTTCCTAAACTATAGATCCGATTCTGAAGTAAATTCGTATGAATAAGCTTCGTATCACAGCAAAAAATACTGTCCTCTTTAAAACGTTCAAAATCCACCCCATCCCCTTTTCAAGCGTTTAATGCCATTATATCAAGCTCCCTTTTAAGAGCAGGCGATTAAATGCATCAGTTTATTACATAATAAATAGGTAATTATAACAATTTTTTTTCTAGCATTGACTTCATTCCTTTAACCATCTCATTTAATCATTATTATTTTAAATTATTTAAATATTTTCTGCATTATTTTCATACGTTTTATCACTAAACTTAGATATTACATAAATAATTTTCTTTTTTATTTGAATTAAATAATAGATTAAGTACATCTATGATAATTTTAATCGATTATTTTTGTTGAAAGGTAATTCTCAGCCAAAAAAAAAAAAAAAACCATTTTTTTACCTGCCTCATAGGGTTCTTTACAATTCTGGAAAATTAAAAATTTTACTGATTCCGTCATATGACGGGCTATATGCTAGTTGATAATAATTGTTTTAACATTTTTATTATAGTTAACATTTCAGCAAAACTTAGCAATAGTTAAAATTTTAAGAAACCCCATAGACTAAATTTTTTGGTTTCACTTTTCTTGTTCACTACATATATTATGATAAATAACCAGCTTTAATATTTTCCTTATAATTTTCTTTCTGTCTACATTATTATATACACGCAAAAATACTTTTATTTAAACTTATAATTCATAAAGTGATGTAATTATAGATGGTATCTCCTTTATCTGTTAATTTATTTGACACACAGTTGCTAGGTGAATTATTTAATACTTAATTGTTACGCAATCTAATACGGAGTTCGTTATAAAAATACCTTCTTCTCACTTAATAAAATGATATTCTGTCGTATTAGAAGTAGAAACTAGTAAGTGATCAATCAATTAATGATGAAGTCAGTTTCAATGAACGGACTCATTGATGTCTCTCATTTATTTTGACAATATTTTTTTGAGAATTTTTCCATTTGATAATTGATATAAGTTGTGTATTAGCCTCACAGGAAATGAATTAATTTTTTCTTCATAAACTGGAACACTATTTTTAGGTATTTTTTGGTAAACACTAAAAAGACAATATAACGTTCCCATATACCCTTCATATTATGAAATATCAAAAGATTCTGGATATAACAAACACATAATAAACATTCTCAGTGAATAAATATCATTTTTCTAGATACCTTATGAAATGCACGTATGTGTTATTAAGCTTAGAATCAAGTATGTTCTATTTTGAAATATTTAAAAATAAAGGGATTTAAACAGCAATTAAAGTCTTCTCTCAGATTTGTTTGATGCAGTTACTTGAAAAGAGGAAGAAACAGATGAAATAAAGAAGAAAAATGATGAAGAAACTGAAATAAAATTTTGAAGTGCAGTTATAAGTTTATTTTCAGCATCTTTTTTAGATAAAAAAAGAAATTTTCTTAGCCATTCCATTACAGAGGAATGATACATCTGTTTATTTTTGTAGAAAATTTACGGGAATTTTATCTACTAAATGTGAAAATATCAATAAATTTAAGAAGTCATTCAGAGTATTTTAGTCATTCTTATATACTCTTATAACTTACGCAAAGTATATAAAAAAATTTGACTTGTCCAGTGAAGTTCTACTTACCATACTTGAAAGAGAAATAGAAGAAAATAAAATTATTACAAAATGCTAGTTAAAAAGAAGCGAAATCACTTAATACAATGTCTTACCATGTTTCCTAACCAGCATTTATTTATGAGTGCAGAAAATATTAAAAGAAGTGAGGTATAATTTATACTGTTTATTAATATATCACGTAAAATTTATTGCTCAAAGTTAAGATAATGAATCTTGAAATAATCAATATTATAAAAAAATGGTAATATTTTTTTCTATCAGAAAATCTATAATTTGATTACTCCATTATAAAGCACTTTCGTGTCATCAGCACTGAGGTACACGAATTTTTTCTGGTGATAATTAATGCTTAATTTTATCAACAGTCAAGCTAATTTGATTAATTTATATACTTTCTTATTTACAAAGCTTTTAAATAATGGGCCCGGAAACCGTTTCGCCTGACTGGACAAAAAATGTTAAAAACTATAAAAGTATAATGAATTTTTTCTTTCTTTTGTGCTAAATTGTTTATAATTGTTATCTCACTTCTGAGTTATATTACAACATTCGACATATATAAAATGCCCATTACTAATACTTTATAAATAATTTACTTATTGCGAACCTTACGGAAATACATTGACAAATTACTACATTTGAAGAAATTATACTTTGTAAAACAACTTCATTAAACTCTCTATTAAATTATTATATTGCATCTATCGATCAGATACCCCTTGTCAAATATGCGAATACATGAAAAAAGTAGATGTAAAAAAAAATTCATCTCCCGCTTTGAGATGTTTTATAAAGCATTCGGAGTCTCGGGATATAACATTAATGAAACAAGGGCTGTTTCCTCAGAGTTGATATACTTTGAATTCCACGCATTCAAAATGCTAAAGCTATATCATTTTTACTTAAAATAAGAGTTCTAAACTTTTATAAAAGTTTTCTATAATTTATAGAAAGAAACTGTTCATGGAAATAATAACATTTATAAGTTGACAAAATAATTGAAACAAAAGGATTTCTTGACACAATTTTTTACTGTTTACATATTTTCAAACTTATAATTTTATTTATAGAAGTTGCAAGTTAAATATATTTTATACACGGTTTAGTTTTATATGGTTGCTATAAATATATAGATAATTTGCAATATCATTTATAAGGAAATTTTCCAACAGTCTTTTTCCAAATGCTAAGGTATTTATAATTGAGGTTTTAGATCTTTTATTACTTATTTTTAATTATTCTTGTGATAAATTAGCGCAGGGATTTCAATCTCAGGTGATTAGCTTTTTATGAATGGAATTGTTAAAACAAATGTCAAATTTTATTTCTTTGTGATATGTGTGTGTGTGGGGGGGGGTGAAAGTGAGTGAGTAATATATCAGAATTATTGCACTTAAAATATCTCTTTAAAATTTTCTTAACATTCTAATTCATTCATACCTGTTTTCGCAGCCGTCTAATATTAAAGGAGTGTACGCGATTTACAATTCTTTCTACCTATTTGCTATTTCCAAAAGCTCAAAACTCTGAAATAAATGCACAATATTTCCACTCGTCACACTTTCCAGCTGGCCCAGGCCAATGGTTTACTTTTTACAATGATCTAATCTCTTGTCTGACTAAGTTGCCAGTTTCTTGGGAATATTCTTCGCGTCTACTCGCAGGGAGGATCAACGTTGTAATTGTGTTGTTCGTGTATCATTCCATGCTTTATTCTTGACACAGAAAGTTGGTCAGATTAGGATATCTTTTCTTAAATCCTAAACAAAGTTAAGTTCTACCACAGACTCGCTCCTTTCTTCTATGGTGACATGATTGCTTATTTTTCAGGTTACTCATTACGCAGCAAGCCCAGGCGATTAAAAATAGGAGCTAATTCTATGTGACCGTTAGAATAATTTCACGGGTTTTCATCTCTCTCTCTCTCTCTCTCTCTCTCTCTCTCTATATATATATATATATATATATATATATATATATATATATATATATATGTAATATGGGCGAGACTCATTCAAAATCACAGCACAGTTTATTTCTGGTAATAAACATGAAATCCGTACAACAGGCAAACATCTTTACAACTTTGTGCACACAGCAATGTGATCTCGCACATAGGGATTCCTCAGGTAAAAAGACTACGAATAATCCCTAAGCACAATTGATCACTTGATAAAAAATACCCGTGTTTAAAGAGAACGCTCAAACTATTGGCTAAAGTAGAAGAGACAGAGACTGAATTAAGTCTATAGCGTGTCTGGAGGGAAAAATCTGAATTACCGCGAAAACCCCGAACGTACTTTATGAACAAAAGTTAAATTAATATTAAAATACGTAAATAAGGGATTTTAATATTACACACACACACACACACACATATATATATGTATATATGTATGTATGTATGTATACGTATTCATGTATGTATATGTTTATATGTATGTATGTATGTATATATTTATATTTATTTATGTATATATATATATATATATATATATATATATATATATGTGTGTGTGTGTGTGTGTGTGTGTGTGTGTGTGTGTGTGTGTGTGTATTCTTTTCGCTAAGTTACCAGTTGCATAAGTACTTTAAAATAGCTCCTGACGCCTAAATTACGTTATCGACGTTATCCACATGACTTGTTATAAACTCTGATTTGTTGGAACAGACAACTATTTAACCGATATGTACATGTTTAGTAGACAGACTCAAAAAACTATGTCAGTTTGATCCCGAATTTCCTTGCGTTTCCCTTCGAATACGGTTTGCATGATTGCATGAAATTCAAGATATATGCACTTCACGAAAATCTCTCTCTATATATATTTAATGAGTTACATACTGTAATATTATATTATGTAAACCTCTAATCTGTGTTTTGTAATATATTTTAGCATATCGCAATTGTAAAATGTAAATATTATTATTAGTAGGAATTTAAAAAAATATTTTAAAATTTTAAAAAAGTAATTTTTAAATATGTAGTTAATATAAAAATGTTTTCATAATGTACTTCCAGTTGAATACAGAAAGGCTTTGAACTTCCCTTACATTCTCAATTTGTATCAATAATTTTGAAAAAATATGAGTTCTTGTATTCCTTCAACAAAATGAATGCAAGAACTTTTTATACCGCATATATCTAAATAGTATACATTAATCTATAATATATAGAAACCTAAAATTTGTGCACAAAATATATTAATATGGAAAAGTTTAAATTTGCTACTACAAAAAATGTATATGCACGTATCATAAAATTAAAGCAAACTTTATATATGAAAAGCTAAGGTCAGAATAAATTTCATAAAACATGCAACTTTAAATTATAACTGAAACATATACAGAATGTTATACATAAATTTATAAATTAGGATAAAGGTGAAAAATGTAATAAAATACTTAAATTTTGTTCACATTTTTCAATCGTAAAAAATATGCATAAAATATATTTTATGGTTTTAGTATGTAAATTATAAAGAAGCAAATATGTGGTATAAATTTCAGAAGAGTAGTATATCTAGATTGTAAGTGACAGTGTGCGTAAATTTTAAAATTATGAAATTGAAGAAGTCCAATTTTTGATGTCAGTTTTAACCAGAATGGCATATAAACTGTCATATAACAAGTATAATTCAGCAAATAGCATGAATTTTTTATGTTATTTCTTAATGTAATAGAGGTGTTTATATATTTAAAATATGTTAAAAATTAAAAACAAAAATTTTTAAAGTTTAAATACCCTGTGACCCACCCCTTAAAGGGGCACTAGGACTGTTAAATATAAGGATTCCACGGCTTGTTTTCACTATTTTTCGACTTCCCATACCTTTTCTATTTCTCACCAAAAGTTTTTGTAGACATATATCTCTTTAATGAACTAACATTAAATACATTAAATAATAAAAATAGTTTTAAATATATATTTTTTTATTTGATTCGTGTAAACTATTCACACTTGCGCGCGTGTTTATACATTGCAAGCAAATGATAAATTTTAAATTCTTAATAAAGTACATGCTTCTAAAATTGAATCTAACTAAAAAAAACTGTATGTTTAACCCCTTAACGTGCACGCTCGAGTTAACTCGAGCGCTCTAAACTGGCCAAAACTGTGTACACTCGAGATAATTCGAGTGGCGTTGTACTTTATGTTGCTATAATTTTTCACACTCTAATGCAATCTAGAAATGAAAATAGCAATGTGAAAGCAAAAGAAAAAAAATCGTTTTATTGTTATTCATCTTTTACATGGGATTGTAAACTTTCGAAACCTTTAAAAAATGTGCATTAAAGGGTTAATAAACATATTTTGTATTTTAAAACATGTTTATAATTTTACCTCTTTTAGGGGGTTCATTTTTGACATCTAATTATCTCCCTAAAACAAAAAAATATGACTCTCATAGCAATAATTTTATTTCAATTACAAAACATCGCCATTACATTGAAATGCTGAAAATTTTGTACAAAGATATTAAGTAGGATTCGAAAAATCATACAAGCAAAATTAAAAATTTGCATTCTGAGAAATATTAGCTTAAAGTGAAAAACTACCAAGTCATCTGACAAGTGCAGAAATTTCTAAACTGTATTTTGTAATTTTAATTGTAACTTTTAAACCAAGCGGAATTGTGTATGCTGTTTTTTTTAAATGCGTAGAACATGTCAATTTATAACATATATATTTTTTTGGAAAATAGAAAATTTGAAATGTTTACGGGTCATGATACCCTTTAAAATAATTGTAACAAATATTCGTTTACATTGTTACAAGGGGGGGGATCATATGGTAGAAGAGATGGGGAAAGTCTTGAAATCTCTTTACTTACATTTTAGGATCCGAAGGATTAAAAGGATTTCTCCTTTCAGATTGCAATATTTCTCTCGTGTCATTCGCGTACTCCTGACAAGAGTGATTTAAGCCCTCCGACATTAATGATCTTGTTGAAATAAAGAGGGAAAAAATGGCTGAGATATCTGAATTCTTTATTCGCGCTTTCCATCATTTATCAAGTCATTTTTCCCTTGACAAAAGAAATAAAAAGTTCCGGAATTTTACGGAAAGTTTTGCAGCTTTATTAAATATTAATAAATTGCTACTCTAGTGATTTATTTCCAAGGAAATGTTTTTTAGGTGCATTTTAAAGGGACTGAATATTAGGGATAAACATACTTTCGGAAGAAATATTCTCTTAGTCGACGTTCACTCGTCGCCAAAAATAAACTTCGAAATTTCATATAAAAAACAGTTTTAGTTGAAATGGAATGTAGTGAGTGATATATAAGAAAAAATTGATTAAAGAGTATAAAGTAGGGTAAATTCTGAAGATAAAGGTTTATTTTTTTAGTTTAAATGAAAAACAGTTTCATTTTGTCTAAGACTATTTATCTTTATATGTATTCAGTTTATCAGTTTTACATGAATAAATATGTATATTCATGAATCATGAAACAAGTCGTGAAAGATTATTTTAAGGATTCATACATTAAAATTAACTTATTCAATCCCAATGTTAGCTTATTAGTTTTTAAACTTTTTTTTTTTAAATTTATATATTCTGTTTAAAATTTGGATATATATATATATATATATATATATATGTGTGTGTGTATGTGTGTATATGTATGTGTATATGTATATGTATATGTGTGTGTGTATGTACGTGTACATGTGTGTATATGTATGTGTGTATATAAGTATATGTGTGTATGTATATGTGCATGTGTATATGTGTATGTATAAGTATATATGTATATGTATATATATATATATATATATATATATATATATATATATATATATATATATATATATATATATATATATATATTATATATATATATATATATATAATGTCTGTGTGTGTGTAATGTACTGTGTGTGTAAACAATTATCCACATGTAGTCGTGAGCGTTAAGAGAATACGCAGAAATTTGGAAAGTAGAATTTCTGTTTATGTTAGTTATTTTATTGTCATGAAATCAAAATTTAAAATAGATGCATTGATTTATTTAAATGTAGATTAAATTGATAAATCTCGGATGAAGATGTGAGAATATTAAGTACCATTTAAAAACCCTTAAAATTAACAAAAGTTCCAATATTTATTTTTTTAAGTATTTGATATCCAATTTTTTTTGGTCTTTGAGCAAGAGATTTCTTTAAGATAATAATAAGCTCAAAGTGTTCCCCTAAAGTGTAAAAGGTTGATTATCCCTTCTTGTAAGTCGAAATATATTTGAGTTATCGTTTTCAAATAGACATACACATGCACAAACCTAAACCTAACAAGAATCTGAAAAATATTTAAAAAAAAAAAGTTTTATTTAACAAGTAAATAACAAAAATATATTAAAAAGTAAAAATGTAATTTTTATTTATGCCATACACAAACAGTTTTAAAATCTCTGCAATTGGAATTCCAACTACGCTAAACAGGTTTTTGCTTTTACAAACCCTATTTTCTTTTTCTTCTCTAATCGAATTTTGTAGTTTTTAAGAATGAATATTATATTGTCAACGGAACTGAATTTAAGTGCAAAATTTCAGATCTCTATGTAGTCAGGAAGGTAGATAAAAACTGATTTTAAAATAGCATCTGACACACAAGGGAATGTTAAATAAAACGGATTAAAAATGGTATTTTTGAATTGAGAGAGGCCCAAAACGTGAATATTGATCAAAATCTTGAAGTCGAAATTTTAGACTATTACAGTACTTTCGCTATTCCACACAGTAGTAAGTAAATGAAAACTTGGCGATAGCAGAGGTTCATTTCTCAGAAAGACAGTTTCAAATTTTTATGAATAGATAATGTTGGTGGAAACTAATTTTTACAGTTGTTGTTGGCAATACCATTTGGTCGAACCGACCACGTGGGTTAGAGGCCATACGAATTAAAGCGAAGAGAGTATTTAGTTTGACGAGTGCCGCTATGGTAAAAGAACGACTTTTTTTTTGCCAAAAATCATAATTTTTGTTTTATTTCTCTATTGTAAAATTTCAACTTTTAAGCTTCTACATATGTTTTTGTTTTGTCTCTACGCCATTTTAAAGACAAAATACAGTTGTTTAAATATCAGTGACAACTGTCAAAACAAAACGGAAGTAGCGACTTCGGATCTGGAAGTTGTGCATTTAAAGCCTTCTAAAGATATTTTTTTGGGCAAAACTTTTTAAATTTTCATGAAGATTAGTTTACACATTTTTCTAGTATTTTTAATAATTATCAACTTGGAAATTAGAAAGTTTTAAAGCAAGTAAGTATGGGGAATTTTAAATGTGATTTCTCAAAAAGTTCTTAAAATATTTTGTTGAAAATTATTATGAATGCTTTTGATAGTATTTGCTAGTGAATGACCTAAAAGCTTTAAATTTGGATAATTTTTAATGATGTTACACTCATAGTTTGATATAAAGGTAATCAAAATTCGTTAAAAATTCAATGCGTATGATTTTGAAAGAACAAAATTTTTTACCAAATGTTAATTAAACAAAGATTTAAGGTGATTCAATATTCCAGTGTATAAGAAATGTGTTGTATCAAAAATATTAGAATAATTTAATTTATTAAAAAGTTAGATCTTTTGAAAAACCCCGAATTTTTTACTAAATATACTTCATTTATTAAAAATTTTATAAAACCTTCCCCAGGGATAATTTTTTTAAGTGCAATTCTCGATAATAATATAAAAAATAAATCAAAAATGTAAAATCATGAACTAGTTTATACGTTTAAAAAAAGTTCTCCGAACGTAGAGGGATACCTTAAAGAACACAGCGAATCTTAGACACGCTCGAGCCACAAATTCGCAACGATCCAGTTTCATATCGGTGCCTTTTCCAACTGAGCCAAAACAGCTCATTAACAGTAAAAATGTGTTTCTAAATTGTAGAAATACACTATTTTATTCAAAAATAATTTCATTTTTATTTTTTAAATTTTAAAATTATCTTTTATGTATCTAAAATGATGTGTTCTAATCACCGAGTAAATATATTTCATATCAGAGTTGATGAGGTAAAAAGGGTTAAAGAAAATTTTTGAGTCCGCCATTTTTATTCGAAAGGTCTCTTCTAACAGTGGTAACTGGAGCTGAATAAAGCGAGATCCAAAATATTCCGGAATATTTTCCTTACAAAAGACTTTCATAATCCTTCTCCCCTTTCAAAATATTTGAAGAAATTCGAAACTGGAATAATACAACAAATGTGCAGGATTTAGTAGGAAATTCAAAATGAAAAATATGTTTTTGAGAGATTATAGAGAGAGAGAGTCATAAAAGCTGAAAGACTTCTTAAAAAAATAATCTCATTAGAAAATAAAAGAAGTTTTATCGCCCGATAAAAGATGATGGGGAAAAAAGTTTTATCTCGTCGCCATTTTCCCAGTTGTTTCCTTTTGCGCAGAAAATTAAAGTATGACTGTAGCTTTTATTTTAATGTTTACATTATCACCCCCCCATCCAAGTCTGATTTTGAGATTCTCTTCAAAATGCTCGCAAGTGTAAGTTCCATTTATCAGACTAATGAGACACTATTTTTTAACGGTGTTCTGCTTATTGTTCTAGAAATTTCCATTTTCCCTCAGACAAGAATAAAACAAAAGCCATTAAAAGTGATTTATCGTTTAAAATTATTTTGGGATTTAATATTTAATCACTGTTTATTCAGAATGTAAAAACTGCACGTTTAGATGAATAGATTAAGTTCTTGTTCAATTCCATTTTCAACTTGAATAATTTATGGGATTATATATATATATAACAGAAGAATTTTATTATTTTGTTCTTTACATTAATGGATTTCATGTTTTGTCGTTTATTTGATACTATTCAGGAGGAGCATTATATAAAACAAGCTATGTTTTGTATTTTGTATTTTTTTCCGGATATTAAAATACAAGGCACTTTTTGATATTAGTTTTGCATATTAATTTTTAAACATACTCGTTGAATCAAATATGTTGTTTCTAAATGAAATGAAAAAAGCTATTAAAGTTTCATTTCATTATCTATATCATTAAATATTCACAATTCTTTATTGGCGTAAAGAATAATGCAAATTTGAGCAAACAGTTAGAATATTCATTAGTTTTTTTTTAATAAAATGCATATTTTCCACTGAGATATAAATTTGTTCGGAAAAATATGATTAGGTGGCTTTATTATTAATTGAAACTAAACTATCGAATGGCAAGAAAAAAAACCCTATAAATTCGGTTGTTATTTTTTGTAAAAGAGCAAATATTTTCTAATTAATGTAAGGGTGGGTGATAAGAATCTAAAAAATTAGAGAACTTATTTACAAAATACAAAACGTGCTTTTCATTTGAAAATGTCAAGCTAGATTGATTTTGTAACTAATTCAAGTTTTTTCATTAATGAATTTTTTCATTAATATATTAGTCTGAGGTGTATTAAATGTTCAAATACCTAAAAAACCGAACGGTGGCTGAATGGTTAAGGCGCTGCTCTTCTATTAAGGTGTTCATGGGTTCGAATCTCACTGTGGCATGGATGCTCGTAGTTTTTCGAAATCGGCTTTAAGCAGTAGGTCTAAGTAGCCCTCGTTTTGCCAAAAATTAGACCGTAATGCTCCAAACCGAAACATATATTTCAGAATTAATGACCATTAAATAATTATAACTTATTTAATGGTCAATAATTCTGAGAAAAAAAATTAAAAAGCAAAGAACAGTTTAAGAAACAATTTTTTCTTAGATTAATTTAAAAAACATTACACTTTTTAAAATTTTTAAATGTGATGAATGTAGTTTTACTTCAAATTGTGCGAGTGAAAAGTTTTCAAAACTATTAAGTTAAATAATTAAAAATTATATTTGTTTTAATGTAAATTAAAAATTTAGAATATCATTATATTAACTCGTATACATATCAAACAGGTAATGGAATATGGAAAATATCAAACTGATTTGATCTTTAGTTTTTTAAATCATGCTGATGGTTGTGAAAATTGATAGTTTTGAGAAAAAAGCCTGTAAAACCCGTAAGATTAACATATAATTTATGTTACCAACTTTATGTTGTATCTTTAATGTGCTAATAATACATGGGTCACTTCGGTGTTTTAGTGTTTGATACATTTCTATATTTTTCTACTTTATAAATGAATTCTATTTTGCTTTTATTTGCTGTTCAATTGTTTAAAATTATTGAAATACGATTCACACATGAAATTTCAACTCTTTTTTATTTCAACAAAATTTCAGATCAATAATAATTATAAAATGTTATTTTGCTTGTAACAAGTAGTTATTTATTGCATTGGGGAATTCTAAGAAATTACTTTTATGTTCCTGTCACATTAATTTCCAAAGAATTTCATGTTTCAAGCTTTATTAATAAATAGGAACTAAATGGGATATATAAGCAATACTTTTTATGTTTTCAGAGTGATTTTTAATTTACTTTAGGAGATAATTAAAATTTTTTTATTTAATATTTCATAATCTTTGTCTGACTTTGACTTGGATTCGTTTATTCCCCGGATTTATTAACTAAAATAAGAAATAATAATTAATATCTATTATGCATCTGTGATACATATGATGTTAGAATACTGTGTTTACATATCATAGTAAATGAATCTTTTACCTTCAAATGTTCACCTTGTAACAAATAGGTTTCCAGTTCTCGGAGATGTAGCATTGTTTATTTTATCTTATTAATTATTTTATGTGTTAATTGTCTCGTTATGTGTTAATTGTTTCGTAGTTTGTTTTGTCAGTCAGTAGGTTTCAAATACAATACTTTTTTTTGAACTACCAAATGACTGACTCCATTTAAAATCTTCTTTGTCAACTTTTTTTAAAAATTACATTTTATGGTGTTTTAAATGGTAGCCACAAACGGCATTTTAAAGCTAACAAAAGAGTTTATTGAATTTGCACATTTTTAGCTCTAGATATTTAACAAGAACTGGATGTTTTTTTAGGACTATATTGTGTAATTAATTTTCTGACAACTTCCCAATTACAATTAGCTGAAACATTTTCCATTTAATGTATCTTTAATGACAATATATGAATCGAAAATAAAATAATGTCGTTATGTATAAATTATTTCATTTTCACAAGTATTGATTTTATTACTGCTGCTTTCCTCTTTCTTTAAAACCAGCATTAGATATGGGGTAATGACGTGGTTGTAAAATACTAGCCTTTCATGTTGGTGACGTAAGTTCGATTCCAGATCGGAGAATTATTTTAGCATTAGGAAATTATATTAACTTCGGTATGAAGTTTTATCATTGTAACCTACACACATACATGTAATGGGTAATTTGTCCCATCACAAAGTGAGGAAACATGTTTAGTGTGTTATTGTGGCTAAAACAACTTTGAAAATCGGAAATAAAGTTTAGGATCAAATTAAACAGAGTTTGAGGCAGCTTCTCTCACTGACGTCTGTCCTAAAAAATCGTACATCTCTATATATAGTTTTATGGAGCCAACCAATCAGAAGCTTTAAAGCAAGTCATGAGGTGACGCCATGTAACGTTTTTTAAGCGTCACTAGTTATGTAAAGCATTTATGTGAGGAAGCTTGGAGATTTGAAGTAGCCAAAATGATAGGAAAAGCAAGAGTATTAGAAAAAGGTTACCAGAAAAAGATAGAAACGCTAGTAAATTATTTTCAGGTAAGCATCATTACGTTGATCAATTTTTTAGGGCAACAATATCATTACATACATATATATTCAACAGACATGATTCAGGGGTTAATGGGTTAAAGTAATCATTGAAGCAATACGTATTTTCAGTACAAGTTCATCACTCGTTTCGAAATTTATGAGAAAACTTTAATGTGATTTCAATTTTTAAGGGTCGGAGACTTTATTAAATATTTATCGAAAATTTAATGAGTAACTTACTGATATATTAATTTATCCGTGATATCCCAAATGCATATATTTATCAAATACATATTCATTGTATAAGCAACAAAATATCCTGGAGTCTTTTACAAGATTCCAGCAATTTCTGGAACAATTTCTTATTTCGCAACCGTTTCGGTTCTAGATGTATCTCGCCCCACTCTTTCTTCTAATTGAATTCTCCGGGTAGTCATTCCACATTATTGGATCAAAAATTATTCTTCGGATAATATTAATGAATGAAGCAACCTCTCGAATTGTTGCGAAAGTGATGGTAGCATTACAAAAGAGATACATTAATAGAAATGTCATAACATTTCAGCTATGCAATACGAAAAATTGCAGGAAATAAACTCTCTTCGCCAGAGCTAATTTATCATAATTATAAGATAATGAATTTTCCTTTTGAGGTGTTCGGTTTTATCCAAATTATTCAATAAATTATTTTTATCCTTGTTATGACTAAATTGGTACTTATTTATAAAGGAAAACTTATATCATAAGATAATTTCTAAAGATGTATTGAAATAAAAAGAAAATAAAAAAGGTTATTTTAAAAGTTGTTATCTCAGGAAGGACTAGTGTACATATGAATTTATAAATCTTAGAATTCAACATTCATTTAGCTTCAATTTTTCAACTTTTTAAAAACAAGCACAGTAGATAATATAAGATTTATTGACTTTTCTGTGTAGTTTTAAGAATTTATTTTACAAAATGAACTATTGTATATATTGCAATTTGTCTACTTACTAAGAAAAATTATTTCATTTAGTTGAAGCTCCTAATGAGCTTCACAGAACCTTGCTTCTTTTTAAATTGAAAGAAGATTATCATATTTTAATTCTGTATATGAAGAGATTTTGATGACAGCATAATGCGAAATTTATCTACACGTATAAAAATCAGTTACCAGTCGAGAAAAATTTCGCCAACAAACTGTAAAACAATAATCTGTAACAATTTAAGTTTCAAATTCAATTACTTTTAGTTTCTAACACGGTAAGTTTTAACAGATATGTAATATAATCCAAAGATTCTAATTTTGGACAAATAATTAATAGTTTATTTGATAGATCATAATTTGCAGTTGCATGTCATTTATGTACACAGAGAAAATGTCAAATCTGTATCATTTAAATTTCAAATGATAAACGAGGTCTTGGAAATCTTGTGATAGCTACACATATTATTTTTAATGACTATTCTTCCTGTTAGATTCACATTTTGCCTGAGATCTGACTCCATATGGAGGTAGTATTTAAGTACATGATACAAACCATATTAAATCCAAATAATACTACTTAAGCTATTATCTTTAACCAATTTTAAATCCGAATTCCTAGGCAGGCTGATCGAGAGGAGGATAGTGTATATATATATATATATATATATATATATATATATATATATATATATATATATATATATATATATATGTATATATATATATATATATATATATATGTATATGTATATATATATGTATATGTATATATATATGTATATGTATATATATGTATATATATGTATATGTATATGTATATATGTATATATATATATATATATATATATATATATATATGTATATACATATATATATATATATACATATATATATATATATATGTATGTATATACATATATATATATACATACATATATATATATATATACATACATATATATATATACATACATATATATATATATGCATACATATATATATATATATATATATATATATATATATATATATATATGTATATATATATATATATATATATACATATATATACATATATATATATATACATATATATATGCATACATATATATATATGCATATATATATATATATATATATATATATATATATATATATATATATATATATATATATATATATATATATATGCATATATATACATGCATATATATATGCATATATATATATATATATATATATATATATATATATATATATATATATATATATATTAGAAGACCCAACAGAAGTTGTGATTTTTATAAAATAGAATCATTTTTACAAAATGATACAATTTAGCACGATGTACAACCAAGTGGTGCTTAAGACAAAAAGGTTGGGAATCGCTGGTCTATCATACAGATATCAAAATATCTCCTACAAATTAATATGCTAGTAAATCAACAAAATAATAAACAAATAGTATAAAAAGATATTTTATAGTACTACTGAGGAATATGATTTTTCTAATTTTAACGCACAATTAAATAAAAATAGAATGCAAAAAATAAACGAAATCTTGAATTAAAAATTTTACTTGTTTAAAGAAGAATAATATAATCTATTTATAATTCAGTTTATATGTATATAAAAATTTCCAACTGAGTTAAGAATTTACAATAACAATTTGTAATGTCCCCTTTAAGGGTAAATACTAAAAATAATCACTAGTTTTAAGTGCTAAAATCTTGTGGCTAACATGCAGTTCATTCAAAAGACATTAAAGAGGAGTTTTATCCAGCGAACATTTACCATCTACACTTTACTGGGAGACATAAAAAAACGATGTCTTTTCTCGAAAGCAATTCACGAATGCATAAATCATGATGTAGCTCTAATAGCTTTTGAAAATATAACTTTGAGCAGCTTAAAATGTCTTTCTGACGGTAACATTAAATATTGAAGTCAAAGCAGAGTGAAAAGAAAAAGGCAACAGTTACTGGGAGAACTCCTCATTTTATTCTGATCAATCAAGAAAAATGCATTTAGTCTGGCAGAAAACTTTTCTTTCAAAAGGAGAATGGAGTTTTATTCATTTGCACCCGAATATATCAATGGTAATATTCTGCATTATACACGTTCAAGAGCACGTGCTGCTTTTACTGCATGTATGCATGTATATATATATATATATATATATATATATATATATATATATATATATTATCTATAAGATATAATATATATATATATATATAATATATATATATATATATATATATATATATATATATATATATATATATATATATATATATATATATATATATATATATATATATATATATTCCCTATATAATAGTAGGCTAAGTTATTTGTCCGTCTGTCCTCGAATTTAGGAAACGATTGGAACTGGAATGGATAGAGGTGTCCATATTGGATTTTTGAGGTGTTAGGGTTAGCAAATGTCAAGGCGTCGTCTTTAAACCGTTCGAAATCCACTCCTTCTCCGGCCATAATTTAGACAAATATAGATTAATTAAATATAATTAACTAATATACTTTAGAGCTTTCAAGAGATTTAAATAAAGTTAAGGGATTTCCGACATGACTTGTCTGTGTCAGATTGGTTCGATTGTCTATTGGATAGTGCATGGTAGATTAGGATATTTCTGGCAATTTTGATAGGCGTCTGTAAGCCTCTTTCAGAGGTTGGGTGTAGTCGTGAATGCAGTATCTCAACATTTTAAGGGTAATAGTTGTTTTTGTTGTTAATCATCCCCCTGGTGTTGGACAGTCTACACTGGGTCAATAGACCCCGTCGTAATATTCAACTAGACCATGGCTAATCCTAATATGCGGCTGTACTACAACGAGGAACCACGAGTGCTGAAGATTGTTTAAACTAAAAGAAGGGGTGCGCCTTGCGTTGTGACGAGCACCGCTAGCGCAAAAGAACTACTTTACTCAAATGGGCCTTTGTCATTTAGAAACAGGAACCAAGCAGGAGACCTCAGGCTTGGCCTGCTACCACCAGAGATATCGTTTGGGAACTTGGCGAACACTTCGACCACGAACCTAGTTTACGTGCCCCAGTCGCCATTAATGTACACATCGCTTCTCGTGTCGATCCTGCAACCCTCACGTGATTGCTATATTTGCCGACTGAGCTACTGTGGCTCATAGCTGATCGTCCTTATATAATGAGATACGTATGTATGTAGTGTGCACATAAGTCATGCCGAAACTAGTGAAACTAGCCGAAACAGTAAAAAACTTTGTATATTCAGAGATGGTCCAAATCAATCTTTAATTTTTCGGAAATACATAATTTCTTTTTTCTCACGTACAGATGTAATGTCGAAACTAGTCAAAATAAATTTAGGCGCTGACAAAATTGATACAACCGTTGAATTCTTATTGAACCGTTGAATACTATTCTTACTTTATTCGTAGAAGAAAGTAAAAAAAAGAGTAAATTCCACTAAAAGCTTTCAGAATTATGCATTAGTCTGAGTGATAAAACTCGTCTCTAATAAAGATGCGTAAGACAAGCTTAATAGAAGATAAAGCTTTCAAAACTTGAAAACAAATGGCCACACCCAGCTAGAGGGGAAACATCACGCATACCACTAGCTCTACCTACCGGATGGTTGTAATTATTACAGCTTTGGAGCATATTGTATGGCTTAGAGCCTGTAATTACACTCGAAAGATAAATATACCGGAAAATCATCCGTGAAAGATAATGCTTTAGTAAATCTCATCCTGTCATACTCGACATTAGCCGATACGTATAAATTATTCGCTCAACTTATAACATATATTAGGATATTATAGAAGCATCTACGTAGGCTTCTTTCACTATAAAAATATGAGTTAGATTTTTTCATTTTCCGAAAAATTTAACAGTACTGATAAAAAATATCTCGGATTTATCAGATTCTGTTTTAGAATTAAAAATTGTCTGTTCATTTAATTTTATCTAAAAAATTTTTATACTTAAAATTAATACAGCAAGTTATATTACTTAACACTTTACCTGTGGAATATATTTGAGAAAAACGTGTGAAAAATGAAAAAAAAATTATCTTTAATTTTGCTTGTTATTAACATGAAAATGTTGAAAATAGATTACTTTAAAAAATTCAAAATTTTAAACAAAATAATTCTTATATTTAATATTTTTACATATATAAGAAATGTTAATGGATGACAGTCATTTTTGCTCAAATGACATATTTTTCAAGATAAATACAATAGACTAATACAACACTATTATGTATATCAGTTATCATGAATTCAATGTCGCTTAGATTTAATTGAATTTCACAAATCCTTTACAGTGTCCGATAAATGGCGACAAAGGGTGCGAAACTGCCAAATTTTCACGGAAAACTATCGCCATTTATTCATATAGGATTATTTATTCTAGGAAAATTGTAAATTACATACTATTCATTGGAAGAACTGAGTTCAAGCTTCATGGATTTGAAACACTGATTTTTCTCTTGCCCAAACTCAGGTCGGGCATTCCACATTTGCGTTACTCAAACCTAGATCGGGGAACACAGGTAAGGGGTTAAGACGCCTCAAAAGTTTCAAACATAGAAACACCTGTAAAAATAACTTCCCTTTTTTCATAACAGTAGTAACAGTTGATTAATTTAAGTTGTCCATTAATAACAGTTGCAAATAAAAGTAATGGTAGAACGCAATATCTATTACCTAAAAACAGATTTAACAAGTTAATACAAATATTACTCTTAATTTTTATTTTGAGAGTTCAGATAAGTTCTTGATTCCATAATATCGTTACGACAGTTTAAACTTTTGTAGCAAACGTTATTGCACCTTTCCATTGTTTTTTTCTAACCAAATTTAACTATTAAAAGTAGTTTAATTTAAAATTGGCATGCTAAAAAATGTTGTTAATGAAGTTTTAAAATTTTCCTGTATTCTGGAAATTTCTTTATGTCCCAACTGTATTGACGACTGGGACTATTTGTCCCAATCGTCTAGGGTCTACACGAATCATCTAGATTATAAGATATTGTAGACTGGGATACATAAACGAAATATATCCTGGTGTACTATTTTGATCACTCATGAAACATATTTGCCCGCTGTAAAGTTCTATTGTGATAATATAACATGAAAAGTGCTTAATTACTACTTAATAAGAGCAATAATGGTTTTTACTTAATATGGCATAATATATTTGTATTAACTGCAAAATTAAAAATATAGTCAAAGAGAAAAACCATTAATGGGTGTACTCAGAGACATAAATGCGCTATTTGCAATCTGAAAATCGTCATCGAGTTTTTAGTCACGTCTGTTCTTTGATTTCCTAACAATAGCAACTTAAAAAGTTGTTTTATATTGGGTTTTATTTAACTAAAAGCGAGTGAAATCTAATCTCTTGGATGTAGATGACCATCATGTATTTCAAAAATAAAAAATACAACAAAAAGGAAAAAATTATCTTTTTTAATGTATAAGTAAAAATGTCTTCCAGCATAAACAATATTATAAATAAATTTTGAGATGCTAAGCGTTGGTTTACTCTACCTTTTGATTGATCAAAACAGTAAATTAAATGTTGGTAATAAACTGCTTTTCATTAAATTCTTCATTAATTCAATCTTCATCCCAAACTTTCGTATTTGAGTGCTGTATGCTCATATGCTGTTGCCTATCTTATAAATTCCCTATAGTATGCCCAGAATATCCCTATTCTCTAAATTACAAATCGCAGTGGTACTTAAGAAAGAAAGAAATTTGTTGGGAAATCAACCTACCGAGTCTTCAAAATTTAGTTACTAAATCTAATAAAAATCTTAGCTATGATCATCTCATTGAACTAGTTCAGTATGACTATGTAAACTCATGTAACCGTAGGAGACCGATGGTCAGCTTAGCTCAAAACTTTGACTAATTGCCCCTTTGTCCAAAAGGTTCATTCTCTAAATTCTGTTTGGTTTCTTCCATGATATCCCCCTCAATCACCCCTCAACTTCTCGCACTCTCCAAGTGCAGCATCTTTCCTTGTGGTCCTTCTTTGGAGGGTCAGCACCTAAGATTGCCATTGATTGGCTAGTATTTTTTGATTGGCCCAATTCAGAACGCCAGGATCTGATTTTCGTATATGATTCTGTCGTGATTTATCTGTTTTATGGCAGATATGTTGTCCAGAATAACACTCACTAGTCAAACATAAAACTACACAAATAAAATTTTAGGACAAATTAATAAATTTACATTGGTTCATCATAGAGGTGAGCAATAATTTTCGATCCCAGCATTTGTCAAATAAAACACATTCTATGAGAGTAAGAAAAGTAGTTAATTTTTTTTAGTTTAGTTAAAGTAGAAGTTAGTTACATTCTAAGGAAAGTAGGAGTTCTTTACTAATCCATTTAGAAATTTTTTTATTTCGTTGACAATTCAAATTCGTAAATGGAATTTCTACTGTATTTAATATTTTAATATACATGATAAAATTTGATAGAATAATCATTTTTAATGAAAATTATCTTTTCATTTTTTAAGTGCATGATGTTTGCTCATTAAGTAATAAGGTTATTTTCTCCTCAACTGGAAAAAGATTTGAGATCCTCAATTGTTTTTCTAGAGCAAGTTAGAGCAAACTTTGTTTCTAAAAATTATTCACATCAAAGTAAATAATTTCTTTTACTCTAATTTAAAGAAACATTAATTTAGAACACTAAGTAATTTGTTCTTCGGCAAACAATTGTTTCCAACAAAAGCGAGTTTTCCTTTTAAAATGTTCTTTCTTTATTCATTTTCGAACATTATCTTACAAGAGCCAAGCACAAAGAAAACCTTCACGAAAACGTCGCCCTTTCAAAAATTAAATAAACAGAATTAATTTTCATTGCGTAATTAGGGAATTTATTTAACTCCAGTAGGGGATTCTATAAGCAATAAAAGTTCCATTTGGAGTACTCAGCAAATAATTTTCGAAGAACTTTGCTTTCAAAGTGATTTATTCTTTGAATTCAGCTTGTTTTCGTTTTAAAGTCTTCAAAGGGAAATGAATTGAGGAAGAGGGAAAAAGTCCCATAATTAAAAGGATGCTTTACATGGGTTTTCGAGGCAACTCCAGTAAATGATTACCTCATTCATGCCACTTGTGCTCGAGCTTTGTGAAAATATTCAAAGCTCAGTTTTCAATGCAGTCTTCTTTATCCCCGATTTTCTGACAGAAAGGATTGTATTTGGCAGTTAATCTTGTGTTTCTAAGTCATTAACTTTTAACGAGTTTATTTCTCTCGACATAAGCCGATGTTGAATGACTTTTGAAAATGTATCGGATTAGTTCAATTATTCTAACGCAGCTCGAATAAAAGGGCAGACAAATGACAACTTTATGCAGCTCGAAAATTTTTGACTTTAATGATATTTTTCAGCATAATTAAAATAGCGGACATCAATTAGTTGCGTTCCTATTGTAATTCATTTCTGTCGCGGATATTCTATGTAATCAAATAAGCGTGCTTCAGCACGGATTTTGGAAAAAAATAGAAATTGTTATTGTGTTATTATAATTTAGTACAATGGAGACAAAATAGCGGTAAAACATGGTTATTGGATATGGCTCGGTGCGAATAAATGCATTAAATATTCAGTTGCCGTAACTACTTTTGGAATTTGAATTTAAAATGTATTGTGTTGTTTTGAAAATATTGAATTACTATTGGTATGAGAAATTATCAGAGTTAAATAGGTAAAAATAAAACAACTAATTGAAATTTCCATGTAAAACAATCATACATTAATACATTTTTACTTTTTTACGTAACCTAAATTCATAATTGAACGTTGTGTAATGGACAAGACACATTTAAAATACATCCTACTAAAAACATAAAATTTATTTTTGCCTCGAAAAAGTCAAATTAGGTGACCTCTCCATAAAGAAGTTAAAGATTGCAATGAGATGATTATCTTAATTGAATTAAACACATTTTTTATGAACATCTTTCCGACATTACTAGCTCCTATTTCAGATTACGCATTACTCACTGCCATTACGCATTTTCATTATCCAATTTTCTTAATTCAGGTGGTTGCCAAAACGACTTAGTTGCTAATATCTAACCCAAAAGTTAACAATAATCTTATTCTCTATTTTGTTGCCATAAAATTTCATCTCATTTTTGTTTTTGTTATATAAGAAAATTTAAACAATATAATAATAAAACAATAGTAGTATGAATAAACAGTAATATGATTTACTCTTTCAAGAAGTTAATAGAGTATATGCATCAAATACTCAATAAATTGAATGGAAAAATGTGAAACTTTGATGAAATATCATTCCTAACATTTTTATCAAAACATGATAGTTAAAAAAATATATCAACATTATTTCTGGAAATTCATAAAGACTATAAGGAACTTGAAGAGAAACGCAGCATTGTGCATAAATAAAACAGAAAGAACTATCATCTTATTTTTTTTTTTTACTTTGTCATACTCGCATTGTAGAAAAGTACTAAATTTAGATTAATTTCTCCTTGAGGTTTAATTACAAGAAGAAAGTCCATTGACGTTATCCACTTTAAATAAATATTTGAATAATTATTGCACTAAACAGGTACAATCGTAGTTATTAAAGTATTTTTAATATTATACAAACTATATAAATCTTATTTCGTATAAAACTTACAATTTAGTCGCATAGGCCTCCTAAACGCCTCCTAAAGGATGCTGAAGATTTCTTTGGGTGGGTTCAGAGGTTAATTTGGGTGGTTTTAAGGCAGTCAAATTAAGCGGACGCTCGACATAACTTTAAAGATATACATGCTATAAAAATAATCAATACATCAATTGAACAATATTATATTTAACATAGTAATTGCAATATTTATTCAAATATCAGTCATATATAAATCATAAATTCAAGTATAAATAAATTAATTCCAGTAATATTAAAGTATAAATAAATAAATTCCAGTGATATTCAAGTATAAATAAATTAATTCAAGTATTATTCTAGTATAAATAAATTAATTCAAGTAATATTCAAGTATAAATACATAAACTTAAATAATATTCGAACTTAAATCATAGTATGTTTCATCACGAGCCGCCATTTGACAACCTTCGGACTGATGTCTTGTTTTCGTTTGAGAAATACGGTCTGCTTTTTTGCAGCACTAGGGCTAAGGAGACCGCAACCTAGTGCCTAAAGCCAATTCTGAACGGCTACGATCATCCCTGCCACTGTGGTATTAGAACAAATGAACTTCGGTACCAAAGAGCAGAGCTTTTATCATTCAGCCATCTTTCGGCTTCTTAGGCCGAACGATGGCCGAATGGTAGAGTGCTGCTCTTCTGAACCGGAGTTCACGGGTTCGAGTCCCGCTGATGGCATGGATGTTTGTAGCCGTTCGTAATCGGCTTTAAACTGTAGGTCCCGGTCTCATTAGCCCTCGTGTGCAAAACAGTAGACCGTAGCGCTCCAAACCAAACCAAACCAAACCTTTCGGCTTCTTATCTTTTGATCTGAGTTGTACTGAAATAGGAAAAAAATAGTATCTCAGAAAAAGGTTTCCAGAATGAATTTTAGGCTTCACCTTTAAATTTTAAACGCCATTTTTATATCATAAAATGCATTTGAATAAACGATTATATATAAAAAATCAGTACCTTAACCATTTGGCCTCTCGGACTGAAATAAATTTTGGATTGAATTTCCTCCATCGGATTTGGCTTTACATGGACTGAGTGAAGTAAAGTAGCTAAAAAACTGTATATTAAAAAGGAACATCAGAGAACGTGGGGATTCTCGAATGGTGTTAATTTGACTCAATTGGAACTTTATATTTCCAAGTATTTGGAACTTCAACAGCTTCACCAATCTCATTAACTTTTTAAAATTTCTTATTCGTTTTATGATTATTTTTAGGCTTTTAACAAACAATTTTGAAATTTTAAATAAAAAGGACTTAACTGGTGTTTTAATTAATTTCTATAATGTGATTATTTATATCTGTTTTAACTGCTTATATATTTATGATAAAAACCAACCTTTTATTATTTTGTATAATTGGCTATTTTGAAAGATGGAGCGTTTGTATATCATATAAATAGGGCTGTTTATCAAACAATGCTAAGAAAGTCTGATATAAATGCTATTTAGAAATTTTATGCGAAGAAAGTATGTATATATATACATAATATACATATATAAGGTTTGAAAACGTAAAATTAATAATTTAAGGATTTGAGAACAGAAACTTGGAGCCCTCTTTTAATGCAGGAAAATGAATCTTTAGTAACTCACTATAAAAACACTTGACGCTTAAGGTTGAGAGACAGCGTCTTCAGAAAGGGTTGTTGCATGAACCCTCGCTGAGGAGGTCTCCTTTGTTAAAGTGTGGAGGCTAGCCACACTTCGCCATTTTTGATGGTTGAGTTTTAAACGGTGCAATATGCATGAATAAAGACATTATCAAGAAATAATTGACTTTAATATTTCCTTAAAAACTTTCTATCTCCCATTTAATCCCTTTAAATATTCTTCCCAGCCTCTAAATGTCTTAAGGACCGTTATCGACTTAAAATTCTTTCGATCCATTTCCCAAAGCTTTCAGTCCTATGATGTAAATTTTCTGTCTATTCAACACGTTTCCCATCTGACGCCGGCAAATGTTTCCGCGTTTTTCCTGATCTTACACTTAAATTCGCAAAGTAAGTGGGAAAATTCTTTCTTGGGTGCACCATTATTCGAGCAGAGTGATTTTTGTGTGTTTACTTAGTCTTTCGTTGAGTAGTACTGATGTCCGGTTTAGCAGCTCTGAAATAAAGTTTAAAATTAGACTTGTGCCGTCCTCTTCAATATCGGCCGACTGCATTTTTATTACAGCTAGCTGTTTAGCTTTCTCCTTATCCAGCAGTTTTATAATTTAAGGATTACACACACACACTCACACACACACACATATATAACACACACACACATATAGAACACACACATATATATCACACACACACACACACACACACACACACATATATATATATATATATATATATATATATATATATATATATATATATATATATATATATATAAACGTAATAAGTAAAAATTATTTTGTCTAAAATAGCTATCTAAAATTCCCATATTTAATATCTGATTTCCCAGCCTTGAAATGTCAGTTAAACGAGCATTCTCAGTTTACATTATTTTTATGTAATTTATTTTCTGATGCCACTACAACATTTTAAAGAAGTTTCTTTGCCGTGCTTTATATAATATAACACTTATACTATAACCACGTATAGCATTTTCATTAGAACTAAATTGTTAGTATTATTCTTATCGTTGTCTTGTGCTTAAAAAGCAATATCACACACAGAAATATAATATCTATATGTATAGATATGCATAATAATTTATGTGTAACTGTGTTCTGATAGAATTATGTTACAGATGGCAATAAATGAAAACTGGTTTGAAAAAATTAAATGCTAAAATTTCAGCCTGGATAATGTTGTATGGCGTAAATAAACATTTTTTGTATACAAGGACCCATCATTAGAATTTATCTTTGATAGTCTGCAATATACATTGCAGAAACTATCAGACTGACTAAACATATTTCGGAAATTATTTCCTAACATCGACAAATTCAAAAAAGTTTCTGAGAGTATTTCAAATAAATCTTGCAAGTTAAACAACACAACAAATTTATTTAAATTCTCTTCGAAAAATCTGCTATCCATTAAAAGGCTTGTGTTTTCCATTCAACTTTTCCTGTTATGCTGATTTACCGACATTCGAACTATTACATAATCAAAACTTTTTTTTCCTTTTGATGATTTTCATTTTCCGTCCGTCTGAAATAATTCATTAATATTCATGTCCGGGCTAATTTATCCCTGAAATTCATTCAAAACAGTGATTATAAAAGCTTAGGAGTGATATGCCTGGTTATGCTTTTTCAGTGCTGCTGAAAGGCCAGATTTCTTTTTTTATTCATGATTTAATAGAAACACCTGCAACTCGAATAGAATGGGTTTTTTTTTAACAGTTCGTTGAAACCTTTGATCTTCGTATTAAATAAAGTGATAATTATCAACTCGCAATTATTTAACTAAATATCTGTGTAATTTATAGATATTCCGTTCGTATACGTAGTAGTACTTAGTAGATACTCTATCTCATGTATATGTAATCTCATGTATGCATCAAATCTAGTATTTGGGAATGTTATGGATATTTATTTCGTATACGTAGTAGTTACAACGTAGTTATTAGGTACTTATTGGGTACTCTCCTTCATATATAATATATGTTCCTTCATATATAATATATCGTTCGTATATGGAGTAGTACTTAGTGGATACCTCTCTTCATACGTAGTATCTGTAACATCCTTATAGCATCAAATCTAGTATCTATGTAATTTATAACTATCTCGTTCGTATAGGTAGTAGTACATAGTAAATACTCTACCTCATGCATATGTAACATCCCTATAGCATCGAATCTAGTATCTATGGATTTATGTATATATTTTTAGTATACGTAGCAGTTCGAACTTAGTTACTAGGTACTTCGTGGATACTCTCTCTTCATATATAGAAAATGTAACACCCTTATAGCATCAAATCTAGTATCTATGTAATATATAAATAACTTGTTCGTATGTGTAGTAGTACTTAGTGGATAATCTCTCCTCATTTATAGCACATGTAACATCCTTATAGCGCTAAACCTAGTATCTATGTAATTTATAGATTTGTATCGTAATACTACTTAGTAGATTCTCTCTCCTTATATATAGTACATATAACATCTTTACAGTATCAAATCTAACACTAATGTATCATAATCTTCGGTAGCTTCTGAACGAGAGTCATATAAGAAATTGATATAGCTTAGCGTCTTTGTAATAATGCGAGATAGTTAGGAAAAGTGGCATTGAATCGCATTGAATTCGGGCAATAGTTACAACCTGTGGAACTTTATTCCTGGGAAAAAGAAAGTAATTTCGGTCTTTAAATTCAGGCTCCTTTTAATTCGAAAGAGCTAAAATCGGGGAGAATAATTTAGTTTTTTTTAAATAATTTCATGCACACACACACACACACACACACATATATATATATATATAATTATATATATTTGTATATATTTGTATATATGTTCATTCATATATATACATATACATATATATACATATATATATATATACATATATATATATAATATATATATATATATATATATATATATATATATATATATATATATATATATATATATATATATATATTATTTATTATTATTAGTTTATTTAGCGTTATTTACAGTCAGAAAGGAGATTAGATCACTGGAAACTGAATCATTTTATTAAAAAAGCTGGAAAATGTGGCGAGAAAATGAACATTTATTTCAGTGTGAGCTTTGGTAGATGGCTAGAAAGAATTTTTAGTGAGTACATACTCCTTTAAGTATGATATAAGATGACAGATAAAATAGATATGAAAGAATGGGAATGGGAAAAAGGAGAATTCTAGATAGATATTTTAAGTGTAATAGCTTTAATATATTACATATATTACACGGACACACACACACACACACACACACACATATATATATATATATATATATATATATATTATATATATATATATATATATATATATATATATTCATTATAAAAAGTGTTTTAAAATATTAATTTAAAAAGGAAATAGAGGGTTTTGCTCTTCATAAAATTTTACAAAGTACATAATCCTGATAAGCACGTTTACATATTAAAAGGACCTATTTCCAAGACTCTTTCTGATAACAATTTATTCAATCGTCATTCCGAATGATAAATGGAAATGAGAAAAGAAATGTTACTTTGAAAAGGCATCACGTGACAGTTAATTATCTATAGGTTCAAATTAGCCGTCTCTTCCACCCAAATTTCTAGCCTGGTTAAATAGTTTCTCTCTGTCTGCAAAGAATTGTACGAATCTTCATTTTAAATATCAAGTTTTCCTTCGAAAGGTAATGTGTTAAAAGAGAAACAGAGTATTAGGGAAAAATTACTTTTGTTTCTGAAGGGGAGGAGGAAAGGGGGCGATATCGATTAGCACTTACCGAGATAAAAGTTTCTTTGCGAGATACAAGAAGAAAAATTAATTATCAGGAATTTATTGAGTCGACGCTTCTTTCGAATCGGGGTTCTATGGATGTTTCTATTTCGTGTTAAAAAATAAGAACCCACAAATAGGCCAGTGGGTTCACTCATTTTTGTAACGATTATAAAAATTCGGTACATGTTTTTATTTTCATGAAAAAAAAGTAAGTAAAATTACTGTGAAAAATTTCGGTGTTTAAATTTTATCACAAATACCAATTTTGTCAACATACCCTCTCTCTGTATTTGTCTCTATAGATTTAATATATCAAAATTATTACACCTAAAATATCTATCTAATGTGTTATTTTTTCCCCTTTCCATTTTTAATGCCTCATTTCCCAGATGTAAAATGTCAGAAAAAAATGTAAAAGTTTAAAAGAGTGTTGGCCGACTTCCAAATTAAAGCTTAAATAAACTTAACTTTCTGTCCACTGGTATCCAATTTTTGACTGCCAATAACGTCGAGTAATCTATTGTTCTCTTAGGAAAATGTTCACGTAATCACTTGCTGTTGGGGAAAATTTGTGAAAGAAGTGTATATTCGTGAGCAATCTGTGCAAAACTCTTGTCATGTAAAGACATTTCTTTTTAGCGTCACTGAATTTAAGTATCTCAACGTTGGACTTCACTTGTTTTTAATAGAGCCCAGCCTGCAAATCACTCGGTTCTCTTAATCACTAATAATCCCAATCAATTCAAATATTAGGGGCTAAAATATTCTATTGTGATCAGCGTAAACAATGTCGGCCAGTTACACACACACACACACCGAACGTTGACCGAATGGTTAGAGTGCTGGCCTTCGGAACCAGAGTTAGTGGATTCGAATCCCAAATTGGCATGGATGTTCGTAGCCGTTCGGAATCGGCTTTAAGCAGTAGGTCCCGGTCTCATTAGCCCTCGTGTTGCCAAAAGTAGACCGTAGCGCTCCAAACCAAACCAAATTACATATTGAAAGCATTTTTGATTTGCTTCGAGATCTTTAATTAATGTACAAAGAACTGACATTTGTTGTAATTGGTAATTTATACTTACAGAAATAAAGATACATTCTATGTACGAAAAATACTTTTTATTTACGAATGAATGTTTAAAATTTTGCAATATTTAAAAATATTTTTTGTTACTCAATTCATAGGCTGAAATAAAAAAAACCAATGTATCGATAAACATGTTTTCCTTTTAGGAAGACAGTTGGACATGTATTTGGAAAAAATTACTTTCTATATTTAACTTGTTTATGCTATGTTGCTCGTGGGTATTTTCTCTCGAAGGATATTTAATTTATTTTGAAAAAGAGAGGGAACTTTTAAAAATATTTATGTAAAATATTAACTGGGAGTTATATATTTTTAGACGCTATTTAAGTGTACATAACTTAAAAACTATTTTTACAAGACTAGTATTTTTTGATATCTTATTGTGATTTAAATTTTAAAGGTTTCTACAAAATAACTATTAAACACTCCTGATCTCATATGTACCAAAATACCGACATATCTGCAAATTTTTTTTTATAAACTGAATTTTTTGTTCTACTTCATATGTTTCATTAGAAAATTTAATTTACTATAAGCTCATTTGGCAGAGGAAACAATATTGTAACTTTAAGGTTAACGGATCGATATTTGATACGATCAAAGATTTTCCGTGTTCGTTAGTGGTAGCTGGGGCATGTAAAATAGGTTCTGGGTCCATATTTAGTCCCCTTCAGATGTATCATAGGGGTAATGTCCCTATGATACATCTGGAGATGACAGGTAAAGCCTTAAGGATCTTCTGTTTGGTACCTGGATCTAAATTACTAATTTCAGGAAACTAATCTTTTTTACTCTAACGGTGCTAATCAAACAAAATGTTCAACCCTTCGTGAGCTTCTGTCAGACTTCAGCCCTCGCGGTTTCGCCCTCTAAGTGAAGCTGCATATTACCCTTAGTTCATACACACAGCGCATATTGTGATTGGGTCTGTTGGAACTAGTGTAGGCTGTACTACACCAGAGGGATGAGTAACAATATTTTACTGTTTTTTTCACACGTAAAAAAAGTTAGACAACTGATTATGATTAACATGTTTTCTTCCATTTATTTATTACATTTAAGTGAAATAAAAAGATTTTTTTTGGGAAATTTTAAAATTGTTGAAATGAAAACTGTGTTTTGTGGACTACAGAGAAGTCAAAGGCCTGAGGCAGAGAGTAAATATATAGAAATAACAACTGTAGAAGGTTTAGCAACATGTATGACTTAAACCTGAAAAAATATTTTGCCTTTTTTTCAGGAGATGGATATTGGAATATAATTTTCCTGCTAGACGTAAAAGAGAATTAATGGTACATGTTTTTTTATTAATATTTAATATTATTATTAATTTTCTAGGCCTGCAAGTGACCTTGTGGGCATAGCACTCTATTATACATTAAATTCAGTTTGTCTTTCTAAAGATTTGACATTTTTTTATTATTAAATTGGTATCTAAATTAAGAGAAGTCTAATTTTTTTTCGAAAATGCAAACATATTCTGTTAATCAGTATTATGTAGTCAGTTATCAAAATAATACCGAAATATGCTCAAAAAAATGAATGTAAATAATAAGGAAAAGTTAAAAGGAAAATTAAAAATGAAAATACTAAGAACATTTTAAAAATTAGTATAAAACTTTAAAAATTGTGTATGTTATGTGTCTAGATAAAAAACTAATTCTAATGTACTATAGCTAGGATTCAGTTTACATGAACGTGCATATCGAAACTCCATATTATATAAAAATTTATAACATCCGTTTTCTTACAATTTTTATTTGAGAAATATTTAGCTAGTAAAGTTATATATAAATTGTATTCTTAGTAGGTTAATTTCGAAATTCACCATAATTATTCTTTGTGCATTAAACAAAATTTAATAAACATTACATGTTTTGAATACATATTAAAAAAATTTTGTTACATATCTTACAGTTCGATTACGCATACAGTTTTATTATATTGAAAAATCTCGCTTAAACTATTTTGATATAGTTCATCATCAAATGTTCGATATTTCTTAAAGAGCAGTTAAACCAACCTATAAATAATAAAAAAAAATTGGTATCAAATTTCCCTGGAAAGAACCAAAGCTGTCGCCTTTTCGAATTGAATTGCACATCGTAGTCGTTTCAAGCTAAATTTTCGAACACTCTATCATATTTAAAATTATTGAACGTATTATATTGCTATACTAGACCGAATTTAAAATTTAGTTCTCCCATTTTTAGTTGTAGAACATGGACAATTACTATATCTATTGTTCATTTTTCATTCGTACTATGTCAGTAAAACATATTCTTGTTGAATGCCCTATTTTTTAATAAAGAGCGTATTTTATCTTTAAACTCGTCGATTGTTCAAATAAAAGACTTGCTTGGTTTTTACCCTTATGGTAACATTTTGGGTTTTTTAAAATTCTATTGGTTTTTATCCACACATTTAATCGTCACTTTTTTTTTATCTTTTTTCAGATAATTTTTATTATATTGTCCCACTTTATCTTTCTATTTTTATGCTTGTGGTGCTTTATTCCACTGTTTTATAAAAATTTTCTACAAATATATATTGTTACCATTTTAACTTCGTGCCATGTTTGTGTGTTGTTTCTCACTTTATCTATTGTTTGGCACAATTTGTTGTCCCACGAGGAATAAGTGCAATTAAATTGCAGCCAACCAACTTTTCACTCATACAATACTATTTAAAGGGTAATTTATTTTAAATTATTGTATACATTATGGAAATATATATATATATATATATATATATATATATATATATATATATATATATATATATATAGAAGACATCCTCAGGTTGTAATAAAAGGTTACAAATATCATCCAAAAATGGCTAAATCAAGAACCTTTAAAGACAATAACAGGATCGTAGGTGAAAAATAAAGCTGGTGAAAGTGAGTCATGAATTTCGTTGATGAGGAAACATTATTTGTTTGATGAACCTATCACAATCACGTATGCTGTCACGTATCTGTCAATTTAAATACATCTCTACAATGCTTTTCTAACTCGGTTCTGTTACAGGGTCATTACTAGATTTTACCTGTTTCATAATTCTATTTGTGTTTTCAATTCCCTTACATTTATTGCAGTGTTTAGCTAGAATTTGGTATAAAATCAAAGTTTCACTCGAAAATCGACCTGTAAAATATTGGGAGAAGTCCGGTTAAATTCCACAGTTAGAAGAACTATGTCATCCTCTACAGCTTTCTTCATCTTCCCATTTAAGTGTATTTGCTAAAATTTGTCCCTTCGTGTGAAGTAAATAATGGATTTACGTTTTCTAAATAGATAATTCAGCTAGTAACACTGTTTAGTTAGTGATTCAATAATCTTATTTATATTTTTCAAACAATAATTACTAACTACAGAATTTCTTACCTAGAGGTTGTTTTCCTTGTGATTAATCTAATGAAACGTTAAAAATACTTTGTGTATACATGTTCCACAATAATTTCTAACCATTTTAGTTCTTACAACAGCAAGCATTCATTGTACTATTCACATTTAATACACTACTGCTTGAAATTCCCATTTTTGTGTTATGTGTGCTCATTTTAGTTTTTGATATAATCTTTCCTAAATTTATACTAGATTTTGTTACCTAACAATGTCAGGATGGTAGAGCGCTGCTTTTCGGTACCAGAGTTCGGGGATACGAATACCACTGTTGGTATGGACGTTCGTAGACGTTTGGAATCGTCTTTAAGCGGTAGGTTCCAGTCTTAAAAGCCCTCGTGTTGTAAAAAAGTAGACCGTACTGTACCAAACCAAGCCAACTAGATTTTGTAATATAAAGCTAATATCCCAAAATCACAAATAAAAAATAACAAATACATTTTGATTTAATTTAATTTTTTAAATACACATAATAAAACAGCGTTACATTTTTCAATTTATCCTTGCACTGGGTTTTGTTTGAAGGACTATTTAAAAATAACGAGGTATCTATAAACATTATTAAGACTCGATTTCACCAAACTGATTAGATAATTTCAGATAAGCTGCCATATATTTCTATAGTAAATAATTGGTGTGGCCTAAACTCTAGTTTACACAAATATTAATGCTGTTTTTGTGATGGGAATACGTCACAACTGTCTATTTTGCGAAAATGTTTTATTTCAGAAAAATTTAAAATTAAGAAAAATGGCCAAAATTGAAATGTTTAAAAACACTATAACTATACTTACATGCGTAACTCTACAATCCTGGAAATATGTTAGGTTTATCATAAAAATATGGATTTTAGAACTTAATTTCTTCCCTGTGGTATATATTTAAGAAAAATAAACTAAAAATGGAAGAAATCCTCTTTAATTTTGTTCGATATTATCAAAAAAATATTCGAAATAGATTATTTAAAAAAACTTTAAACAAAATAACTATTTTCAATATTTTCATATATATATCGGGAAATGTTGATAGAGTACAGTGATTTTTGATCAAATGAAAGCAAAATAAATCCAATGATATAATTTTTTGGATAAGTATAATAAACTAATACAACAATATTATCTGTATCAACTGTCATGAATTCCCTCAGATTCCTTAGAATTTTACAAATCCTTTACAGTATCCGAGAATTGGCGAGAAATGGCGCGAAACTGCCGAACGTTTTGCTTAATAGTATATCTATATGAAAATGGCAAATTAAATATTATGCACTGGACGAACCAATTTCGGGTGTCACGAAATTGAAATACCGTTTTTTTCTCTTGCCCGAACCGAAAATTGGTTCATTTGCGTTGCCCGAACTGAGTTCGGGCGTCACAGACAAGGGGTTAAAGGTAATCAAAGATTTGACAGGCTTAGAAGTCTGAGATGCAACCTTGATGTTGATTTAATGAAACTTGTCATTAAATAATTTTGCATTTATTTACACTCTGGTGTCGAAAAACAAGAAGGAAAGGCGTTTTTATCAGAGTAAAAAGAATAAAACAGACACTTTTGGTTATAGAATATTACTAATTATTATGCTGATAAAGTAAGACAAAAATATTTATGGTTATATAACTAAAATAAAAAATAATATAGTTGAATAACACTAACAATAAAAAAACATAATTTTTATAATGATAGCAACTATCCAATAATAGTAAATAATATTTTAACCATTTTTTATCTTTTCGGTTATCTAAACATTAACAATTAGTGTTCCTTTTAATTACTCTTTCGTTTAATATAATTCTTTGTTAAACTGCTGTAATGGCATTTTTTATGAAGTTTTTAGAAATTTATGTCAGTTGTGCATGAAAGAAAGGCTTTTTTCAAATACACTAAACATTACTCTAGACTTCTCTTGATTTCGTAATTAAATTTTATGTATTATACATGTTTCTCTTTCAAACGAATTTTTTCGATTCCCCAAATACAATGCAATTTAATTTATCTCCTAACCAAAGTTTTTCCCTTTACAAATCCAGGTTATTTTTTAAAACCGTTTTAACATATTTCATTTTCCAGTCTCAAAAGAGAATACAAATGCATAATTTTCTTCCACGTCCGCTCATTTCCTTTCTCAATCATAAACATGTTAAAAAAGACTTTTTTTCTGACATTTTCTTGAAAATTTAATGAAATAATAAAGAACAAGTAAAATATCCTTTGGGGAATAATGAAAAAAAAACTTAAAACGTTGCGTCTAAGAATTTAAATACATTATTCATGGAGAAAGTTAAAAAAATACATAAAAATGTTTTAAGCAGAAAACAAATAAACTCTTTGGAAGGAGAAAAAAAATATTGCCAAAATGAAAATTGCAAAAGTATATGTTTCAAAAGCCGGGGAGATATGCAATCGATGTAAAAAGTAAATATTTAAGGCATATTTAAAATAAGACTTTCGAATGAAGTTAGCATTAAATTGTAACATATTTAATAGCGATGATTTGTAATATTAATGCTATTAGTCCCTGCTGAAATGAAAAGAAAAATTTGACATTTGTATTAATAAAACTTTTAATGGCATTTGTCTCAAAATGTTCATTATTTAGATGGAAAAAATGGCAAATGTACATTTTCCCTTTCAATTTCAAATACTTATTATTTTTTGTTTGTTCGGTTGGTTTTAAATAATTTAATCAGTGTTTAGACTAGTTAAAATCAGCTTAGAATATGTTAAAATTAGAATATGTTGTTAAAAATGCACATTTATAAGCATAAGAAAAAAGATAACATACTGAAAAATTGACAGGAAATATAGAACAATAGTATAAAAGGAAGATTTTCCTTTCAAATCCAAAAAAAAAAAAAAACACGTTAGTTTCGAAATGCAGTATAAAATCGTAGTGTTCTTATATTTTGCAACTGGTCATGATTTTTTTCCGTACTATTTGAATAGTACTCGTTAATTGGATACCCAGCTGTATCTGTGAGGCTTTCTAGGCATACCATTACATTATGCAAGTGAATCTTGTATATTTTCTCCACATTATATTTAAAAGAGTAAAAATGAATCATTGAACCAGTACTTTAAACGCATAGAAAGTAGCAAAAAATGTTTGAAAATTCTGAAAGAAATATGCAGCTATGAATATTCATATATTTTTACATGTTTTTAATCTGTTAAAACTATTTTAATAAATTAATATTTTGTAAATATAAACTGTAAATTACTTCTAGGTTAATAAACAAGTGTTTTACTTAAAAATGGAGAGAAAAAATTATTTTATTACTGAAAATGAATTCACTTAGAATAAGTAAAATTATTGCATTTTAAAAATTTTGAATTTTTTTTTTGCAATTTGTAAAATATTATTCGCCTATAGACTTTTCACTTAACTAATATTATTGTTTGTAAAATATTTTACTGTTTTTTTTAATTGTGAATATGAATCTCTCCTCCTATTGTGGCTTCGGCCGTTGGAAACCTTTTCTTTTGGGCCTTGGGAGTTAGTGATATCTGTTATATGTATTTATATTCAATACTATTTTTATATGCAATGCTATTTTATTATATACAATTATTTTATGCAATACTATTTTATTATATACAATTATTATATGCAATAAATTTTATTATATACAATTATTATATGCAATAAATTTTATTATATACAATTATTATATGCAATACTATTTTATATGGCTGTAGCCTTTTCGATTAAGCAATATTATTGTTTGTAAAATATTTTACTGTTCTGTTGATTGTGAATATGAATCTCTCCTCCTATTGTGGCTTCGGCTGTTGGAAACCTTTTCTTTTGGGCCTTGGGAGTTAGTGATATTTGTTATATGTATTTATGTGCAATACTATTTTATTCTATACAATTATTATATGCAATATTACTTTATTTGCCTATAGTATTTTTGATTAAGTAATATTATTGTTTGTAAAATATTTTGCTGTTTTTGTTCATTGGGAATATGAATCTCTCCTCCTACCGTGGCTTCGGATGCTGGAAACCTTTTTTTTTGGCCGTGGGAGTTAGTGATATCTGTTATCTGTACTTATATGCAATGCTATTTATTCATTTTTAGATATTATTATAATTCATTAAAAATAATATATTATTGAAAACTTTATGTAGTTAGGAAAATATACAGATAACTTTAATGGAATTATTTTGTTCCTTATCAGTCAAGGTTTACTGCGCAGTTCAGGAACATTTTAAGCTTTTGTATATATATATTTTGAACATTTTCTACCTATCGGTGTTTTACAATTGGAATAAATATCTAAAGTATTGTTCCCATACTTGGAATTTAGTATTAAACTCTTTTCCGCACATACACAGATTCTTCAATATTATATTTTTATAGATTTTATGGGTATAAAATTAAGAAAAGTCAAATTTATTTCAATTTTGTTAGCAATTTTTTGAGAAAAATTAACACAAAATACTTTATAGAATAAAGGTGAACATGATTATATGGGCCGAGCCCGTCTATCCTCAGTTTCTCTCTCAGTGAGCATGAATATCAGCGAGTGAGAAAATAAACAATTAAATGGGAAAAGGGATAGAAAATTATGAACTCGACACGCCATATCAAAACGAATAAAACCAAATACATAAAACAAACCAAAACGTAAGTTGAGTTGCCTCGAGTTTCGGAAACCAGAAGTTGAGTTGTTAAGTCCTTTCGATATTGCTTTTCCAATTACTATGGAAAATATTCTACATTTAAAAAAAACGAGTTAGAATGGGTCAAAGGATCTTCAAAATGAAAAATTTCGATCAAAATTTTTAAACAATTTTTGTTCTGAAAAAATCAACTGAAGTATATGATTTATCAAGATATTTTTTGAATATCATGGTAACTTCCACGCACTAAAATTTATTTTGCTTCACACAATCTTATTTTAAATATTTAAAAATAATATATTCCAATTTTATTTTTTTAAATTGAATTAATCATTTCGAAAGTTATAATGCCCCAAGTGCTCTGCTTTCATTCTTCTCTTATCCCAAATTTTGGATATTCTCTACTGATGTATTTTTCATTAAACTGGGTATAAGTTTGAAAAACTGCAATGTATTTCATGGTATAGAGTAATTATTGCTGATTTTAAAAGAATTAATACCTTATAACGGCAAAAAAACCATAAATTATTGCAAGTTTTAAAAGAATTGTGTTACTTAAATAATATTTAATGTAAGTGAAAATCTTTACTCAATTTTGTTTCTCTATGAATTCTAAAGATAAAATGAAAAAGCAAAATTATTTGGTTCGTGTGCTTGGGACTAGAGACGTTTTTAGAAAAGATTTGTGAACGACTCAAATTTTGTTAAATCATCTCGCATTTTAAATAGAAATGGCTTTTTTTTTGTGTTCCATGTGTTTTACATAATATTATATATTCTCATTCTAAAAATATCAGTAAAAATTGGAAATTAAAAAAATTGATATTAAAAGTCTTTTGTTCCCTTAAGTGTTTTAGATTTTAACAAAACGAGTTTCTTAAAATTGTTTTAATTTACAATAATTCATCTTTTGGGGAAGAAAATGGTTTCTCCTTTTGTAAATGGACAATTTTGTTAGCAACACGGTTATGTTATAGATTCAAGAAGCTTATATATATATATATATATATATATATATATATATATATATATATATATATATATATATATATTATCAAAACCTAATTAAGGCAGAGATGACGGGCGTAACCATGTACCCCTAATAACTAAGAAAAAGTTCAAGATCTGTGTATACATTTTAAAAATCATACATACACACTCGATGTATATAAAATCCTTCGTTTCAGTGGATTATATATATAAATGTATACATATATAATGTGTATATATGTATATATATATATATATATATTTATATATATATATATGTATATATGCATGTATATGTATATATATGTATGTATGTATATGTATATATATGTATATATATATGTATATATGCATGTATATGTATATATATATATATGTATGTATGTATATGTATATATATATATGTATATGTATATATATATGCATATATGTATGTATATGTATATATATATATATGTATATATGTATGTATGTATGTATATATATATATATATATTATATATATATATATATATATATATATATATATATATATATATATATATATATATATATATATATATATATATATATATACATATGTATATATCTATATATATATATGATTATATATATATGTATATATATATATATTATGTATGTATGTATAATACTTTCTTTATAAAATATTGTTTAAGATGATTCTGCATATAGAGAACAATATTAAATATTTGAAACCACTTTTATGAAGCGTTTAAAACTGGAAGCATCGTATTTATCCTTTCTCATGCATACATATACATTCTTTCTTTATAAAATACTCTGATTCTGAGGATTCTATATATATAGAAAGGTATTAAATATTTGAAACCACTTTTATGAGACGTTTGAGACTGGAAGTATCGTATTTATCATTTCTTATTATTAAGAGAAATATCCCGTCTTTACACCAATAAGAATGTTTCTGGTAACAGACTTTTACTTGATTTACGGTTCAAAAAATATTTGACTTGGCTAACAGCCAACATGAAAGTATATTAAATTAAGTGTATAACAGAAAGGTGTATGAACAATTTCATAATTGTAACAATAGTAAGAAACATGTACAAGTCTGAACTTAAAAACACTTAGCAGCTTGAATCAAAAATAACATTGCTGGATAGCATTTTTTTTACCAGTTAATTCTCATTTTGAATCCTTAATTTTGGCTTTAAAAGATGAGGCTCCTACCTCAACAAAAACATTTCAATATATTAATGTTGGTATATATTTTGTTGCTAATCTCTTCCAGAATATTTTGGAATTGAAATCTACTACATATTCTTCTTATGACTTCACTGCAGTTTAAAGTGACCCTGATTTTGATTCTTTATTTTTTATTTACTATTGCGAAGTATTTATTCACATATAGCAATCCAAGTTTTAATTCACTTACATTGCTTTTATAAAGTATGCACCCATATTTTCTAGTAAATTTCCGTATGATATAAAAAATTTAAAATTGCAAACGCATGTTCTGCATGTGTTTGCATGCTTAAAAAGTTGTTATATCTGTGTTTAAATTTTATCTATACTGTATTTTAATAATTACAGTTTATGCGTTTTATTCTATTAGTGTTGCTTTTGTAGGTGTTTATCTCCGCCATCTTAAAGGGCATGTTGGCATTATTGGTACCAAAAAATGTTTCCAATAAAAGAAGAGGCATCCTGAACTGCATTTTCACTTTCCTACATTAACCCATCCCGTTTTATATACTTGGTTTTTTATAAATAATTAATTTTGCATAGAGTATTTAAAGTCCTCTCTTTTTATAAGAATAATTAATGAAATATATTACTTACGGAGGAACATATAATAAAAGCTGGATATATTTTATTAGCATTTACAAATTACATCTGATAAAGATTTTTCGTTTTCTGTTTGGCGATAAAATTTTAAGGTCTAAAACACATGTTTTGGACCTTATGCAAAATGAAAGTGCATGTAATTTTTTTATGGAATATTGTATACATATATTCAAATAAAAAACAATTACAAAAATAATATTTTAAGGAAAAGTTTTCCTTATTTGTTTTTGCCCTATATTTAAGACAATAGTGGAATCAATTATTACATACCCTCATTATATAGTAAAACAGATGTTCATTTTATTTATTTTTTGTTATATTTGATAATAGTACTTCAAAATTGATGCCATTCGATTCAATAAATTTTAATGATAAGAAAATATCAAAACATAAAATATCAAATTCATTCCCGAGATATTTGTTTCTGTATTTCAAACATGTATTTCATGATTCACCCAAAATGTGTCTGTGCTTATCGGAAAATGTTCTTTCAAGATGGATTACATTTCCAATGCACATCTAACAAGAAAGTCACATATGTTTACTTTAATCTTTAATATTATAAACGATTTTTTAATGTTATTTATAATTATTGGCTTTAAGAACGCTACTTTAGTAAATATCTGATGTAGTTTTTAAATCATAAATTATCTGATTTAGGAATCCACTTTTCTATTAGTACCATGATCCCCAGTCACTGAAACATCTCTGCTTTCGGGAGTAGAGTTTGCGTATTCTAATCCCTCTGCTGGCATGGATGTTCGTAGCCGTTCGGGATCTTCTTTAAGAAGTAGGTCCCGGTATCATTAGCCTTCGTGAGTAAAATAGTAGACTGTAGAGCCCCAATCCAAACTAAAGCCTGGCCCGTTGACCAGTAGCGGTCAACCCAAGGAACATTAAATTATTTCCATTTTATTTACGATGATGTATTTCTCTTCTTCTTTAATTGTCAGGGTTGAACTAATTTATACCTTTGTAACAGAAAACATCCTGTAACTTAAATTACTTTATTTTTTTTTTATTAAACATTTTAAGATTATGAACAAAATTAACAGATATAAAAGTGATAATAAAGGTCCTTTTCGAAAAGAAAAAAAGGAAACAAATTGATGTTCGTGTAATTGTAATTTATTTTTAAGGCATGTTTCAATACAAATAAATTAAAAATATTAAACCAATACAATAAAAATATAAATAATCAATGCCTCCCTTCATTTTCTTTAGCTAATATCTTGATACATTATTCTAGATATTAACTAAATATTAATATTTGATTTTTAATATTAAATTTTAGTGATGTTAACACTAGGCTAATATTTTTGTATTTATTATACATAATAATATATAATATATACAATAATAAGAATGATAGTTTTGCTTATATCTGATGTAGTTTTCAAATCATTATGATTGAGATTTACGGGTCCAGTGTCCTATTAATACTATGCATCGTAAAATCCACACTGTTAGGTCAAAGACCTATATATGTTTTAATGCAACAATCTCTAACATCGGGACCGGTACAGGAACATTTAATTGTTTCCATTTCATTTACTGCGCCGAATTTCTCTCGAATATATGTGACTCGGCTTTATCAGGGTTGTGTTAATACCTTTTTTATCGAAGAAATCTTGTAACTACTTTAAACGAGTTTATTTTTATTAAACATTTTAATATTATGCACTAAAATTACAGTCATAAAACGGATAATAAATGAGCTTTCATGAAAAAAAATCGAAACAAATAGATAAATTATAGTTGGTGTAACTGCATTTTATTTAAAAGACTATTTTAATACATTTAAATTAAAATTGTTAAATTAAAAAAATATAAAATATAAATAATCAACGATACCTACCCCTTCAGTGGACCTCGGTAAAATTATCAAATATTAAATGGTCCGCTGCGATAAAAAGGTTTAAGTGCACTGTTTTATTGGGTCAAAATATTTTTTGAACTAAAGTTAAAATTCGAAAATGTTTAAGGAGATATTTTATATTATTTATTTAAAAACCTTTTCTTTATATATGTATGTAGGTTCACAACTTTAAATTAATAATAAATAAAAAATGATTTGAAATTTACACTCTCCTATTGAATATCAACTGATGTAAGTCGATTGATGGACAAATGGTTAAGGAGATGATATTTCGAAACCGGAGTTTATAAGTTCGAATCCCACTGTGGCATAGGTGTTCGTAACCGCTAGGATACGGCTTTAAGAAGTAGGTCCATGTTTCACTAGCTCTCGTGTAGCAATAAGTTGGCGTATTTCTCCAAACAAACCATCGACTAACGTACAGGTGCAAGAATACTCGCAATTGGAAACGTATCCCATTCTCTTACTTCCGTTTGATGTGTAACACGTTTTTAAAGAATACTTGTTAGTATAAAATAGTTTAGAAACCCAACTTTATATTTACAGATGAAATACAAATTTAAAAAAAATGAAATACAATTGACGTTTAGAAAAAATTAGATTGGGATATATACTGTCATTTGACACTTACTTAACACTTTGCAAAAAGTAACGTATATTAGAGACTATATAAAAATAAATATATTTCTTATATCCCTGAATTATCACTATATATGCTACATATGCAAGAATTAAAAGAATGTTATCAGAATTTTTATAATTTTGGTTTTAACTAAATTTGTTCATAAACTATCTTACATTTGCAAGAGTTAAAAATACTATAAAAAGGTTAGAAGATTTTTTATAGTTTTAAAATTTTTAGTAAATGCATTTATAAACTGATAAATTTATTTATAATAATTGAATAATTTGTTTTATAATTGAAGTATGGAATATATAAATAAAAACTTGTGTAATAAAATATAGGTAGTTATCGTGTCTTATGTCTGGGAGACAAAATTCTATTTTTTCAATTATCATATCTTTGTAATTAAATTATTTTACTCAAATATATGCTTATACATGCATTCCTATACACATATATTATTCTTGAAAATTTTAAAATTTTAATTAAAAAAAATTAAAAATTAAAAAATTTGTTAATATTTTAATTTTGATTTAACGTATGAGCGAGAAACTCTTAAAATAACAACTTTTTTGTAGAGAAAATGAAAATTTCAGAATTTGTAAAAAAACAAATTGGTTGCAAGAATTTTTTTAAGAATCTAAAAATTAGAAATCTTGGATTTTCCGGGATGATTTTTTTTCTACTTACACAATATTTTGAACTGTTGATTTTAATTAAAAATTCTAAAAGCAGGAAAATGTATTAAAGAATATATTTGTAAAATCTCAATTTTATATGTTGAGTAGTATTTCAGATATGTTAATTTTAGCTTAAGAAGGAAAAAGGCATTCTGAGTTAAATGGACTTAAAGACCTAAGATTTCATTTTTAAAGAAATTCCAACAATTTGATATATTTTATACTATTTTCAGCTTCCATGAATATTGTTTTAACAATATTAATGAAAAATAAATGTAAAATTAATTTACTATACAGGAAAATTTAATTTTTGATCTTTACGAGATATATGTGTCCTCTTTAAATGTTTTATTCTTTTATATTCAAAATCAATAGCAAAAGCATAAGGTATAAGAAGAGAAAAAGATTCCCTGACTCTGAATTGAACTCTAACTGTGAATAGTGCCCACTTCATCTTCAGCGTACCGATGTACATAAAATGTGGTTATGAGAGAAGATAACAACGGTTTAATAAGCAAGAGAAATGATGAATATTTTAATAAATTGCTAATATTTATATATAGGAGGTGTAATTATTCTCTGCTATGGTATCTTTTTTTTTTGTTTTGACACCTCATTTGTTAAGGTGGATTTTTATAGGAGGTCTGCAAAATGTATCTGTACTACAGAAAAGAAACATGATACCCTATTTTCTTTGCTAACTATCTTTTGGACATTCTTTTGAATTTCGTGCAACTAAGGTGTATTGGGTAAAGAATGAATATTGATTGCATAGGAATTAATTTTCATCTAATGACTTATGAGTTATTATTATATTAGTAGTTCTTGTACTGTTGTCTATATAATACATTTTTATAACCATTTTAACCCTTAACGTACTGGAGGTGCAATTGTTCTTTGCGGTGGTAACTTTTCTTCTTTTGACACCTCATTTATGAAGATTGATTCGCACAGAGGGTCTGAAAAAGGAAACTATATTACATAAAAAGAAACATGATATTCTAATATCGTTGCTAACTACCTTTTGTGCATTCTTTTCATTTTTCTGCAACTAATGAATCTCAAGTAAAGAATGACTACTGATATATTTTAAATGCATTAAGTTATACCAGTCTTAAGATAGCAAAAAGACATTCTGAGATAAAAGGACTTAAAGAGCTCAGTATTCGTGTTCTAATACCTATTAGTAGTTGTATGTTATGCTATTTTCAGCTTCCATAAATATTGTTTTAACAATATCAATGTAAAATTAATTTACTATACAAGGAAATTTTATTTTTGATCTTTACGAGATATATGTATCCTCTTTAAATGTTTTTACTTTTATATTCAAAATTAATAGCAAAAGCATAAGGTATAGGAAGAAAAAAGATTCCCTGACTCTGAATCGAACTCTAATCGTGAATAGGGGCACCTTTCACCTTCAGCATGACGACTCACCTAAAATGTGATAAAGAAAGAAGATAAACACGGTCCAATAAACCAGCAAAAGGATGAATATTTTAATAAATTTCTAATATTTTTATGTGCTGAAGGTGAAATTGTTCACTATGGTGGTAGTTTTTTCTTTTAACATCTCATTTTTTAAGAGGGATTCTTATAAGAGATCTGCAAAATGTATCTGTACTACCGAAAAGGAAACATGATACATTATCTTTGCTAACTACCTTTTGGGCATTCTTTTGAATTTCCTGCAACTAATGTATCTCGGATAAAGAATTAATATTGATTCCATGGGAATTAATTTTCATCTAATTACTTATGAGTTATTATTTTTATATTAGTAATTTCTGTAATGTTATCTACACTCATGTCCATAAATTAAGGATAATGAAGTTCAGGCAATGAAAGAGACAAAAGCAAAACTTAATAAATAGACTTAATAAATAGACTTAATATATTTAATAAATAGACTTATTTGTGAAGTCTATTAAACAAAAGGTAAAGAGAAAAAAAACTATATGTTTGACATAATTAATAAAAATTGCGATTTTTACTCCCTGGAGCAAATTTCAAAAAAGAACCTATTTACAGAAAACAGTATAACATGGTTAGTATGATGGTTAATACGGAGTATGTCTCCCGGACGATCCAATACAAGCGTTACAACGCCTACGCATGCTGAGTATGAGATTATCAATCTCATCTTGGGGAAAATTACACCACTCATCAAGCAATGCCCTCCGAAGTTCCGATAGACCGTTGGGAGGGGGTTGACGGGCTGCAATTCGTCGGCCAAGCATGTCCCACACATGCTCTATTGGATTCAAGTCCGGTGAGTATGCTGGCCAATCCATACGGGTGATATGCTCCGATTGAAGGCATTCGTCTACAATGTTTGCACGGTGAGGTTGGGCGTTGTCATCCATATACAGAAATTCAGGACCCATGGCTCCCCGAAACAAACGTACATGTTGTTCCAGAATGACATCCCGATAGATGTGGCCTGTCATCGTTACACTCTGAACATGCAGGTCAGTTCTGGAACCAAGAATAATTCCTCCCCAAACGAGCCATCCTGCACCACCGTAACGGTGTCGTTCAATGGTGTTCTCTTGGTGGTAACGGGTACTTGGAGCTCTCCATATGAAAGTCCGGCGAGAATCAGAATGTAAACTGAACCTGGACTCGTCGGAAAACATCACACAAGACCACTGTTGCGGTGTCCACAATGCATGCTCTCAAGCCCAGCATAATCGCAGGCGACAGTGAGTTGCGGTAAGGGGAACACATCTGACAGGCCTACGAGAATATAGACCAATGTTCCCTAAGCGTCTGTACACGGTCTGCCTTGAAACTGTCGTACCGGTAGCTGAAGAGAGCTGACGAGACAGGTCTGATGCTGTGCTCCGTCTGTTTCTTTTGGCAGTAACTGCCAAATACCGGTCATCATTCGGCGTAGTAACTCGGGGGCGACCTGTGCTGTAACATCTACTCACATTACCATGATGTTTGAATCGTTGCCAAAGCCTGTAGATGACACTCTGGGCGATTCCAAGTTCCTCGGATACTTCCAGCTGGGTACGTCCACATTCCAGTCGTCCGATAATTCTACCACGTTAAAAGTCATCCAAATGCTTCCTTTGTGCCACAACTATGCAGTTATTGCACTGAAAGGCTTTTAAAGCGCTTGTGAACAATTTTACTCGTTTGCTACCATTCCTAATATACCTCCTTCATACACTCTCGTCATTGTGACGTACTATCCGCGCCATCTGGTGGTTTCCTGCAATTTGCATATTCTTCTTCAAGATGTGTGTGATAATTCTACAGGTGAAATTTTTATTTTAGAGCTCAATTTCTGTGTGATTCTGAATTATCCTTAATTTATGGACATGAGTGTATATAATACAATACATTTTTATAACCATTTTAATCCTTCACTGACTGGAGGTGCATTTGTGCTTTTCAGTGATAACTTTTCTTTCTTTTGACTCCTCATTTATGAAGATTAATTCTCACATGAGGTCTGCAAAATGAAACTATATTACAGAAAAAGAAACATGATATTCTAATATCTTTCCTAACTACCTTTTGTGCATTCTTTTAATTTTTCTGCAACTAATATGTCTCAAGTAAAGAATGACTATTGATATATTTTAGATGCATTAAGTTTTACAATCCTTAAGAAGGCAGAAAGAAAAGACATTCTGCCATAAAAGGACTTTAAGAACTCGGTATTAGTTTTCTAATGCCTATTAGTTGTTCTATTTTATACTATTTTCAGCTTCCATTAATATTGTTTTAACAACATCAATATTAAATTATTGTAAAATTAATTTACCATACAATGAAATTCTTTTGATCTTTACAAGACATATGTGTTCCTCTCCCCCTTAAATTTTTTATTCTTTCATATTACAACTACGTATTACCATATATATATATATATATATATATATATATATTATAAACACATGGATTAATTTATTTAATTAGTTATCAGTTAATATAAGCAGAATAATATATTGTATGATTATTATCGTAAAGTATTTGAAATATGTAATAAACATTTGTCATTTTAAATTAGTAATTCCCGTAATGTTGTGTATATAATTTAACATTTTAGGAGCATATCAAGGGATTATGATCATCACAATTTTATTATCATTTGGGAGCTGCTTCTCTTCAAAAGTTAAGCTCTCCCGCTGTTCGTTAATTTTGTTTACAAGAGTTAAGTAAATACAGTCTCGTTCTCCAAAAATGCATTATTTAGTGTAGCGTCAGTTAAATAGCAGATCGTAATGCAAAACATAATGTTTTTAGTTAATTAGAAAAGAAATGGGGGATTCAATTACTCCTGCACCGCCCATTTTCGTATGTTTAACAGTTTGTAATGAATATCCTTTTGATTCCGCATGAATAAATCTGCTTCAAAGCTTCCTCTGACAAAACCATCTTAGAAAAATAATGAATCCAGCCAGGAAACTGGTAATTAATGCGTTTAGGGTTACGGCGCATTACTTATCCTTGTCTGTCAGGAGAGGAGCATTTACATTTAATGCGGCAAGAAAGCTCAAGAGTATTTTAGAATTAATTTATGAATCTTTGAACGGCGTTTGTTGCTTCGCATAATCCGTAATTATGTTAAGGAGTCGCTTTAGTTTCTCAATTAAAACAGCTTATGATTCTCGAACATGCTCACTGCACACCCTAATGGATTTTTCTCTTTTTTGACGGCGAATATGCAAATTTAGCAGTGGATTTATATATTTTATTAGAGTTCTGGGATATTTCATGATGCATTATGGAAGTTTCTTGGAAAGTTTTAAACTTTGGAAAGGGATACTTTGTAAAAAGGGGGGGGGGAGAATGGAAGAGGGGTGGTGTTTATGTTACTAAGATTTTAAATTTTGGTATATGTTTTTGAAGCTGCGCAGTTGATGAAGCTGTGTAGGTATAGGTAAAGAGGATGCAAAACTAGTTACAATGGGTTCAATGTTGATGAAGGCACTTCTTATTGACGAATTGTTAGGAAATAATGGTACATTATTCGAAACGACAACAATCACCATTTTATAATTTTAGCAAATATTTTTCAATATTGCCAATACTGATTTAAATGTTCTTAAATAGTCAACCTGCAATGAAATCTTAAACAAATTTTTAAATATGACATAATAATGCTGAAAACACAAAATATTCAATCTGGTGTTTTCTAAAATTCATGTTTGGTTGAAGGAAAAATATTAACAGATGTAAATAAGCATTTTATATTAAAAATTTTCAGTTCCTGAGCTCAATTGTTAAAGAATGAAAAATATGATCTGCAGGTATCTTATCACATGCTATTGTAATATCATGATGAAGTCTCTTTTTTTTATAAAATAAACAATAAAATGCTGGCATTTTGCCATGTGCTATAAAAGTATCTTAATGAAATCTTTCTTATTTTCTGGGGGGGGGGAATACAAAATCTTTCGGTATCTGATCATACGCTATCGTAATATCTTATTTTCTATTAAATATAAAATTACAATCTTGAGGCATCTTAACACAAGTTATCCCAATACTCTGATGAAACCCTTTTTTATTTTGTGTAATACAAAATATAATATCTTTTAGGCATCTTATCTTATACTATCGTAATATTTTGATAAACCTATCCTATTTTCTATAAAGTAAAAACTACAATATGCAGGCATTTTAACATAAGCTATCGCTATACTCTGATGAAACCTTTTTTATTTTCTGGAATATAAAATATAATACCTTTTAGGCATCTTATCATATACTATCGTACTATTTCGATCAACCTACCTTATTTTCTAAAAATAAAAACTACATTATGCAAGATCATACCATAAGCTATCGTAATATCATAATAAAATCTCTCTTGTTTTTCTATAAAATAAAAAATACAACCTACAGTCATCCTATCAAAAGCTATCCTAATATCCCAATGAAATATTTCTTATTTTCTGGAAAATATAATAGAAAATATTTAGGCATCTTATCATATGCTATCGGACTATTATGACGAAACCTTTATTTTCAATTTATTATTAAGATATAGCATTATAACACAGGTACTTTGCCATGATGTATCATCCTTTAATATCGATTACATTATATATAACCATAAGATATTATTCTTGCATGTGCTCATATCACCTTCCATTTATCATATCATAAAATTTCTCCATTTCTTCGCCTTTTAACATTTTAAGACAGGAAATTACATTTAGAAAAAGGCTATAAAAATACATAGAAACTTTATTCGACTACGTATCAATTTATTTTTCTACATAACCGTAATATATTATTTTATATCATCTTATCATCAATATTCAGCCCATTTTCAAATACTTTAGAGAAAAAGCGAGAAATATCACAGGAAATATTCTAATGAATGCAATGTAATCATTATACATGACTTTATCACAATCTAATCATGTATTCCCTTATCACCTTCAAATCATCATACCGCTAAATTTTCATTACATTGTCATAATCTCCATTCCAAGGCGTCGTAGAATTTTACAAAAAAAGTCTGACAATTTCAGTTAACTGGTTCTCTATGTTGACAGAAGACTGAAATTTGATGTATTATTTTCCTCTAGAGCGCCATTATAATGCAAATTAATTAAACGGGTAGATTGTTATTGATTCGAAAATAATCCTGTTTCCATTCTAAGAAAATATCGTTGCAGGTTAAAAAGAATAATTTTTTCCATTTGAAAAAAAAAATTCTTTTAAGAGCTGTTAAATTATTTAAGCAAATGGTTAAATAATTAACGAACTTTTAATGAGGCTAAAGTACACATATGTTAAGTAATATGTATACAGTCATAAACCGTTTTTACGAACTCTAAGGGGACGATAATTTGATGTGCTATATGTGAATCCAGTTCGTTATATCCGAAGCGTGGAGAAAAATTCTGTCCATGAGTGGTATAACTCAAATTTTGAGTATTCAGTAGCAACAAGAATCAAACTAAATATGATATTTAATGACTAAACTGAATTAAATTGATTAATTGCCGTTTAAAATAACTCTAGTGTTAAAATTATGAAAATTGCACACGAATTATAAAATAACTTTAACTATAATAGTTCTCATTTTTGATACAGTAGAACTAATTTATAAGGAAAATTAATTTGATATATTTGCGTGTCACCAAAGAACTTATCTCAAATACTTTTTTACTGTTTGTCTACTCATTCTGCTACGAAATTAGCTACCATTCACCAACTGAAATTGAAAAAAAAAATCAGGTCATAACTGACAAAAAGGTTCTTAATATTGGTTTTTCTAAAGTTTCAGAGGATTGTTAAAAGAATAAATAAGCATTAAATTCAATGGGAAAGTGGCGAGGACCAAACATTTTTGTTTGCTATATGCGGGGTTCTTTATACCGTGTATTTGACTGCATATATATATATATATATATATATATATATATATATATATATATATATATATATATATATATATATATGATGTGTGTATGTAATGAGCATTTTAACCGACTACAAATGATAAAAAAAGGATTCATATTGATTTGGGAGCAGTCGTTAGCAGTCTGGTAACCAAACAGGCTATTCATAAATTAAAAAAAAAAAAAAATGTGAGTTTATTTTGTTAGGATGGCTTTCGG
>CM063498.1:7599455-7634455 GCA_032207245.1 Pardosa pseudoannulata
ATATATATATATATATATATATATATATATATATCCTTTTATACATATCTATATACATATTCTTAATTCTTATTCTTATATCTTTTTTTATACGTGGATAAAATTAAATTCTAAGACAGTATCATGCGGTTCACTGATTGTTAACCTATGTAAATAAAACTATCATGATATTCAAATTTTAAAAAAAAACTTATATGCACTGTAAAAACTCAGATCTATCATGTTGCATACACAGTTCGATTCATTTGTTGCCGAATTTTTTCCAACAGAACTAATTTAATTTTACCTCCATTCATCGTTTCCGAATTTTATTTTCTTATACCTAACATAAAAAAATGTTAGTCCCATTTCTTCGATTTCGCGGAAGTATCAAGAGGAAGAATAAGAATTCCATATACATATTCTTATACATATCTATATACATATACTCTTCGCTACTTTCAAGCCACAGACATTTGTTAGCCATTTTATTGTGAGAATACCATATAGGCAGCCATCATTACTCCGTGGGACAAGACTTACCGGAGTTCGTGGGTACGAATCCCACTATGCTATGGATTTTCGTAGCCGTTCGGAATTGGGTTTAACCCTTTACCGGGCAGTAGTTTCACAGCAAAACCACCTATTAATACTTTTTTCTCTTTTTTATAAAAATATCCGGAAGATTTTTTTTCGATTTTCTGTGTTATTGACACTTTGATGTAGTAATAGATAATGGAATTTGCATAATTTATTTTTCTCTTTGAAATATATGAGTTTAAAATTTTCTTTACATAAAAAAACTCGAATTTGATTTTTCAAATTCGAGTTCGTTTTCAAATTTGACTTCAAATAAAAACACCTACCCAGAAGAACAATGGAAACTGTGTAGGTATCTATTTCTTACATCATTTTAATGATAATTATGCATTGTTCTTCCGATATAATTAATTTAAAAAAAACTCTTATTGTCATGCTGTAAAAGGGAAAAATTTCACAATTATCCCCCCTCCCCCTCAAAAAAAAAAAAAAAAATCCAACTTTATGTAAAATTTGTTTTCATATGGTTCCTATTTATAAATTTCACAGACAACGTTTTTAACCTAATTCTGTTAAATCTGAAAGAATTTTTAATCGTGACCTTTAAAGGGTTAAGCAATAGTTCCCGGTCTTATTAGTCCTCGTGTAGCACAAAGTAGACCATAGTGCTCCAAACCAAACCATAGGACAAGAACTACAAAGGAGGGCCTCATAATTTAGAATCAGGAACCAATCAGAACATTATAACTGAACTGAAATTTTCAGTACTGAAGTATTGTTTGTAAATTTCCAGAACTTTTTCGAAGCTTAGAAGAAATTGCGACGTTTAACCAATTTTATGTGTACCCATCCTCCATCAATGAACATGGTGGATCCCATGAATCTCGAACTCTCAATGCTGCGGACTGTGAGCGTCCGTGGCTGCCTCGTGTATATAAAGGAAACATCACCATTCGGTAAAAAAGATACTAATATGGCTGCTTGTTAGAAGAAACAGCATTATACTACATTTTTGTATATATATATATTAGTTCAATTTTTCCCAAAGACGCGGGAAGACAATAAATACGGAATTACGACAGATGATCACCATTCGGGAAAATAGATACAAATATGGTTGCTTGTTGCAAAAAACAGCATTTTACTACATTTATGTATTTACATATATATATATTAGTTCAATTTTTCACAAAGACTCGGGAAGACAATAAATAAGAAATTATGATAGATGTTTGAAATGGACCCACAATTTAGGGTAAAATGTGTGAATATGTATAAATTTATTATTTATTTTAACATTCACTGTAGATATTTGACACATCAGGCATTATATTTAAAATGATTTTTAAGATTTAAAAAATACTCATTACAAAGTAAATAAATTACAAAGTTGTTGCATGCTTTGTGCAAGCAGATTGCCAGATTGAAAGCAAATTTAAGGAGACTATTACATTCACTATGTAATTAGGTAAGTGACAATAATAAAATATAGCAAAGATAGCTTTTCATGGCCTCCCAGAAAGTTGAGAAAATGATATGATAAAATGATTGTTATTTTGTTCTAGAATTCCATCGATACAATGACTGTTCCAACCATATTGTCACCACTATTCTTTAGGAAAAACATCAAGAACTCCTGATGAATCAATGATGTGCTTTGTCTTGAAAAATGTATTACAACACAATACAATTCCTTCTGGTTCAGCTCACAGAAACGATACTTCCGGGAAATTAAAGAAATGGGACTAAAATTTTTGTATGTTAGATATACAAAAACGAAATCAGGAAACGAGCAATGGATGTAAAACAAAATTAGTTCTGCTGGAAAAAATTCGAGAGCAATTGAATCGGATTGTGTATGCAACACAATATGTCTGAATTTACAGTATATATACCTTTTTAAAATTTGAATAGCATGATAGTTTTATTTACATAGGTTAATAATCAGTGATACTTTTATTTATATAGATTAATAATCAGTGATAGTTTTATTTACAAATGTTAATAATAAGTGAACGGCATGTTACTATCTTAGAATTTAATTTTATCCACATATAAAAAAAACGATTAATTAACCTTTATTCCATAATTTTCATTTCCGAGTAATTGGTGTTGCCTTATGACATTTCCGAGTTTAATAAAAAGGAATGGGGCCCTTGACAAAATGTTTTGCTGTTGTGACATTATAAAGCACCAAAGAAAATTCCCCGATAAAACAATTTCTCAAAAAATGCACTACATTGATCGAAAAAGAATAAATGACGTGAAAAGAATTTCTATATCCAAACAGCACTTCGCACCCGACGCTTTTTGTTTTGTGTTCTTTTTTTTCCTCCTGAACAATCATTCTTTTTTCATTAATAATGAAAACGTTTTATTCTATACAATAGCAACTCTTTTAGGAAAAGATTACGGATTGATTTTGCATACTAGTATAAAAAACGAATGAAATGCTTTCGAACCTGCTTAGACAGCTTTTGAAAATGCAAGAAATAATTTCACTTTTGCTGTGTTTGGATTCAAAAAACTCATTTTGGAAAGTAAGTTTATGTATTAAACACGCTTTCAAGATGAAAAATGAAAATATAATAGCGTTTTAGAATTGGGGACTTGGAAGTTTGGTAAATTTTACTATCTCGTTGCGGTAAATGTTCTCTGTGAATAAATTCAGTTTTGAAGTTAAAAATACTCCTTAATATTATTTATCGAATGTTACTGAAGTTTATTTCCATATATATAGGAAAGTTAATTCTTTTTTCAAGAAAAAAAGAAAATTATCACTTTGGACGTTATTTCATACTTAGATGGAATTGGAATTCCGTTTGTTAAGCTCTTTTGGGAAATTAAAATCTGAAAATTGATTTTTAGATCGTAGAGGAATTTCAAAACTAATTAATTTGCTTTAAAGGAACACACACACAAAAAAAAATCAAATTTTGACCCAAAATTGCATTTTTTCCCTTAATAAAGTCAATCATCTTGCACTTTAACGCATTATACTCGAATCATTTTTGCCGAATATATATATATATATATATATATATATATATATATATATATATATATATATATATATATATATATATATATATATATATATATATATATATATATATATATATAAATAAGAATATCTTAAATATAAGTTATTTTAAACTCCTGATAGTAGAATAATAGGAAATTTAAATAAATTTCTATATTAAAGCCTATCTTTTTATACAATCAGCTGTCATTTTAATTAGAATACGTTTGGGTTGGAATGCTATGGTATACTGCTTTCCTATTCACCGGGACCTACAGTTTAAAGTAGGTCCGAACGGCTACTAATACCCATTCCAGCAGATACGAAGAACTTTTTCCAAAAGCAACGCCTTAGCCATTTGGACATCATTTAACATCTTTAAAATCATACGATCCTATTTATAGTAATAATAAAAATTTTGTGATACGAGATTGAATTTCTAACTAAATTCTAACTAAATATGTAAACATAGTACTGTGAAGGAACTTTTACTATAGATAAATATAGTCGTCACGGTTCCAGTCGTAGTATCCACGGAAGAATTAAATTTTTAGGGAGAGGATTCGAAAACTGTATTTGAAAATATTTTTCTATTCACATTATGGTAATATTGTGTTAATAAAAAACTACGTATTTAAATATATTTTGAAATAACTTTAAATTACCATTTTGATTTAAAAAACCTCTTAAACATTGAAATATACTATTGGAAGTTAACAGTAGAAGTCTTTGAAACTTGCATTCATACCTTTATTTATTACTAGCCAAATTGTCGTTATCTGTATAGTTAAACATAAATCAGTGCAAGAGTTGACTTTATTAAAGGCTGCACATTCACCAATTTTTGTTCAAGAATTACTTTAAAGCATCTGTAAAGTAGGACATAAAAAAATAAGATAATTATTTTTTTCACTTTGATTTTGATCTTTACTATAATTCATTACTTATTATTAGAATTTTGGGAAACAAGAAAAATATGGAAAAGTAGTTTTGGAAAAAATTTATTTAACAAGAAAAGCGATTAAAAATTGCACTATAAAGAAAAATTTTGAGTTTTTAGCTATGCCGCTTGCAAATAGATTGCGATACTAGTCCTCTATATAATAATAACCTAAGTTATATGTCCGTCTGTCCTCGAATTTATGAAGCTGTTAGACCTAGAATGGATAGAAGTATCCATATTTAATTCTTGATGAGTTAGGGTTAGCAATATTCAAAGTGAGCTCGGAAACGTTCGAAATCTACCCATTTCCCCTTTACGAGCTTTTAATGCCATTATTTCAAGCCCTATTTTCCCCGGTTAAGAGCAGGTGATTAAATTTTTCAATTTATCACATAATAAATAAGTAAATATAACATTTTTTCTTGCATTATGAAGTCATTACTTTAACCATCTCGTTTAATCATTTATTTTAAATTATTTAAATATCGTCTGCATTATTTTCATACGTTTTATCGCTAAACTTAGATATTACCTAAATACTTTTATTTTATATTTTTACTAAATATATCAGGTACATAAGTGATAATTTTGAATTTACTCATCGATTATTTTTTTTGTTGCGAGATAATTCTCAGTTAAAAAACAAACCATTTTTTTTACCTGTCTCATACGGTACTTTATAATTCTGAAAAATTAAAAATTTTACTGATCCCATTATATGACGGGCTACATGCTTGTTTATAATGTTTGGAATTAGGATCCCAAGTATGTTGAACAGATTTTTGTATTTACCAAAGAGCTTCATTTTTTTTCTCCAGTTTAATAATTTTTATAATTGAGTATTCTATTGTCACTGGAATGGAATCTTTGTACAAAATTTCAGATATCTAACAACTCAAGGAGGTGAGTAAAAATTGATTTCATAATAAGATACATAATTGAATACAAAATAAATAAAAGGGTTTAAAAATCCTGGGTTATATTTTGCCTGTATAGGCAAGTAGCAATTACATGATGAGAAGAAATGCATGAAATTGTTACATAATAAAAGTGGTTGCAAGTTTCTAAACACCACTGTACCAACAAAATAAACAAAAAAAGGCATCTATAGGCTACAATCTAATAAAACATACCATAAAACATATTTATTCTTTTGTTATAAGCCAGCTATAGCAATTACAGAATAGTCCTTCCAGGTTGGGATCAGGAAAAAATGCTCTAAACACAAAAATTTAAATCATAAACAAAAATTAGTAATGAAATATAAAATATTTACGTAAGCGAAATTATATAAAGGCGATTAAAAATAAGTAACACGATCTTATTGAAAAATGATTTTCAAAAATTTGCTATGTAATGATAATGCCTATATATTATGTTTTTTTTTAATGGAAACAGTTCTCGATAATTCTGAAAACAAACATTGAAAGGTCAAACTAAAACTGAAATTATTTTTCCGTTGAAGACGTAACAACTCGAGTGAAACAAAGCAAAGTTTTTGCCGAATGTTTCTTACAAAAAATTTACTTTTATTTTAATTTAAACAAACAACTGTATTGATTGAAGACAGCTAAAGAAATAACATAAAAAATGTGTAAGGTGCAATAAAGGAGAGCTCTTCAAAGAAAAATATAATTTCTGCTTTTTAAATAAGTTTTTGAATTCATCCGCCTCATATTTATTTTCTTATTTCAACAAAAGATAAATTCATGTTCAGATATACTTTGACAGACCACCCCTCCCCACATACACAGTCCAAAAAGAAAAAAAAAATGTAATTTTGTGATACAACAATCTCGGTTACTTTTTAACAAATTTAGAAAAAAATCATTACTGTTTATTTTTCATATTTTTTCCAGTTTCTTTGACAAAAGATTTTTGTTTAGCTTTGCAGCAAAACTAAATTAAAGGAAATGCATTTAAAACGATATTTCTTGATGTACTGCTGAAGCTTAAAAAATCCTTTAAGTTGTTCGAATAATAATTATAAAAATATATTTCAAAGTTTAAAAAAAATTGCACAGATATTCTGCTATTTTTAATACAAATATGCATTATAAATGCTGTATAAATGAAACATGCGGTTAGTTAGTATGCAACTAGAAATTATAATTGCCTCTCTCTATATATATAAATATATGTATATATTGTAACGATCCGTTACATGACCCCAGCGAAAGAGGAGCTGAAGGTGAACTTTCGCAGCGGACAATTACGGTTATCGGCAGGTAGAATAGTATGATCATAACAATAGCCGTTTGTGTACTAGGTCCCGTCGACAAACCCATGACTTACGCTTAAATGGACGTAATTGAAAACTGTCTGTACGCTGGAGCCAGCGCGTCTGAGCCTTTGTGAGGGCTGTTTGAGTGAAAAGACTCGGGTAATAATTATTAATATAGCGATGTTGTAGTGCACATCTGGGAACCCAGTTACCGGTACCGCAAAAAGGAATTAAGTTGTGTTGGTGGTTGGCTTAAAGACGACTTTTCGGCCACATCTGGAAACGGATCAGCTGATCCAGACGGGAAGTTGACCGCAAGATTGCGTCACCCTGGGTCTGGAAGGTTCCGGAAGAATCAAGTGAAGGGAACCGGGACTCCTATAAAAGAAGATTGTTGGAGCCAAGAAGAGGGCTTTTACCTTGAGAGTTGTTTTGTGGAGCTCGAGAGGAGTCCACTCGTCTTTCCGATTTCCGGAGCTTGCTTGCTTTAGAGACCGCCAGCGTCTGTGCTTTGCTAAGAAGTCAACTTTCGACTTTGGGATATCATTCCCGTTATCTTAATATTTTTTTTTCTACTTCGGGCATAGAAGTATGTTGCTGAGAGTGACCCTTCCCCTCATTTTGGATCGTCTTGCATCCTGAGTTTTCTCAACGAACTCCAGCTTGATTCGCACTCGGAGCGTTTGAACCTTAGTGTGGAAGCCAACTGAACTGATCGTCAGCCCGGAGGTTATAGTATCCGGCACTAATTAGCGAACTGTTCCAGTGTTCGAGAATTACTAGCTTCACTGTACCCACGCATTATAATTTTGTTACGTTGTCTCAGCACGTGATCTCAGAAGATTTAGAATCTACTCAAACCTGTACATAGTTGTACATAAATTATTCACTCGAATAAAGTATTTAATCCAGAGTAAACAATTGTCCAGCCTGTACCATTGACGGCTTTGCCTACCCCTACTTTAGGATGTCCCACTACACACACACACACACACACACATATATATATATATGTGTGTGTGTATATATATAATTACATACATATGTATGTATGTAATACACATACATATACACACATACACACACACATATATATATATATATATATGTGTGTGTGTGTGTGTGTGTGTGTGTGTGTGTGTACATAATAAAATTCATATGTGAACGGCAAATTAACAATTACATATATAATTCATATATATATATATATATATATAGATATATATATTCATTTACATTTATATATATATATGTATATAAATATTCTTACTTAATTATATATATATATATAAATAAATGTGTGTGTGTTTGTTTTGTTTTTGTTTGTTTGTTTTCAGAGACATTCTGACTATTTTGAAACCATGAAAGATAAAATAGTGTACTCTATAAATACAAGGGATAAATTAATTGAATAACTCTTTGGGGAAATGTATAAAAATAACATTTTAAGGTATTATATATGAAGAATTAAAACGTATGTAAATTGTATCTGCAGTTACGCTAGAGATACCATGCAATCTTTTGAATTCATTATAGAATTAATAATATTTACTTAATATCCACCTGGACTAAATATATTGAATGACTAAATTAATTAATGTTTGCTAACGTGTCTCAAGATTGTTTCTACGAATATAGTTGACACTTAATTCTGAATTACAAATATGAATTATATAAGTACTATTTTATTATATTTTGATAAATTCAAAAAGATAGATAATATATACATGATATCCGATTGTTCTCAATTCATGCTGTAACATCACTAATAACAATTGATGAAAGGGAAGGGAAAATGCCATTCTGAGAGACTGAATGAGCTTATTTATCGAAGAGTAAGAATGTTTCCTGGAACGAACGTTTATTTAATTATCTCAGACAATTCCCAAATTAATTATTTTATAACCTAAAGATAATTATTCACCTTCAATAAGAGGGTACAACGGAGGAGGGTATTGATTAAGTATTTAGTGTTTTAAAATGTTCATCAAGTACAAAAAAGTAGATGCAAATGATGAGGTTGTGTAAATTTTCAAATAATTATAATTTATTGTATTTATGCTTTTTGTTCAAATTGTGATTAAATTTCGGAATTGTTTTTCGCTGGTGTCTTAAAATCTCATTACGAGGAGAAAAATAGTTTAATAAATAATAAACTTTTACTCCCAGGAATCCTCATGTTCAAAATCTATGAAATTTTTACTTGATAAAGATGTTTACTATTCTTTCTTATAAAGGGATCTATATATTATATAAAAATACATACCTGTATATGTACACAAGCATACATATATATGTATGTATGTATATATGTATGTATGTATATATATATATATATATATATATATATATATATATATATGTGTGTGTGTGTATATTTGTGTGTGTGTATATATGTTATATATGTGTGGGTGTGTATATGTGTGTGTGTATATGTGTGTATATGTATGTATGTATTTATGTATGTATATATATATGTATGTATACATATATATATATATATGTATATATATATATATATATATATATATATATATATATATATATATATATATATGTGTGTGTGTGTGTGTGTGTGTGTTTTCTTTGAGACAAAATATATAAATATATTCTGGTTTACAAATCTGTACTACATGAATGTGTGTAATATTTTGAAATAATAAAATGAAAAATAATGTACTCTATATGTACAAAAAATAAATTAATTGGATAATATTTTAAAGAAATATATGTAAAATAAGAAAAAAGTACGTAAAGTATCAAGTACTTTTGAGACATTTAAAGAAAACTCCTAGTAGGTATAATCTAGATTAGTTTTTAGAAATCATACCTATAAAAATAAAATTATCTAAAATAATCCTATTTTCAGTACAGAGTTTCACAGCAACATGTAACAAGGCGTAATACATTGCTTGCTGTAAACTGGAATGTCTTTATCATAGAAGTGAAAATTTACAAAATAAGTATAAACGGACAAATATGATATTCACTGAAATTATTATTTCCCAATGAGTTAGTTTTTCATAAAAATATTAAAGTTTTTGGTTACTTAGAAGAAATATGTGTATTATTAAAACATATTTCTCTATTTTTAGAGCCTTTCTTAAAAAAAAAAAAAGAGAGGACCCAAAATTTGTCATAAGTGTAATATACGCATAGATTTTTTACTGGTAATATACGCTCTATTTTAAAATATAAAATCCTCCGTTATTTGTTCCAGTTATTTTGGTATACTATTATTCTGAATTTTACATATTTTTTTTACAATTATATTCGTTGACACTCATGTTAAAAGAATAAACTTGTTTTTTACAATTACTTTTACATAACTGCACTTGTGTGTCAGTTGATATTTTGAATTTAATTTTAACTATCTTTTTGACTAGCTAGAGTAGAATTTTGCATAAAATTCTTTAAAAATCCATCGCCAAATCTAAACATAATCCTAGGAGAAACGCCGCACCTATGCTTGTTTCTCTGTCTTTACTGTACTAAATTTTACTGTGAAATCTGAATTCCATGATTTTTAGCTTATCTTAATTATTTATTTTTTAATTTATGTTCACTGTTTTTAATTATGTATTACTAATTTATCTCGTAAATATTTTTATCTTGTATTTATACATTAATCTTTAATGTCCTTTTAATGTCTTTTGTGATGTTTTTATCGAAATTATTTTTACTTGTAGTATTTATTATTTTTACTTTTATTTGATTAATGTGCTATAATATAAAACTTGTTTGGCACATTATGTCTCCAGATGATTTTTCGCCAATATACTCAAATCAAATAAATAAATACATTTCTTAGCTAAAGATCTGAAATTTTGAATATAGGTTCAATCTTGGGACAATACAATAAAAAAATATTTCAATCATAAAAAACAGGTTGGAGTAAAAAAAAATATATCTGTTTGGTAAATGCAAAAAGCTGTTTAGCTTACTTGGAATTCAAACGATAGAGATTTTAAACTATTACTTAGCCATCTATTTGCAAGCGGCATAACTAAAAACAAGCAAAATGTTTACTTTTCAGTCCATTTTTTATTTTTATTTTTACTAGTTAAATAAAAGTGATTCTTTAAAAAATACTTTTTTTATATTTGAGTTATTTTATTTTCCTTCTATAACATGATGTAGTTATTAAGTGCTTAAAATCCCACTACTTTGGTAAAAGCAAACAAATGCCATTAAATGCATTCCCATAGTTGTTTATTTCCCAGGTAAAACGAAATATCAGATGCAAAAGCCGGTGAGTAGTTTGTTAATGAAACACAGTAAAACACAATGGAAGTAATTATACGTTAATCTTTTGAAGTAAGCATCTGCACAGAATGAACGATTATAGAAACTAAACGAACAACGTGTGCGAAGTAAATGGTTTATAAATACATCACTAAAACATAATGCGTTTGAAATCTAATTAGTTATTGAAACTCATGAAATATCGAAATATGTTCCTAACTTCCTTTATATTTTACTTCAGAATCAATTAGTTAAATCTTTGAGGAACTAATAGCAGATTTGTAATTTTTTTTTCACGGAAAAATTTAACTTAAAATATTTTACTTTGATGTACCTTAAATGGTTTAACTCTTAAAATGCAAGATATTGTAGGTAAAAGGCAGAAACTAGATTAATGGGTATTGTATAATTGTTATGCTTTTGCCTTATTGCGCAGATTACATTGTACATAACAAGTTTATTATGCAAAAAGAAAAAAAAATTGCATGATGCTAAAAAAATATTAATTTCAAATATTTCTAAAAATAAACACTAAAAAGGAAATAATTGTAAAAATACTCCTTTTTACTTCATAAAATGATTTTATGTTACAAATATACACTACATAAATACTATGTGTAATATAAGTGTGAACTATGCTGGTTTGGAGTCAAATAAGTCTGAACAAATACCTCAACAATCCGCTAGATGGCGTAAAACATCATTTATAAAATTAATATTGTGTTTTGGGATATTTTATGTAACACGTATTTAAAAAATTTTGTCAATAAAATCTTCGAAATTTAATTACAAAATTAAATTAAAAGTTAATTATTTTGTAGAATATTAAGTAAAAATTCGCTAATATTAATATATTTAGAATAGAAAATAACTCATTTTGAATTAAAAATATTAATGTACATATTTTTAAATGCGAAAATGGATAGCTTTTTTAATTCGGTTTTAAGCTATAACAGGGCATTAAAGCCTGAGAAATTTTAATTTAAATGACTATTAAATAAGATGACCCTATTATGCTTAAAAAAGAGCATTTTAATAATGTGCTCCTTTTAAAACAATTTATAATTCAAACCTCTTAAAATTATTGAGCTTTTACCTTCATATTATAAAAACTTTCTAATAAACATATTTTTAACAGTATATTAAAGTTTAAAGTAGATTGATCAAAAGCAGAATGAAATAAATTTGTAAGTCGACTGTCCTCCAAAAATTGGTTGACAAAAGCTTATCATAGTCAAATATTCTTCTATTTCAAATTGTCTTTCAGTCTGAATGGATGCCATCAACTCTTTTAAATAAACGAACTGTAAGATGATTACCTTTTAAAAAGAGAGATTTTTTTATTACGTTTTAAAATATCACTTTGTTTTCAAAGCCAAAATCCGATTAAATAGCCATTTGTTAATGGATAAATCCGTAGCTTCGGCTGTTTAAGCTAGATGCTTTTCTTAAATTTTTAATTTTCTTCTTTAAATCCCCGGAACATTTCTTTAAGACTTTAAAAAACTTGTAAATTTTTTCTTTACCTTTTTCTCATTTCAATTTATTATTGATCTACATCTCATTGTACAAGAAAGTAATTAGTAGTAATTTTTAATTATTTTGCTGCTCACTGATTTAAAAAAGTGATGGAAATCATTGAATGTATGTGATTTTACATTAGTGTTTACTGAAGGGACCCATAAACATTGAGCAATTCAAGATGAAATATTTTTTCTTATTTTTCATGTTCTCATATCTACTTAAATTATTATTCTAAATACATTATAGTCCTGACTTTTTTCTATATTTTTATTTAATAAGTTTTCTCAATTTTCTTGCTTAAAAATTTTTTAAACTTTTATTAACTCACTTTACGGTGACTTAAAAAAATGCAAATGTTTCATTAATAATTTTTTATTTTTTTGTAAACAATATGTTTAATTCTTAATTTTGAAAAAGCATCATAAATTTTATACCAGGGTTTTAAACAATTTTCGGCTGCGTACGGGGTCGGCAACTTAAAGTTTAAGAAACACTGATCTAAATAAAATAAAAAAATTAAATTTCGAGATTTATTCTAGCCCAGACAAAGGTAAACGAGTCTAAGTTTTTTTGCCTGACTATTTAAATATAATAAATCTATGGAATAATAAAAGTATTCTAGTAACATAAATGTCAAATACCTTTTCAAACTATATTCCTGTAAACAACGAAATTCATAGGTGCATGTTGGTTGGATACCGAAATGGAGCAGCTAAATTCCAAATGAAAGTAATTAGACAAATCAAAATTGATAATAAGGAATAAATAAATATAATTAACTTGCAAGAAAGATTGTAATATCTGTAAACACGTTTTTGACGCTACCAGATAAATCAAGTTACTTAAAAGATTTCAGCTGTTTTAGCACATAGGTAAAAGTAAAATGGTAGCAGAATAAATTTGCCTAATTCAATTTAATTTAATAAACACTCTATCTACATTCCAAACGATGATCGAATAGTTAGGGCACTGGTCTTCGGTACCGGAGTTCGTGTGTTGCATCCCCACTGTGGTATGGTTGATCGTAAATGTTCGAAATCGGCTTTAAACAGTAGGTTCCAATCTCGTTACCCCTTGTGTTGCATAAAGTAGACTATAGCGTTCCAAACCAAATCATTCTATCTAAACACATACATCCGAACAATGTGATCAGCCTAAAAATTTTCGAACATTCATCCGAATCACCATGCATAATTTTCTGAAAATTGATTCAGCCATTTTATATAAAGAGATTATATAAATACAAAAGGAAACATCATTTGCTTTATAATTAAGTTTTAAAAATAACGCTTGTATATTTATAATTTGGTAATAAGAATACACAAAACAAATGGAGCTCATATATTTTTTACACTTTTAAATTTTGTTCTTCAGTTTCATGAAATTGATAAAAATATTATTTTATTCAGTGTATTATATTTCACAGCTTATATTTAAACGGATAAAATATAAAATAAAAAAGGAGCTTTCAAGAAAACAAAAATTAGGCAAATAAAATTTTTCCTGCCTCAAGTGTAATGTAAGAGTATTATGTTATTTATAAAGCAAGACTGGAAATACAGTGATAATAATAATATTATCTTTCGAAAAGAATAATGTTTATTAGTTTAAAAGAAGAATGCTATTCTCATAAATGTTTATTATTTGTTTATCAGCAGAAGACGGTTATATAAATTTGTAGCAGAAATATAATAAAGTATAAAATATTTGAGAGAAAAGTAATATTTTAGTAACATTATAAATAAAGAAATCTCCCTAAAGGAATGATCTTATCAAAAATACAATAAAATACTGAGCAGTTTATTAAAATAGGATTTTATGTTAAATTAGAGTTTAATCATTTTTCATTCGCTTTCCGTAGAAATTGCTAAAAACAATTTTATTTTAAAGGCATATATTTATAATTTAATGTATTCTACAAAAACATCTTTAAATAATGAAACACGCCCGTTAAAAATGATTAATTTGAATTTATTCTTGAAAACGAAGAAATTTGATATATGTAAAATTCGGTTTTAAGAGTTGAATTTATTCAATATGTTATCCATTATTTTAAATGTCTAGGATGAGAGAAAAGGATATTGTAATAGAAAAGATCCGTTTTTAAACATGAATATATATATATATATATATATATATATATATATATATATAGATATAGATAGATATATAGATATAGATATAGATATAGATAGATAGATAGATAGATATATCTTGAATTCTTATCCTATATCACTTACTATTGTGTAAAATTTGCAAATGTAAAACTCTTATTGCAACCTTTAAAGAATTATTAGTGCTATGTTGCCAAATATTTATTTCTTGAATTTTACTACACAAGACCATCTTTAAACATATTCAGAATTAATGCATGTTTTAATTAAAAGTTTAGAATTATGATAAACAGAAAATACTTTTATGAAAAATTCAGTTCTGTGGGTTTAAGCTTATTATAATGAACAATATAAATAAAATATCACAACAGTTTAACATCATAATTTGTTTATACTTAGATTTATAATTTTTAAACAATAAAATCGATTTTATGTACTTTATAAAATAGAATTTATACTACAATTTATATTTTTATATGTTTTCTACAATACAATTTTAAAAGTTCAATCTACAAAATCTTCAATTACGATTTTGCTCAGGAAACAGCTTTTTATAAAACAGCTCTTTAAATTCTGTTTAGAGAAATGTTTGTGAATTAAAATATTTATCTGTCATAACTAAATTTCAAAATATACAGGAATCTTTTACGAATTTGCCAAAGGATGGTCGAATGAATAAAGCGCTGCTCTTCGAATCCTGCTGCTGGCATGAATGTTCGAAGCCGTTTGGAAAGAGCTTTAATCAATAGCTGCCGGTCTTATTAGCCCTCATGAGTAAAACAGTGGGCCGTAGCGTTCCAAATCAAATCTTTTATGAATTTCTTTGAAGTTTAAATTTTGTAACAAAATAATTTTGAATGAAAAATGTATCAAACAAATTTTCAATAGTACTGATTATGAGTTACAAAGAATATTTTTTTCGAAGTTCACATTTTTGGTTATTTTATGGAAGTACCATATCTTCGGCCAACATTACTCCTCAGACAACTCAAACATACAAAGTCGGTCCTCTTAATTTAGAAGGAACTTGCAGAAGATTCACTCAGGCTTGGTCTGCAACCTCCAGAGATATCGTTTGAGAAATTGTGAAAAAGTGCGACCATGATTCTATTTTATGGGCACAGCCGCTATTAATGAACATGGAGGATGTTTGATCCGAGTCCCAAGTCCGCAAACTTCCAGTTACGAGATTGCTGCCTTTTTCAAAAGAACAACTGTGACTTAGTTAAAATAAAATAGATAATTTAGTTAAAAGCGTAGTAAAATAATTTTAGTTAAATAATACAATTTATTTATAATTTTTTTGCAATAATGTCAAAATATACATCACAACATCCATTAATCAAATCTTTAACTCTATAAAATTTTCGAAGAATCATATTACATTTTTCTTGAGGGTGAATAACGTATTTAAGTTAGGTTCCTAAAAAATTAGAGAACTGTGCTTCATGAGTAATTTAATATATTCCCAGTGTATTACTTTGAAATACAGGAAAAGAATTAAAAAATATATTTTTCATTAAAATAAGTCATTCAAGAGAAAAGAATGATACAAAAAGAAGAATTAAGCTTAATATTAATTCACGGTACTCATTTTCTAGAATATTTAGAAAAAAACTTTCTCCTTTAAATTAAAGTAAAAAAAGGTTGCGTAACATATGTTAATTTGTAACGGATTTTTTAAAAAAGGTAACATAGGGAGAATCTTTATTAAAAATGAGATTCCTCGATTTCGTACCTAATTAAATTTTTGCTTTGCATGGATTTCTTGTAAATTCATTTAAAAATAAATGAACTTATTTAATGTATAAATACTTCTTGAATGTCATATCTGATATTTCTGAAAGATTTGTTTTAATTACCTATTAACCTAAATGAATGTATATATTTTAAGTATATTTAACCCTTTGCACTCGAGGGCTCCGGACCGAAGCTATTTAAAATTTGTCTTCAAACTCTATGGTTCCGCTACGGAGACAATGCAAATATTTTCAGTTTTTAACATAAAAACAAAAGCAAATCATGAAAACTAATTATTTTGCTTCTTAGCGGAGCCCTCGTGTTTGAGGACAAATTTTACATGGCTCCGCTCCGGAGCCCTCGAGTGCAAACGGTTAATATACTTACATTTACAATGAATTGATTTATTCATTTTATGTAATTAAATTTTATTAAATATTAATCTATGTATTTAACAAAGTATATCAAATATTATTGAATTATACAGATTCTTTATCTATAACAAAATCACTATTTAATTAACACAAAACTACGGTTAAGAAATTATTCATTTCATGTAATTAAATTTCATTAAGTATTAATCTATGTATTTAACAAAGTATATCAAATATCATTGAATTATACAGATTTTTTATCTATAACGAAATCCCTATTTAATTAACACAAAACTAAGGTTGAGACTAAGGTTAACACAAAACTAAGGGTTACTTTAATTTGTAGAATTTCTAAGAAGATCACGTATCGTGAATTTTGTCTGTTCCATTTTCATCTACATTTTCTGAATTCTACAGCTCTTCTAACTGTGCTAAATCTTCATTTGTTAGCTCTCCATTGGCATAATCTAGGCCATTTTCATAATTTGCTTATATTTGTTGTAACCAGGGCTTCATACCAGAACTGAACCAAAAACCGTTATTTTAGTCAGAAAGAAAACCGCAACCAAACGGATGAAAAGAAAATCTTTTTATTTCGGTTCAATATATCTGCAGTCCTTTTGTTACTGTAACCAACTTATCAATATTTTCTTATATAACGTCAAACCCATAATTTTTTTTTCATTTTGTACACATTGCTTCTCGATTTCCTTTTAATTTTTACTAGTACTTTTCTGTTTCAGTTTCGTATGAAACTACTTGTAGGAGACAGAGTTAATTTAGTTGTCAGATGCGATTTCGATAATTGGATAAGAATATCAATGATAGCAGTTCTCTGTTCGCCGCTCGTTTTATGCTTGTTAATTGTATCATTTCATATAATGTAACAAATAAAAAAAGGAGAAAATTTTTAGATCACATTTTTTTGTTTGATACAATTATATTTTTAGTACAAATAAAAATATTCCTGGAACAATAGTATTCATTCGGAGCTGAACCAAAAACTTTTATTTTTGGCTGACGAAAACTGGAACTGAACGGATATATTTTTTCAGTTGAACCGGAAAGCAAAAAATTACGGTTTAAAGTCCTGGCTGTACTAGAGAAAAAGACGAAAAAAATATGAAGCACAAATCAGCGTTAAAAGTAACATTTCTGTAATGTATTACATAAAATATTACTAAATATTTATACCATTAAAGATTTTAATATTATAAAAGTTCTTTTTCTGATTTATAAGTCTTAAAAAATGTAAGGTAAGATAAAAAAAAATATCAGTCCCTTGCAAGTAACTTTACAAGACACTTTTCAAGTAATTTTGGATTAGTTTTAGCTTGATATAACAAAATCCGGCAACTATCATAAATTTCTGTGTTAATTTTTTGTACATTGTCGAAACCATTTCGTATGGTTATTTTTGTCAGCTGAGAAATAGAAAGTTGATCATCTTTACTCCGTTTCACGAAGTAAGACGAGCATTCTAATCGCTGAAAAATTTGTTATTCAGATTTTAAGGAAATACTCATTTTGACCATGCCTTAATTCATGTTAGCTAATTTAAGCAGTACGTACTTTTAAAAAAGCCTAAAATTTAAAATTTTATCTATTTAAAACCTTCTCGATTTCATTTTATACTAGCTTCGTCGAAACGTGTGTCTGTACGTTCTTATGTATCTCACAAAACTCAAAAATCATTAACCGTAGGAGTTGAAATTTTGTATTTAAATGGTTGTAACATATAGTTGTGCATCTCCGTTTTTGATTGCAATCGGCATTCTACATAAACAAAAATTTCAAAATAACAAATATTAACCGCTATCAGTCGCCGCCAGATGGCAGTACTTGTGCTATATTTATTGTTGAATTAATATATATTACTGAATGTTGAAAACAATTCTACTTAATGGTGAATAATTATATACTACTGAATTGAAAACATTTCTACTCACTGGTAAGTTAATATGTACTATGAATGTTGAAACCATTTCTACTCATTGTTTAATTAATATATATTAATGAATGTTTAAAACATTTATACTCATTTGTAAGTGTATATGTACTACTGAAAGTTAAAAACATTTCTACGCATTGGTCAATTATTATATACTATTGAATATTGAAATCATTTCTATTCATTGTTTAATTAATATATACTAATGAATATTGTAAACATTTCTACTCATTGGGGAATTGTTATATACTACTGAATGTTGAAAACATTTCTATTAATTGGTAAGTTTACAGTGGTAATATTTAACAATTGTGTTGCATTTTACTTTATTAAAAATGAAAAAAATTTTCCCACATTCGAATAAAATAAATTTAAACAAAATGCAGAATATATATCTATATATATATGTATATAATTAATAAGAAAACAAAGAACTCATGGTTACCACATAAGATTTTTCTGACATTCATTTAAATATATTCATGCCTCAACAGTTTATTTTTCACTTGCTCTACACATTGCTTCTATTTTCGGTATATATTGGCAAAAGCAGTTGAACGTTAGATTTCAACATTATTTTAAAATTCAAATACTTATAAAAAATCTTCTTAAAATGCCAGAAGGCCTTCGCAGTCTTCGCAATGTATTTTAGAGTTGGTGGATTTTATTTTAGGAATATACGTCTATTTCATAATATTTAACCGCTTCTTAAATCTTAAGATTCAGCTATTTCTTATAATAATTTCTTAAGATAGCAGATTTTCTTTTTTTAAGTTCAATTCATTAAAAATATTTCTTTGTAAGGCAGATACAGGATTTTTTCTTTAATTTATAGATATTTTAACCTTGGGATCATTTACATAAATTTCAAGTAACGTGTTGATTTGTGGAGCCATTATAAAAATAAAAGAAAAGCGGTATTCCAGCCGGCAAAGCCGTTAATCTCATATTCTGAAGGTTGTGAGTTCCAGGCTCGAGCCGGCTAAAGATCCACTGTTTTCCTTAATGGCATCGGTTACATGTAAAATAAGTTTGCTGTTGAATTAGCCTTCAAGCTTCAGGACGTGGACAAGACAGGGGAATTATTTGCTTATATGTTGTGTATTTCTTTCAAGAAAATTGTTCAGAATAATATTATTTTCGAGAACGAATAAATTTTAAAAAGAACCTATGCATTCTATTTAGAGAAAAAATCTTTTTAGTCATTTATTTGAAAAATAATTTCTATCCAAATATTGTTCAATTCTTTTTCTATCCAGTTCCATTTGGTTAGGTTAAAATATTCGACTACTACTACAAGAAAACATAAATTTCTTTATATTCAAAATTCACAATTCTCCTTTATAAAAATGGTTTTCTGAAACATACTTGTATTTTCATTCTAAATATTAAAATTAAGAATATATAAGAAATACAATTACGAGTAAATTTAAATTGCAATATATATTTTACAATATAAATATATATTAGAAAATTTTTCTAACTTATATTTTGTATGTCTAAATTATAACACCTCAAGATTATGGAAATTTTTAAAGAGTTGTAAAATAACATTTTAAACCAAAGTTTCATTCCAATTTTATTTAAAAAAAAAAGAAAAAGAAAAACGTTGAAGCTCCATTTGTAAAAAAACTCTGAATGGAAATTACTCTAGAGTCTAATTTTTGAGTTCTTTTTCTGTTTTCTTTACCGCATTTGACAACCAATGTCTCTGGTTTCCTCATTTCACTTTCATCGCCCCCGCTCACCGATGAATCATATAACACTTCACTTTTCCCAATGACAAAACTCGAAGCTTTCTCACTCCACACATGCCATTCCATTTATTTTTGTTTCTATCCCTTCATACCTTTTTCTCTAAATCTAGTTTTATTTTAAACACTGGGACACATTCTACAGTTTTAAACAAAGAGAAACTCCCAAATAAAAAAACATTTCTTTTTTCTGAAGGCAGAGAAAGATTTCTCTCTTTCTGCGATGTTTTTTCGGAAACGTGCTTCGAAATCTAAGGGCATTTCGCGCATGATTTCGACTCTGCTGAAAAACAAGACAGAGCCCTGGAAATATTCTTTTCATATGCAAATCCTAAAGTTTTAGAAAGAATGTGTGCCGGACAGACGATAAATCGAAAGGGATCGAAATTAAAACAAAATTATAATTTCAGACGTTTTTCCACATACGACAAAACAGAACAATTGAATGGAATAAATGACGTGAATGGTTTCCGACAGAAAACCTTCTATCACAACAAGGGATTTAAGAATGTTTATATTATGTAGTTTAATCCAAAATGTTCCCCTGCTTTATTGAAGAACTTTTTAAGAATATCCTTTCTACGACATATTTAATACTTAAACTGTCCACCCTAAGAAATACTAGCCACATAAAGAAGCCACAATTATTTTGCATTTTTTTTACATTCTAAATTTATTTAGATATATTTCATTTTGTACAAACCCCCGCGAGACAATAAATAAGAACTCATTTTAGCTTATAATAACTGGTTCATACTGTATATTTTTTAAATACTTAATTAAAAATGCCTTTTATCGTAGAAAATAAAATTCACTTTGTGAGTATGAAGATAGCTGTGATGAAAGCACTGATATGAAGTAATGAATAAAGAAAAAGTGAAAAATATATTTTTTGTAATTTTGTGTATAAATTGGTCTTGCACCAAGAATATTTTAGATACTAGATGAGACATCACAAGAAATTTATTGAAAAAAATACTAAATCGTATGCGGTGTGGCACAATTCTTGTGGAAACTGTATAATTTAAAGAAGAGGTGAATTTAATTTACCAGACATCATTCTTTGTGCTCATTCCGGACATATCCATTTGTTTTTAACACCATATTGTAGGGCAGCTAATCATCGATTAAATACTGTTTATACCTGTTAATTTACTGAGACTTCAAAATTGAAATTCGTTAATGGTGTAGCACCTTTATGTAAATAGAATAACTAATTTATACGGTAAATTTGATTTAGGAATATTTGTAAAATATTTATTCTTAACGGCAATTGATGGTGTCTACTATCTATTTTAGTAATCTACAAATTACGTTTGGCTGATTGATAAAATCGTTCACAATTCATTCATATGCTAAACCGCATCATTTATGAAACCTCTCGTTGATCTATTAACCACCTATTAACCTTTCTATAGTGCTTCTTATTTAAGCAATATATTTAAGTAAAAATAGTTCAAAATAATTTTCGGCAATTTTTTATTTTCATTTGCATATCTTATTCATATACTGTTTGTATTTAGAGTAATATTTTATTCAGTTCTCCATACAGTCAATAGCGTGAGTCGACAAGTCGACGTCTCGGATTTGTCGAAAATATGTATGTAGAAAACCTTTTATGTTTGCTCTTTGTCTCTCCACGGCTAAAAACATTTTGGAAGTGCCATTACTAATGATGTAAAATGTTAATATAACATATGGCTAAGAAACAACCGGACTGATCGATCTACAGACAAACATCGTGGTTCTCAAGCACAATCGGTTCTCCACAAGTCCCTTACTTTCTTTCTCTTTTGTTGACTACGGCGCATTAGTAGAAACATGGACTTCGTTCATATTAGACCTTGTACCAGCAATTCGCTGGAAAAATGTTAAGTTTTTCAAAAGTGCTAAGTAAAAGTTATTGAAAAATATGGAAAGATCATTCTGTGTTTAAAAAGAAAAGTATTTGATGTTTATCACGTATAAATATTGAATGATTTTAAACTGTTTAAAGAGGAGATTTGAAATTGACATATGTCCAGGATGAACTGTCACTTGAGCAACATATGAAAACATCTAAAATAAAAGTGATATTTTATCCAAAAAAATCATCGATTAAGTATTCGTGCAGTTGCTAATGCTATATGACAAAGAATATTTTGGGCAAGTTTTGAATGAAAATTAAACAATAGTAAAGTGCTAATGCTGCTAAAATTTTCATATTCGAAAAAAAAAAGAAATTTCAATGCAGGTTAAGGTGTATTCTACCAATCATGTATTCTTGTATTGGAGCATCCACCCTGCTAACATCCGATCTTGCTTCCTGTGACTTTTTTTCTATTTCAAAAAGTAAATTTAGTACTGAGAGGAACGATATTTCAAACAGTTCAAGTTGCAGAAGACAAACCGGAGTAGACCACTAACATGCTTCTTAAAAACTCTGAACACTGTTTTGAGCAATAGACATGGAGCGGTGTAAGTAAAAGGAGAATAGAGTTAAATTTCGAAAAAATAAAATTCCTTATAACATTAATCAGGTTTTTAGTTCCACCTCGTACAAATGCATCACCTCAAAGCATTATTCTGTATTTCAAAATGTACAGACATTTGCAATTCTCTTTTTTTTTTTCTCTTTCTCCCCAACTATTCTAAACTCTCATATTGTTTCTTGAGTTCAATTTAACAAGGTTATTCTAAACAATTTGTTTTTACATAATCTAGAATATATTTTAAATACTTAAAAATATTTTTAACTTTGATTTTTTTATTGCGGGTTTAAATTTTTTTGTATGAAGCCTCTGTAGCGAAACCTTAAAAAATGAATGCCTTTTAAACATTTTAGTTAGTGAAGAACCGCTGAGAATGTTCTTGACAGAGATACAAAGGCTATTATTATTATAAGGAATTCGTTCACATTTGTATCTCAATATAAAAAACAGCCTTAATAAAGTTAATGTTTTTCAATAAAGTCAAGCTCACAATAAGGATAGTAATATATGTGTATAAAAATAGCATGAGTTCTTTTATTCTGTTCAGAGAATTTTGTTTTAAAAGCCTCTCATTTAAAGCGAATTTTTTTCTCTTCTGTAGGAAAAGGACGTTACTTATTTCACCGGAAAAAAAAGAATAAAAAAAAACTGCTGACCCTCTAGCTTCGTAATATTTTGGAGGCTGCTGAATAAATTTCTAGTTCTAGCCTATTTATTAGATAGCTTCCATCGCATATTTCATTACTTGTCTGCTCGAAAGAAAGTTTTTATCCTTTTATATTCGCAGTGTAAAGTCGTTTTTTCCCTCTATTTCTCTGGAGACATAATTCAAATACGTTAGTCTGGCATTAAATAGCGGTTAATGAAAAATGCATGCAGCTTTTATGGAAGGCATATGTTGGGAGATAAGGGGCTACATGCAAAATCCAAGCAATATCTAAGATTTAATTTAAAATTCATTCAAGATGAGACTGCTTTATGATAGGTAAGGTAAAATGTATATTAATAAAATATTTTTGCGAGAATCAAAAGAAATAAATAAAACGTGTTTTCGGAAAACACTAAATTCAACTTTACATAGAATGATAAATTTTTAGCGACATTTTGTATGTAAAGTGGTTTTAATGGAGTTGTTTACTTTTGTAATTTTCAATTTTAATATATCTCGTTCTATTTACACTGATTTTATGGGATACGTAGTCACATAAATAGTATCCAAAAATAACTTTGTAATTTATTAATTTACAGTTATAAAATTTTGTTCAAATGTATATTTACATACAATTTAGTAAATTACATTTAGAAAATTTTTAATATAAAAATTTTTGAGATTACAAGAGATATCTAAATAACAAAATTCGATCACAGGTACAAAAAGTTAAGTGTCCCGAAAAAAAAAAAATCAAACTAGCACTTCATAATTTAGTAAAATTTCTGCAGAAATAATTTTATTTTATTAAAATATGATATAACGAACACCCATTAAAAGTTTAGAATAATATTTTTTTCAGATTTTTTTTTATACCCTATTGCTGACTCAAATATTTACTCAAACAGTTACTTAAACCTTAAATTTTTTCATTGAAATATTTTAAAATCGGATTTCTCGAGGATGTTTACCCCTTTAAAATTTTATTTTTATGGAAGCTGTTTGTTATTTTTAAAATATAAAGTAAGGGGTCAAAATACCTTTTGAAATCTTTATTATAACAGCCCTTATTTATACGTCATAAATTAAACAGTTTTGAATGCAAAAGATGACTTTTTTTGCAAGATGTTCTACAACGCTCTAGTTACTAAAAATAACTTAGTTGTGTCATTTCAAGTACCAATTTTTTAAATAGCATAAAAATGTAAAATAAATTCAAAAAAGTAAATTCACTTAACCGCAATATGTTTTAAAATATTCAGACTAAAAATTAATTTTTGTATCGAGGAAATATATGTTTCAAAGATCTGTCTGGATTAAAATGTGTGTTTCATTCAGAAATCAAAGCTTTAAAAATACCATAATTTAAAATTAAAAAAAAAGATTTAATCATTAAATTATATAAAATTTTAAAAATATAAGTTTTCTAAATATATAAATTAAAGTACATCGCTTTAATTAACGCAATTCAAATTATAGTAAGGTAAGATAATTATATTCTATTTCACACAAAAAAACTAGTTTTTAATTTAGAAATATAAAAAAATATTTAATCATTTAATAATTAAGTGGATATATATAACATAAAAATAAATGGATATATATATATATATATATATATATATATATATAATAAGTAGATATATACACACATGTATATATATATATATATATATATATATATATATATACATTTTGATATATAAATAAGTGGATATATATATATATATATATATATATATATATATATATATATATATATATACAATTTGATATATAAATAATAAGTGGATATATGTATAATAAGTAAAAATGTTTGGATTACCCACTTAATAAGAGGATTTCTATAGTTATTACTAAGTGCATATATTTCATGTTTTTTAAAAATTTATTGCTTCTTAGAAGAAAACTAAATATTTTTTTAAAAGTAAAATCCTTATTAATGATATAGTAAAATTTTTCTTCTAATCAAAACATAACTTTTTACTTTATTTTAAGAAGAAAAATAAGCTGTTTTAATAGAATTTTCCCCTCGAAAGGCGCTATGTGCCCTTAAAGCTGAAAAATACATTAATATTGTGCCATGCTCACATATAAAATGGTTTTAAAAAATTAAAAACATTTCAAAAATAATTTTAAAATTAAATCCACTTATTCTATGTATATAGTCTTAATTAAAAATAATAACAATGAGAGTACGGTGGTGTATTATATGTATATATATTTTCTAGGTCTCTTATATTCACACACACACTATATATATATATATATATATATATATATATATATATATATATATATATATAACTATATTTATATATATATATATATATATATATATATATATATATACACATATACATATATTGCCAAATACTGCTTGAGTTCCAGAAACTTTCACGTATTTTGTTTTCCCTGTAGCAGATAATCTTTTCTTATCAAAACAACGTTTTCTTCGAAATTTTCTTTTAAACAGAAGAACCTTTTCGATCCATTCCGAATAAAATGACATTTAAAAGAAATGAAAAAAAAACGATAAAAAAATTCTTTTCATGGAATAGGAGAGGAGAGATAGTTTTAAGTTTAGCTTTCCCAAGAACCAGTGAAGATGAAAGTGTTAACAAATAAGCAGGTTAAGGAGAAATGACCACAATGACGACAAAATATACAGATGAGAAAAGGGTTTTCATTCTGCAGTCAGTCGGACACGTATTTTGAGGGAAAAACAATATAAAAATAAAACCTCGTAATTCAATTGTTTTAGAGAAAGTAGATAAATTAGGAAGGATGGGGAAGCAGCAATTAATGAGGAATGCAATAAAAGAAAATAATCATAAAGTTGTTTATGTTTATATATATATATATATATATATATATATAATATATATATATATATATATATATATATATAATATATGTGGGGAGGGGGTGTACTCTTCGGTTTGTTTGGTTTGGTATGTTTAAGCTCTTTTCAATTACTATACTATAAGATTTCTATTTAAATGAACTGTTATGCCTTAAGATCGGATTTCCACACCATATTTCACAAGAGACTTAGTATTCATATCAGTTAAAAAATAAAACAACATTCTTTGTGTTATTACATATTTCTATTTGATTATCGCGCGTCATATATCAGAGGAATAAAAAGGGAATTATAGCTTTTATTACTACCAAAATTGGGTACTTTCATCAGTTTGAAGTTTTTATTTTAACCGTTTATATTTGTGTACATAAACACGAATATAAGTATTCTCAAATTAAAGATTTGTGATTTTATATTTAAATAATCCCATTATATTATTTCTAAATATTGAAATGTGGGAAATTTTGAACAGATTTATTCATTAATTAATCTTACAGATAAATATATGGGAAAATTTTCTGAGGAAATAAATTCCGTTAAGTAAAACAGCCTGTAAATAACATACAAATTGCACACTATAATTTCATCTACGACCCATACTTTAGTACAGGTTTTCAGTGCGGTGTTCTTAAAATGTTCCAAAGTAGTTTCAGTAATAATATTTCATTATAAATTTTGTTCAATTTCTCTGAAAGTTTAAAACACCGGATAACTTTTTACCCTGCAATTATAGAGGTACCAGCAATAATTAGCAATTTTTATATCCTTGAAAACATCAATATTTTCGATTTTTTGAGTTAGTATGGGGTGTCAAGAGAAAGTAAAGTAAAGTAAAATAAAATAAAATAAAAAAATTAACTGTGGTTGTATACTGCTAAACTAATTTGGATGACAAAATTTGATTAAAAAACTCCTTCAAGATTTGACAGGTTATCTAAAATATATTCAGTTAAGATTTTCATATGGATTTTTATACTTAGTTTTATCAAGTATAAAACTTTTAGTTTTTAATTTAACTGAATCACAAAATTTTCTGTAAATATCAGGCAATATTAATCCCAGTTCCAAGGGCCAGTATATTCTTCTATTAAATCCTATAACTCAAACCAAGGCTTCGAACCATTTTTTTCCCATTCCAGTTGAACTTAAAAAAAATATTGGTTCAGTTCCGGTTTTCGTTCTTCTCAAAATAACGGTTTTCGTTCAGTTCCATATGAAAAATTTTATTTTATGCGCAATCTTATTTGTGCTCAAAATAAATTCTATAATAAACCAAAAATATAATTCAGTCAAGATTTTATTCTTCTTTTAAATGGTGCTCTGTGTACATTGATACGGCAAACAATGGTATTGTTAACACATTGTGTGCTGGTACATTTCGCAGCGGAATTGTACCGGAAGTGGGCGTTTTGTGCGTAAATTTAGTTATTCAGTTAAATCTCAATAGATCGAAAATTATTTAATTTTTGAACCAACTTTTCATATTTTATATTGAAATATATAAACAAATATATATATATATATATATATATATATATATATATATATATTTATATATATATATATATATATATATATATATATATATATATATATATATATATATATATATATATATATATATAATATATATATATATATATATATATAATATATATATATATATATATATAATATATATTATATATATATAAATATATATATATATATATATATATATATATATATATATATATATATATATATTCGCAAGGATAATTAAAAAAATAATTTTAAATCTAAATTGATTTTTTTAATCAACCTTCCAGTTCTGTAATTCCGCATCGGCTGATGTAAAAACTAGTTGTCTAAATTTTTTGCAGTATCTATGTAGTAGACAAAAACATCGATTTCGTTTTCCTGTCTATACCGTTATTTTTGTACCCACAAACAAACCAAGTTGTTACACTAACCCGTACTAGTACACGTCCCGCTCTCAAGTATCTATCGTCAGAAAACGTACTAGTTCGTGTTCCGCATGCAATGTGTTAAAATCGCATGTGGCAACTGAATATTCAACTGAATTCAATCTGCCTCCTACAAGTGGTTTAATGTGAAATTGAAACAGAAAAATACTAGGGAACATGAAAACAGGAAATCGAGAAGCAACGTGCATGTAATGACGATAAGTATAGGGTTGTCGTTAAATTAGAAAATATTGATAAGTTGGTGGCAGTAACAAAATGACTGGAGATATATCGAAGTTCACTGTTTAGTTAAAGTACAGTCAAATATAACAACAAAAATAAAAAAAGACATCTTTTGATCTAAATTAATCTACATTGTTTTATTTAACCTCTCTGTTTTATCTCACGTGCGAGAAGTTTATTTAATTTTTAGTGAGTACTATAATATTAATTTTCGTTCTTTTCGATTTATCGTCTGTCCCGCAAACATTTTTTTTTAAACTCTTGTATTTGAATATCTATTTGCCAAAAATAATTCCAGTACTATCTTGTTTCAGGGGTGTCGAAATCATGCGCGAAATGCCTTTATATCTCGAAGCACGTTTTCGAAAAACATCGCGGAAAGAGAGAAGTCTCTTTTAGCCTTCATAAATAAAATACAGTAAAAAACAAGCATTTTTTTATTATTTTTATTTATTGGAAAATTCTTTTTGTTTAAACTGTAGAATGTGTTCCTGTGTTTAAAATAAAACGAGGTTTGCAGAAAAATAAACGAAGAAATAGAAATAAAAAAAATAAATCGAATGCTATGGTGTGGGGTGAGAAGTTTTGCGTTTCGCCGTCGTGAAAACCGGTGAAGTGGTGAGTAATTTATCGTTGAGTGGTGGCTGTGGAAGTGAAATGAGGAAATTAGCGACAATACTTGTCGAATGTGGTAAAGGAAGCATAAAAAGAATTTAAACATTAGGGTGTTAAATGTAGTTTACACTAGGAGATTACCTTTCAAATAAAGTGTTAACAGAAGCTTATTTTAACCTAATAAAATGAATCCTATAAAAGTATAACCCAATAAATGTTTGTTTGGTTAAAGCCGATCCCAAAAGGCTTCGAACATCCATGCCGCAGCGGAATTCGAATCCACGAACTCTGTACCGAAGATCAGCGCCCTAGCCATTCGGCCATCGTTTGGCTAGAATGTATAGGAGGCTTTCTATAAAGCTATATTAATATCCTAAAAAGTATTCAATATTAAAATAATAGATTAAAAAATTATTTAATATTAAAAAATTATTCTATATTAAAAAGAATAGAAATAAATAGAGATAAATATGTGAATATATTTTAAATAACCTGTAATAAAAATTTTAATTATGTATCAGAAAGCAATAAATTCAGATAGAAGATAATCAATTTCGAATAGACTGAATTTTTTTTCTTTTTTATTGTTGTTATTCAATACTTTTTACTAAATAGTAATGTAAATTAAATACAAAATAATTAACTTGTTTTAGATAATTTTAGTTTTTGTCATGATGTTCTCTTTTGAATAAAGGGATAAGGAATTTTTTTTCCCTGATTTTATTGAAAATAAATACAGAAATATACAGAAAATAAAAAAAACTTCTATTTTACTGCTTACAAGCTGTATTAAATTCTACATTTTTTATTTGTTTAACACGACTGAAAATGCCTGGTCTCATGTTAAATTTTATTTTTAAACTTAATTTAATATATATATATATATATATATATATATATATATATATATATATATATATATATATATATTGCTAAGCAATATTTACATTTTATAATTATGCCACACAAGAAAACCTAGATATTATTTCCATCTGTTCGGTCAAAACGGCATTTATTTTTATTTTTTCGGGAATTATTAGTTTTCAATATATTTCCAGAATATGAACCACTCTGTATATATATATATATATATATGTGTGTGTGTGTGTGTGTGTGTGTGTGTGTGTGAGAGAGAGAGAGAGAGAGAGAGAGAGAGAAGGCGTTCGTATTCGTACATAATATATATACATATATGTCTCTTTCTCTTTATGTGTATATATATATATATATATATATATATGTATATGGGAAATGTGCCGCATCATAAAGGGTATTATATCCATGCTGAATGCCATGCAATAAACGTAGTTGAAATCAGAAAACAAAAATATTTTATAAACGTAAGAAATAGTTTATTGACTTATAGTTGACTTTTCTCACGGACTACTGTCGGAAAGTCCCGTACATCTCTATTAATAGCTGTAAGATCCAGCCAATCAGAAGTGTTCATAATCACTCACAAAGTGATGCTGTGTGACGTAGTTGAAGGGTAAAGCATTTATGTAAAAGAAAGTTTTGTGTTTTCGAGAGCGTCAGAATGATAGAAAGAACAAAGTTATTAGCTAAGGTTGCCGGAAATGGATAATGTCACCCGAAAAATATTTTAAGATACGTATAATTAACTGGTAAATAGGTGAAAACAGGTTGAAACTGAGGTGAAAACTGATGGATAGTTATAATTATTTTTAACCTAAAAAACTGGTAGCTTTTTAGGTTAAAAATATCATTATATATATTTAATGTCTATATTTATCAATATATGTATATATATGCATATGTGTGTGTATTTCTGATTTATATGCGTATGTAAATATTAAATGTGTTTATTGACTTCCCTTTGCTACATATTTAATATTTAAATTAAATTATCTGTTTAGGAATCTGCGTTATGACTCTTAATCAAATGCAAGAATGATTAGAACTTCCCTTTGGATGAAAATGCATATTTATGAGGTAAGTTTAAACCCGTCTCATCTGAGTTTTCAAGATGAATCATTAAGTGACACGCATAATTAAAGAATATTGTAGACAATATGTTTAATAATTTTGCTTTTAGATAGCAATTTGATTCGAAATTTATTAATGAGATATAAAGCGAACGTTAATTACAATACTACTCCAACTTTTATATGCCTCTTATCCAATTTTATAAACAAACAATAGGTAAATAAAATTCTTTGTTCTGTTAATGAACAGTAGGCTTCCTTCTGAAAAGTGTTTGAATTCAGTAGTAGATGAATAAACAGGAATCTAAGATAAAAAATTGGTTCTAGGTTACAGATTTAACGTTATAGAAATGTTAATAATTCATTTTCATATTCTGATTTTATAAAGTCAGTGTTATTGCATAACTGCGATATATTTGTTTTCAGATATTTAAAAGTTATTAAAAGAGAATTTATTTAATTAAAGATATTCTAATGGTTTGATTTGGATATTAAAATAAACTTATATGTTACGTTGGAAATACTTCTGTTTATGAAACAGATATATTTTTTACTAATATTTTAAATCACTCATAAAGATTGTTTTATGGTTTAGCTTTCCTCATAATGTTTAATATACTATTAGAGTGTTGAATAATAGAACTAGTACTACAGAAATAATGGGTTAATAAGTTATAAATATAATTTTCTTTTAAAATTACTTTTTTTCAACAAGAAAAGCAATAAAAAGTGCACTAAAAAGTAAACCATTTGTTTGCAAGCTGCATAACTAAAAACTCCAACAAAACTTTTATTATTTTTTAATGATTGAATATTGTACTGCCACCGGAATTGAACCTATGTGCAAAATTTCAGATCTCTAGCTAGTAAAAATTGATTTCAAAATACCGACTGACACTCAGGTGACGTGAAGTAAAAGCGTTTAATAAAGGGGAAGGGAAATGTCTTATAAAACAATGCATATGGTCGTAAAAAAATCAGCAAGACAGCAAGTCTAATTATTTCAGTAATTATGGCCCAAATTTAACGGTGTAGCTCAATCATACTACTCTATTTGTTGAATAGCAAACAAATTTGTGTGAGGTTTCAATCATCATCGATTGTATTAACTAAATCAAGACTGCTAAATAGGCAAGATAGTTCTACCTCACGGGAAAAATTTCAATGGACCGCAACTCAGTTCTTCTCAGTTCAGGTAGAGGACTGCTCAGCTGTCTGGACTATAATAAATCTTTTTAAATGCTTAAATATATTTAGACTCTTGTTCCCAAATAAAAATTTCCAATTTCGGTTCAAGTTTATTTAATAATGAAAACAATATTCAGTGACACATATCCGAAGAGGTCTCGTTTTCCCCTTTTAAGAACTGAGTGACGAACATTTAGACAAATATGATTGGCAGCCACGGTAAAAAATTTATTGCTGATTTAAGAACTACCATCCTACTTGTCCCAGTTACAAACTCTGGTGGAAAATCTGTTCTTGCATTTAGTTTATGGCTTATGACAAATTATTCTTATTAGATACAGTTAATTTATTTCGTTTATATACAGATCTATTAAAACTAATTTTATATTTACTAGAAGTTATGTTCACATAGACGGTAAATAATATAAGGTTTGAAATATTACTTGGATTCATTTAAAAGCTCACAGTAGAGATTAAAAATGGTGCACTCACTCAAAAGCTTCATGACTTTGGAAACAGCTGGTCTAGATTAATAGATAAACTCATACACACATACCTATCTGTTTGTATTCGTAATCAATCAGTCATTCAATACTAAATAGATCTCAAAAATTCTTCTTTTTCTCCTTCTCATTTCTTAATACCTAAATTCCCAGCTATAAAATTCAAGATAAATGATTGTTCTCAGACTTAAATTTTTTACTCATCTCTAAAAGCTAATGCTGCATTAAATGCTAATTTACTGTACACGGGTCACGTTTTTTAGCTGTCCCATTTGAATAGTTTCGTTTCTTCAATAATTAAATTGCTACCTTATTGGTTTTCGAGGTAGATTAAATGGTCAGGGCTCACTGTAACCTCTCAAAAATTGATGAATAATCTCACGGAGACAAAATGACTTCCTTCGGTCATTGTGGGATCGAAATTGTTGAAAGATGTAATATTCTTGTAGCATACAACGTAAAGCTGTGGCACTGAAATGACGATCGGTTGATCAAGTGTGTTTTGAACTCCAATAAATGTGAAGTTTCACAATGAACATTTTTTCTGATGGATTCTCGACTGCAAAATAATTTAGTTCTTTTTGTCCATCATGCCAGGACAAATTAAATAATATGGGATAATCTTATGTTTATTTGGTGAAAGATATTATCATTGGTTAACAATACACACACACACACACACACACACATATATATATATATATAATATATAATATATATATATATATATATATATTATATATATATATATATATATATATATATATATATATATATATATATATATAATATGTATGTATTTCCAAAAATGGCCGACAGGGAATTATAAAGTTTTAATTGGTTATGAAGCTTGCTTGAGGACGTGAACTGTAGCCCTTTTGGTCAGTTTAGATTATTGGTTAAAAGAGGGGGAAAAGCAGAGAGACGAAAATTTTGTTCCTTGACTTTTGATTTGAATAACCCTGAAGATTTTCTCGGGTAGTAATGAGGGCTTTCGGCTATAAATATAGTTCTGGACGATTGACCTATTAAATTAAGGGAAGTTCTCTGACATTATTTTCCTTACAGGATAATCTTCGGGGTTTTACTCCAAATCTTTACATTTGTTTACATATATATTTAACTTTTTCTTTACATACTATTATATAGACATGTGTGTGTGTGTAAATTTGTATGCATATATATATATATATATATATATATGTGTGTGTGTGTGTGTGTGTGTAAATTATTGAACCTAATATGTTTTTCTGAAATTCTCTTTTTTCCCTCCCCATTTTTAATATTTAATTTTCCAGCTATAAAATATCCGATTTAAAGGAGTGTTCATCGGCTTAAATTCCTTTCACCCGTCTCCCAAAATTAAATCTAGAATAAATGCTTATTTACTGCCTACTCGTCAAGTTCTCCTGCTGTCTCAAGAAAATAGTTACACTCCTCCGATGTCAAAGTTGCTGCTTATGTGGTTTTTGAGCTGACTTAAATGATGAAAGTTCATTTCTGACTGCAAAAAAGCTGATTCATTTCTTGGGTATAAATTCATGTCAACCCTCACCGTTGGGAAAAATATGTGAAAGAAGTATGTTGTCTAGAGCATTTGATGCTGAGCTCTCGCCTTGTAAAGACGTTCATTTTTAGCTTCAATAGGTTTAAGTTCGAGAACGTTGGACTTAGCAGATTTTTTAATAGAACCATGATTGCAATTCACTTAGATTTTCTCATTACATACTTAGCCCTGGCAATTCAAATAAAATGAGTTAAAAATAACTATGTAATCAACGGGAATAATTTTAACCGGTTACATATACGCATAAATATCCACACATATGTGTAAGAGAATGTACATTACATTATTTTTTTAATTCTACAACATACTTGCCTATTCTATTGCGCACATCATAGTAAAGTTCTCTATATGTGATTCAAATATTTTTTCATAAGAGATTAAAATAAAATACATCTATATGGCAGACACATAAGACTTGGGAAGAAGAAAATATCCCACTCCCATCTCAGAACATAAAATGATATCTCATAACTAAAAAATAAAACCATGGGGCAGTTGAAGGGAAAAGTTCCCTCCTACAAATAAAATCTATTCTTGCCTCTACAGCGAGTCACGATTTTCGACGATTTATTTATTTCAAAGTCGACTATTCTACT
>CM063498.1:7641955-7649455 GCA_032207245.1 Pardosa pseudoannulata
CCAGAACTTGGAGAAACTCTCAAGATTTTACCTCTGATAAATACTACTGATCAGTAGACTACTCTTGTTGTAGTTCAATCTGGATTACTAACCTAGGGCAGGATTCTCCCCTTTTCGTTGGGCTAACGAAGTTCGACGAAAACCGGTAATGTGGTAGTTGGGACTTCATTTTCCGAAAAGACTGGAAAAGAACTATTCTCTCATCCTCAACGAGCGATTTCTGTTCGGTACGGCTAGATTTTCTTTCGTCTACTGGATGGAAATGATATCCTGTCTTTTTGAAAAACATGGCTACTTATATAACATCTTTTCTTTCTTTCAGCATGAAATTAGTACACAAAGTTTACTTAATGAAAGAAAGTTTAAAACTGGAAGGAATGCATTTTCGTTGCCAGATAAATATTTTATTGATTTGCATATATATTCATAATATTTGCTTTTCTATATCATAAGAATTAATAACTAATTTATCAATTTAAAACAAAGTTACATTGCATTAGTTTTCGTTCTCCAAATCCCGAACGATGGCCGAATACCAGAGCTCTGCTCTTAGATAACGGAGTTTGCAGATTCGAATCCCACTGCTGGCATGGTTGTTAGAGGTCATTTGGAACCGGTTTTAAGCAGTCGGTCCCGGTCTATTGACCTTTGTGAGCATAAGGTTAGACCATAATGCTCCAAACGAAAACAAATTAATTCTTCAAAGGAAATTAGAAATTAGAATCTCCGTCAAAATGCATTTTTATATTCTCTTTTAATACCATAAATGATAGTTATATTTATATTTCGTTTGTTTAAGTAACCTATATTTCAGCACAATAGTGCTGCAGGCCGATAAAAAAATCACCTTCTATTATCTCTGCTTTACAGGATAAAGTGAATGACGTGGAAAAACAACTCTTTTGAGAAATAAAATGCAATTTCTTTCTCTAGAAAATGTATTCTGTCCCAACAATATTTTAACAGATTATTTTCCGGCATTCGAAATAAATCTATTTGCGACAATAGATTAATGGGATTTTAGCGGAGGAAGCCTACCGAATAATAATGTGATGAATATCAATCTACAATCCTATTAAATCCATAAATAATATCTCTTTCTTGTCCCAGTGCATCCCAGTACACATTTGGTCCCAAAGATAAGTGATGCTTACTATTTTCTTTATTTCTATGCTCCCTTGATAACGTACAAAACTCTTGCCATATTTTTCTGAGAGACTCACTATTAAAAGCTATTCTTTCTCTGGAATCACTTTATTATTCGGTGTCCAGTTATAAGTATATTGAACACTTACTTTGACATATCTTGTCTTTTATGTTGTTCTAGCATATAGCCCGTCATATGACTGGCAAATTAAAGTTTTTAATTTTTCAGAATTGTAAAGTACCCAATGAAGCAGGTAAAAAAATGGTTGTTTTTTGGCTGAGAATTATCTTGAAACAAAAAATAATCGATGATTAAATTTAAAATTATTACATATGTATCTAATCGATTATTTAAGCCAAATATAAAAGAAAATTATTTACGTCATATCTCAGTCCAGGGACAAAACGTATGAAAATATTGCAGATGATATTTAAATAATTTATAATAAAAAATGATTAAACGGGATGGTTAAAGGAATAACGTCATAATGCTAGAAAAAAATGTTATTTTTTTTTCTACTCATAATTGATACATTGAATCTCCTGCTCTTAACCGGGGAAAAATAGGGCTCGAAATAACGGCATAAAACGCTCGAAAAGAGGAGAAAGGGGTGGATTTCGAACGTTTTAAAGACGACAGTATTTTTCGCTGTGATATGAAGCATATTTATACCAATTTATTTTAGAATCGGATCGATAGTTTAGGAGAAGATAAACATTACTGGCTATGAATTTTGCTAAACCTAACTCATCAAGAATCTAATACGGATGCCTCTATCCATTCAACGTCCAACCACTTCATGAATTCGAGGACAAAAAGACCGATAACTTAGGCTATTATTATATAGGTTATATAATGCCAATTCTTTTTTGAAGCTGTTTTTCCTTTCTCATGAATGGCATCCTATGATGTTTAACACGATTTCTGATCCCTAACTTCACGTGTTGTTGTACTCTAAGTTGTTTAAACTTTCTATTTATTGTATTCTGTACAGTCCGTAATAACTTACATTTAACCCAGGAGGATGTGCGCTAACCATAGTTACGCGTGAACGCTCGTCGGGCCTCTGAGGCCTGGTTCAACTTTTCTCAGCCAAATATCAACAAAATTGGTTTTGATGATAAACAAAAGTTTTATATTACCAAAAATACTTTATTCTAAGTTAAATTTTAAAAGTGTTAGTTATTAGTGTTTTAAAAGTTTAAATATTAAATTTTAAAAGTGTTTTGAACTGTAGATCTTTCTTATAAGCATTCCAAATGCACAAACGCGCAAGACAGATACAAGTTAAAAACCTAAATCACATCTTTGTATTTCCTTATTTTAATCAAATAACGATGTATTTTTCATAGCATCTCTCTTTCGACAGCAAACACTAAATAAAAATGCAAAAGTGTATGCGAGTACACTGGATCTTTGAAGCACTAATAAATGAAAAGTTTGGTTTTCTGTAGAAAGTAGTCAGAAAAAAATTCAAAAATGCATGTTATTGGGGTATAGAACACCTATGAAATAGCTACTGAAAATCTGGGTATTTATTTTGGGTTATTATGTGTGAATACATTTATAACGCCCGGCGCGCCGAACGATGGCCGATTGGTCAGGGTGCTGGCCTTCGGAACAGGAGTTCGTGGGTTCGAATCCCACTATGGCATGGATGTTCGTAGCCGTTTGGAATCAGCTTTAAGCAGTAGGTCCCGGTCTCATTAACCCTCGTGTTGCAAAAAGTAGACCGTAGCTTTCCAAACCAAATAACGCCCGGCACACTTATCGGCAGAAATGACTCGGGCATTAAAGGGTTAACAATAAGATTAAAAAGAATTTTTTTTTCTTTTTTTCACCGAACGATGACTAATTGGTTAGGGTGTTGGCCTTCGGTACCAGAGTTTATGGGTTCGAATACCACTGTGGCATGGATTTTCGTAGCTGTTCGGAATAGTCTTTAAGCTGTAGGTCCCGGTCTCATTAGCACTCGTGTTGCAAAAAGTAGACCGTAGCACTCCAAACCAAACCAAAAAATATTTTTTCTTAAGTTTGGGCTTAATTAATGCCTACATTTGATCTTAAATGTAATGATTACTTTTATTTGCTATTTTGGTTTTATTATTTATAGAAGGAATTTTCGTATTGATAATTTATAAAATGTTCTTATTATTTACAAATATATCAGATGTTAGCTCCATTAGGATAGCGCAAATTTTAACAAGTGAACGCATCACTTTTAAATATTCAAAATTTCAATATTTTGTTTTTACATTTAAAATTTTTTTTGAGACTTTTGAATTGTTTAAAATAAACTTCATTGATAAATTCGATTTAGAACATTTAAAACTATAATAATCTTAGCAGTGAGTAGTCTTTCAGGAAACAATAAAAACGGTAAATGCAATTTACTGAAAATAGTGTTTTTTATCAGTAAGCATAAAACTGTAAATAAAAAATTATTTCACATATTAATTTTAAGTTTCCTCACAATCTATAAAAAAGTTAAAAAGTTGGTCAAATTTCAATACATGATAGATCTAAGACAAACTCTAACTAATTTTTTAAACGATGTTTATTTTATTTAGTAGTTGTATTACTTAAAATTGAAACATTATTTTACCCTTTTTGAAAATTCGATACCCTGGTGTTATATTACTGATACTTTTTAAAAAATTAAATAGGTAAAGATTTATGTCAAATAATTTTTAGTTGCTAAAATGCAAATATTATTAACACTTGATTGCCCAAGGCAGTCATTTTGACTGTTTTTTAATTTCAATTAGAAAAACAATTATGAAATATAATGACACAATTTCTTAGAATTTGGTGACTTTTTCTATAACATATAAATGAATTTACTATGAATAATTGTAGTTACTTCCGCCCTCCTTTATTATATAATATTAAAAATTAATTTTAAACAAATTTCTTTACATATTTGTTATTTTTTTTCACAATACAGTAATTCTGACTGTTTTGGGGCAATATAGGTATACAATAAATCTCGGGCAATCTAGTGTTAGTGAAACTCACTTTGTGTTGGTGTAAGTCTGCGCGCAGTGTGTTAAAAAAATTAAACTTTTTGAAATGAAATCTCTTTTTCACTTTATATAAACAGTTCTCATTTTTTTTTAAACTGAGTAATTTCAGCAAAACTAATTAATAGAGAGCAAATGCTGAAAATTTCATATATTTATAATAATAATTAAAACAGATATTCTAAGAAGAAGCGAAAAATAAAAAAAAATAAGAAAGGCGAACTAAAGGGAAAAATAAGAAAGGTTCTTCCATTTTAAGTTACTTAAATTTGATGATTCCACTTAAGGACCTCAATTCGTCCAATCTTTTCCTCTTAGTTTTCTTTCTGTGTGCATTGACGAAGCAGATTCATCAGGTCTTATAAATTGGCGAATTTTGTAAAACATACTACAATGCTATTGAATCCATAAATAATCCATTGATCTCTTTCTTTAGCCCTTTTCAGAGGTGTATTGTAGCAGGCTTCACGAAATTTTAGTAATGTACTTTAAACAATCACTTTGCCGGATTGAGCTACCGATCCACGGTAGCTCAGTCGACAAAAGCAACGGGCTTGTAACTGGACGGTTGCTGGTTCAGAGCCCGAGCTGGCTTAATATCCGGCATGTTCGTTAAAGGTGACTGGGGCACGTAAAATGTTCATGGTCACAACGTCCTTCATTTCTCAATCAATAACTGTGGGGGTGGCAGGCCAAGTCTATGGGTCTTCTGCTTGGTCCAAGCTTCAAAATGACGAGGACCAACTTGAGCATACGTCGTACTTTCATACTTGTGGTGCTCGTTATAAACGAAAGGCTCTACTCTTTGCCTTAAATTGGGTAGTCTCCGGCTCAATTGTGCTTGGTTTAACCAAGTGGCATCAGAAACAACCATAAACGAAAACCAGAGCCAAGGCGTTATTTACTAAACCTTATTAAAAAGTTTCTGAAAAGGACAAGGATTGATAAATTTGACTGATTTGACATAGTAGGATTTATGCATAATATCCGATTAGAGATTTTAGAGACAGCTCCATTTTGCATTTCTCCAGTTGTTTTAAATCTTGAATTGTTATAGGATATATTTACTGTTCCTTCTGAATATCTGCTTTTTTTCAGTCATTTTTTCAAAAACTCTCTCAAAGTTGTTCTTTTTTTTTTGCCGAGTCAGATTTAGTGGTATTTCAATCTTTCCGCATCAACTTGCAAAGGGTTCAAATTACGGTAGTACAATCTTTGTGCACTGTTAGAATTATCCAAATATTTCAACCAGCCGTTCCATATTGTATATCACATAGGAAAAATGTCACATAATTTTATTTTAATCTAATTCGAAAAGAAACTTAATATCAGGACTAGAATTACAAAATATGTTTTTAATCCTATGTGATTTTATTTAATTTTCTATTACAGCATTTACAATATTATAAAAATATAATTTTTGTCTCTTTTGACTTTTCGTAAATTGTTCTGACGATACATTTAATTACAGTTCTATACTTTAAATAATGCCCAGACTAACTATAAAGGCGTTTTACAGTAGTTGAAAAAATTGTTTAATGGTCATAAAAAATTTATAAAAACCTATTATTTTAATAGTCAACGAAAGACGTACATTTTATATATTGCCTTACTTTATTAACTTTATTCATATATTTATAAAATCCCAAATTACGTGTAAAGTTATGTAAGTATTAGAAATTTCATTTTTGTATAAAACAAGGATGACTAATCGAAGGAGATTACAAAATTAATAAGCGATTTAAATATCACGCTGATTATAATAAATATGCGATATAATAAATATGCATAAATATATCAGAATTAAAATAAAAAAATACAAATTATAATTAAAAACGAAAATTTATATATGAACTCTTCATTCATTACTATACCTGCAATAATCTATATAGTTATATTTAGTTGTACAAAATGATAATTTATTGATGTATAGTAATATAATATTTTAAACGTAATGTTTTAAGTTTTCATCTAAAATATATACACGTATATATATGTTTTTAGATGTATATATACGTGCGTACATATATATGTTTGTATATGCTTATATATATATATATATATATATATATATATATATATATATATATATATATATATATATTATATATATAAATATATATATATGCTTATATATATATATATATATATTTACATATAAATATCTATATATATGTATATAAATGTATGCATATGTATATATCTATGTATATATATGTGTGTATATATATCTATGTATGAATATATATTTCATTAGTATGGTCCGTAGGAATAAAAACCATTTCTTAATAAGATTTAGAGCTTCATTTGGGTTGACCAAGCCTAGTTTGTAATATAGCGACATTAATCTAAAACCCTAGTACACGTTTATGAAAAAAACTTTGCAAAATAAAAATATCCAGATATAGGGTTACTCCTTGCATTTATTAATATATTTTTAAAGTTTTTTTTTCATCTGGGTGTGTTATAAATAACAGAAATATGCTTTTTTAATAAAACAAAATTCAAAAGTGTCCACGGCTAACATTTCCCGTTGAGCATATATTTTAGTACACTGTACCGTTTAATCTTCTTAAAGCCTTTTTATGGTCTACGGGATGTGGAGTAAATATCCTCTGTGATGGCAACCAAATTATTTTGTTTCTAATGCCTTATGATTGATTATCGGGCTCGACATCTTCGCGGCCATCCATCATCAAAAGTCGAAACAAAGTTATTTCGGTCGCACGCCTCTCTTTATCAGTTCAACTCTTTCGGAATGAATAATTATTTCTCTACTCAAATTAGACGCGTTATAATGCCCCTAAACAAAAACAATATATATATGTATATATATATATATATATATATATATATATATATATATATATATATATATATATATATATATATATATATATATATATATATATATATATATATATATATATATATATATATATATATATATATATATATATATATATATATATATATATATATATATATATATATATATATATATATATATATATATATATGCTATTAAGTAACCAAAAAATATATTTGTTGGAATAATATCGGGACATATCTTAAGTGATAATGAACGTTTACATTACAGCCAACAAAAATTTGTTAATTTTTGTTTTGTCATTTCTTTCAAAGTTACGTAAATTATATCCATCGACTGTTATATTTTATTGGAAATTAATTTTATAAATAAAGTCTTACAAGTACATATATATGTGTGTGTTTGTATATATATATATATATATATATATATATATATATATATATATATATATATATATATATATATGTATATGTATATAAAATATATATATATATATA
>CM063498.1:7654455-7674455 GCA_032207245.1 Pardosa pseudoannulata
ACAAAATTTTAGAATTATATTATTCATAAATTTTCAATTTGGATCTAGACTTTGACAGCACCCTTAAACTTACGTTTTCGGCAGGTACATTGTCTGAAATCCTGACAAGTTGCTTTATCTATTATAAAACTCTATTTTATAGTAATTATTTTTAAACGTAATACGAAATCCTTTTTTTCATGAAGATTTTCCATTTTTATAAATGGCATCCTATAATGTATAAAACGGTAGCTGATTGCTAACGTGGCACGCTGTAGTTTTCAAATTTGTTTAAACTTCTTATTTACTTTCTTCTGTGCAGTCTATAATGATTTTAAAAATATGCATCGATATGTGATCGGCAGAAATAACTCTGGCATTAAAGGTTAAAAATGATCTTTATCGATTCCTATCTTGTTGACGCAGATAAAGTAGCAATGGATTAGAGGGGTGGTCAAACCTCGGCCTGTAGTAGAATTCATGAAATTTATAATAGCATCAAATATCGCATTTATTACGGGAAATATAATATAATTAGAATGGTTCATAGATTTTATTTTAAATATTTATAGAATTTTTTAACTGTTCTCTTATTAATTCTTAAATAAAATGGTTAAAAAATGTATTGTTTTCAATTATATCTTAATAAATATACAGTATGACACGCGAGAGTAAAATGTGGCCCAACGCGGCCCTCCGAGTGTCCTGAGTTAGCCAGGCTCTATTTATAAACGAATAATGCATTGTTTTTCCTTTTTCATCAATGGCATCCTATCATTTTTGAAAGGTAGCTGATCACTAACATGACATGATGTAGTAGTCAAAGTTATTTAAGCGTCATATTTATTTCGTTCTGCGTAGTCCATAATAACATAGATTTATGATATGCATCGATATGCAGTCATCAGCATATATCAGCAGTAATGACTCGTTGAAAATAGGTTTAACAAGTCTCTGTTTAGTGACATAAATTACTGAAAGTTTTGTCCTTATAGAACACGAAGGTAAGAATCTCATTATTGTGTAAAATTTAAACTACCGATAATATACAAAAAATGTAAACAAATTTAAAATATTTTATTTACTCGTATGTAATGCACACTTTTATTTAATAAATTTAGGGGGTGACACAAAGTAAAAAACAAAATAATTTTACTATTTTATAGTAATCCCCCAATATGCACGTATATAAAGGCGTTATTCAAGGAAAAAAATAAGATATGAAGAAATGTAGGACGAAGAACCCGTACATGAAAATATATAGGTATCCTAATAGCCAATCTTGATTTATTAACATATTGTATGAGGGTCACGTACTAGTACGTTTTCTGGCGATTAATAATTGGGAGCGGGACACGTACTAAGAACTTTTCTGGCGATTCATACTTGAACGCGGTCACTTACTAGTACGGGTTAGTGTAACAACATGGTTTGTTTGTGTGTACAAATATAACGGTATATACAGGAAAACGAAGCCAAATGTTCTTGTCTACTACATAGATTCTGGAAAAATGCTGTTTTGCTCATTTACTGTAGAAATATCTGCGTGATATTTATTGAGTTTGACAGATTAAATGCCTAATAATACTGTTTTTTTTTAATTAAGAGCACAGATGTATGTTAACACATTGTATGCGGGACACGTACTAGTAATTTTTCTGACGCTTAATACTTGAGCGTAGGTCACGAATTAGTACTTTTCTGACGATTGATACTTGAGCACTTGTCATACTAGTACGGGTTAGTGTAACAACATGGTTTGTTTGTGGGTACAAAAGTAACGGTGTATACAGGAAAACGAATCCAAATGTTCTTGTATACTACATCGATTCTGGAAAAATTTAGACAAATAAAAACTAGTTTTTACATCAGTCGATGTGACTGATGTAAAATTAAATATTTTTTGATTTATTGAGATTTAATTGAATCACTAAATTTAAGCGCAAAACTTCCGCTCCCGGTACAATTACGCTGCGAAATGTACCCGAACACAATGTGTTAATGGTTAATCACGTGGGGGACGGTTAATAACTAATATATCGTTATATAAGAAGAGCGGGGTCAGAAGAACTAATTTTGGTGTTTTTGGAATCGCTAATTTGATGGAAAGAACATAAGATACTCTCTAAGTTTTGCCAGAAAAGGATAGAATAGCACGCAAATATTTTAAGATAGACTTAATTATGTTGGTTAGTATTTTAGGTTAGAAGTATCATTACATATATATACACCTCTTAATTTTTAACATTATAACTTATCATTTCCATTCAGCACCACTTTCAAATATCTTTCATTAGATTTTTCAAACATCATTTTAATACTCTTGTAATTCATTTAACGAGTTATAGAGAATTAATTTACTTTTAGAAAACTATACTTGAAAAAGAATCTTTCGAAGAAAATTTACATTTTGTTTAAAATGGCAATGAAGTATGTAAGTTTCATGGAATTACAATTTAACGCGCGACTGATTCTTTTAAAAACTTTTGACAAAAATCGATATTGACATTCGGGAAACAAATTATATCGATCGAAATAGAAACTAAAATTAAATTTATGCTTTTTAAGAAAATTTTGCTATAATAACAGAAAGTAATAACAGAAATCTGTGTAACAAGATTTGAAATTTAATTTTATTATCTTGAAGACCGAAATAAATTTTCGTATTTCTTAGAATTAAGCAAATATACTCGGTTTGTTTCAAGAAACATTTCGAGAGAATTCCAAGAAATTTTGATAAAAATGTTTAAATTAACAAATACTGTGCAGATATTTATTAACACAATCAACATAAATGGTTTTCTTAATTTTCATTTTAAATCTCTCTTTTAGATAATAAAAGGAAAAAATCCTAATCAAATGAAATGAAACGTTTATATACACTGTTTTAACGTTGTATTTAAAAATTAAAAACAAATTATACATTTTGAAATATTAAATTAAAAATAGTGGATTATATGGTGGCATACATACATGCTGCCTCTCGAGAGATATTTTTATGAAGTCTAGAAACTAATTTACCGCTATTCATCCTTTTTAAAATGAATTTCGTAAAAAGTAAATTTTCCGACAGACATTCTCTGCAGAGATAATTACGAAAATATTATCGTTATTAAAGTGTTTATTTTTATGGAGTAGCGAGTAAATTTTGTTTGTCTCTTATTTCATTAAATAACATTTTAAAATCGAAAGTTTTGATGTACTTTTATTTTATTAGAGAAATATCTCTTGTGTAAATGGCATCGTAGTAAAAATAAAAGAAGGAAATTTTCAAGTAAATAAACATTCATATTATCTTATCCTTATAATGTACTTTCACAGCAAGATATTATTAAGAATCGGTTGCGAACAAATAATCTGAAAAGAAAACTGTGTTATTCATTGTGAAATTGAAATTCTTTTCAGTTTATAGAAAGATAAATACAGTTGAATGCTAGCAGTAACTCAAATAAAAAAAGGAACAAACATAACATGGAAGCTCGGAAAGGTTTAGAATGTTATTACATATTTTATTTAAGATATTACAAATCTTTTTTCTTTCAATATGGATGGAAGAAAAGTGTCTTTTTATTATAAGTGTGATTGACTGCAGCAATAGTAAAATAGTACATTTTAAAATACTGCAAAGTTTTATGTTTTTGCAATAGAGAACAAAGATTTAGTTTAACTTTATGTATTCAGTTCTTTAGTATATAGACTTTGAGACTTAACAATTAATGTCATTTAGTTTGTCTTTGTAATGCTAAGGAGAACAAATAATATAAACTAATAGTCTAATATGACAGAAGTAATAAAATGTGTTTTATTTAGTTGACCCATCTCATACATTAAATATATATTATAATTTAAATATATTACATTTAATATATTTTAAATAATATAAATTAGCAGTGCAATATGATAAAGGCAATAAAACGTATTTAAAAACTTTAACATTTGCAATAGACAATAATTAACATTAAAAAATAATAACATTAAAGATAATAATATGTATTATCTTCTGTGCTTTAAAAATTTAGTATGCCGAAAGCTAACCGATTGATTAGGGTGCTGATCGTCGGTATCGGAGCCCGTGGTTTCGAATCTCACTATGGCAGAGATGTTCGTAGCCGTTCGGAATCGGCTTTAAGCAGTAGGTTCCGGTGTCATTAGCCCTCGTGTGCAAAACAGTAGACCGTAGCGCTCCAAAGCCAAACCACACCAAATTTAGTATTTTTCCCTATCATAAATATTTTGGTGATATAATAAATTGTTATAAATATATTTTATGGGTTTAGATGGCTCAACCAAATAAAACATATATAATTTAGTTGAGCTATCTAATATATTGAAATATATTATAATAATTAATATTTCAATAATTCATTAAATATATTATAATTAAAATATATTTAATCTATCTAAAATAATATAAATTAGCAATGCAATGTGATAAATGTAATAAATGTATTTAAAATTTTAACATTTGTTATATGAAAATAATTAATTCTAAAAGGCAGAATTATTAAAACTATTTTCTTCTATGCTTTTAAAATGTAGTATTTTTCACTGTCATAATTATATTGGTAATATAATAAATTGTATAAATATATTTTATAATTTTTGATGATTCAAAGGAACAAAATATATGTTGATGACTTCTCTTCATCTCTTATTCACTGTAAAAGGCAGAATATAATTTTAAATAGCAATATTTCTATCGATAACCCAAAATATATAGAATGCTTGTCGGATGTTAATTTAAATTCTATTTTATCAGTTTTATATAAATAAGATTAAAAACACATCCTGTTCTTTAAAAGAGAAAAATGTTTAAATTTTATACAAAATTTCCATTTGACAATTTAGTTGCTTCCAAGCATATAATTTTTTTAAATCTACCCGAACATACTGGAAGATTTTTATACACAAATAGTAATTACATTATCTCTTAAGTCTTCGGAATTTGTTTTAACATTCAATCTGATTAAACTGCATTAAAACTTTTCTTTAAAAATCAATACTAGATCTTTTAAATTATAGATGTATTTTAGTATTGAAACCTCTTGAATCCAAACTTCCGACAGGGAATAAACACATAAAAAATTAGAATACGATATGATTCAAAGTTTTATAAATGGATTATTCTTTATTATTTTACCATACAAAATTTAACATTCATAAATATAAAAATTAAAAATTCAATATTTTATTAAAAATTATGACGTATATACGCACTTACTTTAACACATTGTGTGCATTACATTTCGCAGGGGAATTTTACCGGGAGCTGCGCCTTCATTTAGTTATTAAGTTTAATCTCAATAGATCGAAAATTATTTAATTTTTTAACCAACTTTTCATGTTTTATATTGAAATATATAAACAAATATATAAATAGAAATATATAAATAACAACCATAAGATTTTTGTAAACAAAAAATATATTTTTTAGTGGATAAATTTATATTAGTATCGTAAATATGAAAAATCAAAGAGAAATAGTAGTATATAGTTTTATTTTTTTTCCCGTTCTGTGGTTCCTCATCGACTGATGTAAAAACTGGTTTTTATTTGTCTAATTTTTTCCAGAATCTATGTAGTAGACAAGGCTTCGTTTTCCTGCATATATCGTTATTTTTGTAAACGCAAACAAACCACGTTGTTACACTAACCCGTACTAGTATGACCCGTGCTCAAGTTTTAATCGTCAGAAAATATACTAATACGTGACCTACGCTCAAGTGTCAATCGTCAGAAAACGTACCAGTAAGTGTCCCGCATACAATATGTTAACATACATCTGTGCTTTTAATTAAAAAATCAGTATTATTAGGCATTTAATCTGTCAAACTCATTACATATCACGCAGATATTTCGACAGTAAATGAGCAAATTAAAAAAAATTAAAACACGCTATGTTTCACAGTTTTATAAAGAGATAATTTTTTAATTTTTTACAATGGAAAATTAATATTATAAATATTTGTTGTGCATATATCTGTACATATATTAACAGACAGCTGTGCTTTTAATTTAAAAGAAAATATTATTGTTATATATTTACTCTTAAGTAATAGCTTAATTTAATCTGCCAGACTCAAGATATATCACGCAGATATCAGATGATAAATCCAAGAATTAATTACAGGGAGGAAAAAATCCGGTCCACTATTGGTTTCTTTTTTTGTTCCGAGAATAAGCAATCAATACTTTTTGCGGCAGCATTTTTATCAGTCATTGTGTTTATTATATCATTTTCTATTGAAGTGGTGGTAGTCATAAATCAAAGCGCATCAATTACTGGTAAACACATAGATAACATTCCACTTCTATTAAAATACGATGGTAACGGGAGACCTCTTTTATGTTAATTGATTTTCATATAGCTTTTCTCTCGTTACAAAGATCAATTATTCATTTTTTTCCAAGTTAGTGTATTTGCCTTGTTTGTAATGGATAACCCCGTAAACAAGCCTTCTGTTTATCGTACAGGGAAAAAAGACAATTTAATGTAATTAAACTTATAGAAATAAAAATGTATAAAATTTTATATTAAATGTTTAAACTTTATGCGGCTGGGCTACCATTTTGGTAGCTAATGTCTTTACATTTAAATGTTTATTACAATTACATATAGTCTTACATTTAAATATGCACAATCGGTAAAATAAATAATTCGGTTTCATTAAAAATTGGATTAATTAACATTATTTCTCACTTTTTTAAAATGGAATTACTTAAATAAAAATGAATCTACAAAGTAGTTCAGGGTTGGTTGGTTAGTGGGTGGGTGTTGTATCCATTTAACAGTCATATATATGTCTTCTCATGGAAGGATCATTACACTTACCTCGAGAGGATGGACTTTTTAGATTGATCATCGTAATTTATGCCAAAAGATGGCCAGATGCTTAGGAAGCTGATATTTAGTACCAGATTTCCTGGGTTTGAATCCCACTGTGTCATAGATATTCGTAACCGTACGGAATAGTATTTAAAAAGTAGGCCCCGGTGTGAAAACTCCCCTTTGTCCGAGCACGCGGCAAAACAGCTGATCGGAGTACACCTGTTTACCAGGACAATAGAGTGGCATCACAGAGTCTGACAATCGGACTGAATACACGAATACGCCCCTGATGGATCTCGTTAATGATTGGCTGTCCCTTTACGGAAATTCCGTAAAGGAACAGCCAGAGAATGAGAATTCGGCTAAAAAATATAACTAATTTTAGCTGGAGTTCTAAAGTAACTGGGATCTTAACTGACCCCAAAAACAGTTGGTGGTATCGTAACTGAACCCCCTAGGTATAAAAAGCCTACAGTTTTGTAACTCAGGGCTTTTCGTCATTTATTATGAAGGTGTGTTGACCTCGTGGAGGCTTTCGCGTTTTGTTACCGGAGCCAGCTTTCTAGTTCGGGAGATTCTTCATATGGGGAGCGGCAGAGTCTTGTATACCGAAAGGGGGATAAATTGGGTTTGATTGCACCCTGGAAAAGCCTCCCTAGTTGTACGAGATTATTAAATCTCTTTTCTTTGGACTGTGATAGTCGTGAGGAGGTTTTACCGGCAACCATCCTTTGCAGTTCTACATGATTTGGGAATTAACATTTCTTTGTAAATAGCCGTAGTTAATCAAGAGTAAAAGTAAATTTCCAATTTTATCTTTGACTGTGATCCATTCTTCACGTTACCTCTCACTCGAAAATATAAAAAATATTAGAATATAGCGCTCCAAATTAAACTTATTTAGAATCTGGGACCAAGCAAAAGACACCCAGGCGTGGTCTGCCATAACCTACTGAGGTAATGTATGGGAACTTGGAAAATACTGTGACCACAAACCATGCCCCAGCAACTATTATTATACACAGCGGATCTTGGTTCGGCTCGAGCCTTGGTCCTTCTACTCTCCGGTTACGAGATCACTGCCTTTGCCGATTGAGCTACTGTGGAACTTTGTGGTTTATAAAAGACGATTATAAGCTATTCAAAATAAAATTCTTCTACTAGCTTTTTTCTATTTTTAGGCTAAATACCTCGACTAAAAGCTGAATATTAAAAATAACTTAATACGTAATTAAAAGACTTTGATCATATTTTATTTTAAGCAACTGATTTGATAACTATATCAACTGAAAGTTCTTTTAGATTTAATGCACTTATTATCCTCTCCGATTTCATCCACAGAATGAGGAAATATTTTCAGATCATTTTACTTTTTAAAATAGAATTTGAAATCTTCTCTTTTGCAGTTCTTTTTTGGATTTAGATGTGATTTTGCAAATTAATAAAGCAATTTCGAGAAAAAAAATGGAAAAGTTAAATTTACTTATTTCAATCGTAACATTAATCGAGTCTTATGATTTGTTTCATTCGTAACATTAAGCTAAATAATTCATTAATAAATAATGAGATGTGTGGTGGAGATGAGTTTCGTCTGTTATAATTAGGAGTGTTTGATAATACTAATACATACGGTTGACATCTGTGCAGTTTCAGCCACACGCCACCTACAACGCTAGTTGTAAGGTTTACAAAAATAACGGCTCGTGTTGAAAGCTAGTCTCACTGAGAAATTAGATTAGTCGTTCGATTTCTGTGGGTGAAACATATAACCGTAGCTTAATTCCACTGGTAATTAGAAGAAGTTTAAAGAGTAATTCTAATGTCTCATGAGCATATCACAGAATAATATCGAAAGTTTTCTGTCGGTACAGAAATGTTACCCGACGACTGATGGTGTACTTCCCTATAGTCTGGATCTCGCTCCAAGCGACTTTTACTTCTTATGATATTTAGAGAACTTGTGAGACCGATGATTCGTTTCGGACTAAAGTGGAACTTTTCATGACGACAAAATGACTGAATTCTGAGGGATACAATTTTTACCAGGATGAAGCGACAAGTACCTAACCTGATATGATAAATCAGTAAAATATAATTTCATGTATGTACTACCATTCTGATGTATTAATTTTATGAAACAAAACGTACTTACTTTCACCCCTCCTAAATATGTAAATAGGTAAAATTAATCTAAGCTTAATACAACTGTTTAAATAAAATTGCAATAAAATTGTTTAAAAATGTAAATGAGGAAAATTGGGTTTCTTCTTTAAACATTTTATGAAATATTCCATTATAGAAAATAATTAAAAACGTTTTTTAACTAAAAAATTATACTATCTTTACTAAACATTATTTTTGCATTTTATTAACTGAAAACTAAAAATATATTTACAGTTCTTGAACTGGAAGATAGGTTTTATTTTAAGCAAATATATTTATTATTTATGACTATGTTACATGTTATGGTATTACAAACTTCAACTACAATAGCATCGAGCCAAGTATTATTTTTGTAATATCTAACAACATGCGATATCACGTGACTTAAAGCGTTTTAAATAATTCATTCGTTTAAAATATTAAAATAGCGGAGTTTCTCTCGGAAATGAAATATGGATTTGTTGTATTTTAGACAATCTTTCCTGCAAGTTTCTTCTTAAGCGTGTCATTCCACTTTACAGGTACACCGAGATTTTTGACAAGTTTCCTTGTATTTGTATTATTTATAATGTATATTTTCTGTTCGGAACATTTCACTCTGTATCGATTGAGAGACAGTATTTTTTTCAAAGGTATTTTGTATTCAGTGTTTATAACTGGATGATCTCATAAATCTATCTTTATTGAGAATAGATATTTGGTACTTTATTTTTTTCAGAAAATTTTAAAACTTTTGTATCAAGATGTAGTGTAATTTTGTATTCATTTCATTATGTATCTATTTTACATAGATAAAATTAGTTAAAGAAACTGAGTTTAATGGTAAGTTTTCAGATTTAAACTTTTAGCTGTCAAAGAGGCACTTTGGTCTTCGATAACTAAACATTCATTACGGGACTTTTGGATCAGAGAGCCTCGGTAATTTAGTAGGCAAAGGTAGCGATCTCGTAAATGAAATGTTACGGGTTTGGGTCTCTAGCCGATCTAATATCCTTCGAGTTAGTTAAGAGTTATTTAAGAACGTAAAATAGGTTCGTAGTCACAATGTCCTCCAAGTTCTCAAAAGATACCTTTGGGGGTCGTCTGCTTGGTTTCTGCTTCTAAATTCGAGGACCCACGGGGGACTTTGTTACTCACGTCCGTAGTATTCCTTAAGATACACGTGCTCCTCATGTGGAGATAAATGAGTAACAGCTTCCCAGACATCTTTTCCAAGACATATGCCTGTATTGGCAGCTGCATTGAAAATAAAACATTTGCATCATTAAATATTGCTGAAAACTCCTGCAGCACCTGAGCAACTGTGAAATAAAATTGAAGATAGACCATCTCTGTCGGTACCAAATCATTAGGGAACTTTTGGATCAGAGAGCTGCTGTAGAACAGTAGACAATGGTAGCGATCTTGTAACTGAAATGTTACGGTTTCTGGGACTTAAAATATATTCATGGTCAAATTGTCCTCCAAGTTCTCAAACGATATCTCTGGGGGTCGTCTGCTTGGTTCCTGCTTCTAAATAATGAACACCTAGCTGTTACTCATGCCCGTGATATTCTTTAAGTTACACGTGTTCCTCATGAGGAGCTAAATGAGTAACTGCTTCGTAGCTATGTTTGGCATAAAGACATATATCTTCATTGGCAGCCGCATTAGAAATAAAACATTTGTAACTTAACGGATTGCTGCAATTCTCAGCAGCGTCTGAGCAACTGTGAAATAAAATTGGAGATAGACCATCTCTGTCGGTACCAAATGATCTTAGAGCTAGCTCTTTAACAGCAGCACAAGTTTTACTTCCATTGGGTTTCGTTTCATGTTGGTCTCCATTAATGAGATCTTTGACATCCTAGCTAAGAATAGTGCCTCTAGTCCAGGGATAGAAACCCTTTTCGGTTAGGGTGCCAGTTAAATTGCGTTTTATTATTTTCAAATGGGCAATGTGCCGCTTGTAATATTTCTTTTAAAAAATCATCTTTAAATCCCAATAATCTACATAAACAAAAATGTTTAAATTTTAAAATTTTTCTATTTTTTTTTTACAATATTAGAATCATTGATCTATCATAAAAGTTTTAAGTGGCATTTATTTAAAAATTCAGTTTTTGTAGGGTACGGAAGCTTTTTATCTTATCACTTTTCAGAGTCATGAATAGAAAATCATGTTGTCTCAGTTAATGAAAGAGATGGTAACATTCTCTCGTACTGTCTATCATTAGTTTTATTGCATACCAACTATGGCATAATTTACAATTTAGTTTGGATTCTTTATTTATCACTCACCCTACCCATATACTTTCCCAAGACAATTTCTGGGTTGCCTACAGGGATTTAGGTGGTGGATGGGGGGGGGGAACTAGACATTCTTCTGATCTAATAAATATGGTAATGGAACTTATGTTCGTATTCGTTTCTGAATCTACTCTCGATGGTTTCTAGTTTTGGAGATCAGTATTTTTAACACTGTCTTTAGCGACTGTAAGAGAATTAAAAATAATGTAATATGTACCAGTCGCCTTCCACCGATTGTCACACGCCCTATAGAATCACCATATCTCATCTAGTTCATTAGTTCCAAATTTTGGCCCTATTATTTCTTGAAATCTATCTAAAGATAAATATCTTAAATGAACAATTATGAAGGGCTCCTCTATCTCACTGTTACTCCTCTTCGAGTTCTTTGGGGAATACCTTTCTTTTAAGGGTGATTAAGGTGTCCAGGTCACCATCACTAAATTAATTAGTCAACGTAGTGTATGTGCCTTATATATGTCAATCTGCAGAAGGCATTTCGTTTATGCTTTAAATATATTTCTGCTCAGGTATCTCCTATCCCCTTTTGAATTTTGTGGAGTTTCTGCTTTAAGGATATTCTTACTTCACCTTCTCTCGTTTACGTCTTCTTGAACCTTCAAAACTTCCACAGATTGATCTAGTTCTCAACTAAGGCAGTACTAATAGTCATAATAACACTACAAGAAATGTTGTATATAAGTTTCCATAATGTATGTAATAACTAATAATGCCTAAAATTGTTTGAAAAGTTACTGTATTTTCTAAATCATATACTTATAATATTAAATACACCACCGTATAATATATTTATGACTTGCTATAAATTTCGGTTCTCCGGCCATATTGTTTCACTTCAAATTTTGTATCTATTTCAATTTAAATGAAAGCCTTTAATGAATCAAGTCTGAAATGAATATATTTGTATTCATATTGTAAGTAAAAAAATAAAATAAAATAAACTACGTATCTATAAGATCAGTTTTACATACATTTATCGAGAAAACGAATCAGATAAACAGAGAATCCAATATCTTTTGGGAAAATTTAGTATTTTTAAAATACCAACGAACGAATAACTAAAATAAAATAGATGTCTGTCTGGAAAATGTTATATGCCTTATTTTATGACTTTAGATATTAAACATGCATAACAGTACTCTTATAAATATATTCAACACTAGAACTGCGGGGGTTTCTGTATATCTAAAACTGCGATCTGGGTCAAACTTACACGGATCAATATGTATCCGTGTTGTTATTTAAAAGGTACACTGCATTCATAAGCAATGACATTAATTTATTTTAGTCATTAATAATTGAATAATAATTGAAAAAAATTATGATATTACAATGTCGAAATATATATATAGTTAGAAAAATATATAGAAAACTTTAATGGAAATAGTTTCTTAAAAGTCAAGGTTCTTTACACATTACAAGTGCAGTTCGAGAAACTTTTTTATACATATGTCGTACATTTGCTACATAACGGTATTTTACAGTTAGAACAAATTTGTACAATTTTGTGTCCACACTTGGATGGACCATTTTTCACATAGGCCCTGATGTTTCAATATTATATCCCCTATATAATAACCTAAGTTATCTGTCCGTCTGTCCTCGAATTTATGAAGCGGTTGTAACTGGAACGGATAGAGATATCCATATTGGATTTTTGATGAGTTAGGATCCCTCCCTTCCTCTCTTTTATAGTTTTTAATGCCATTATTGAAGTCCTATTTTCCCCGGTTAAGAACAGGCGATAAAATTTATCAATTTGTCACATAATAATTAGGTAAAAATAACATGTTTTTCTATCAATATGTAGCCATTTTTTAAGCATCTCATTTAATCATTTTTTTATTTTAAATTATTTAAATATCGTCTGAATCATTTTCATACGTATTATTTTCGTACGTCATCACTGAACTTAGATATGACGTAAATAACTTTCTTTTACATTTGATTTAAATAATAGATTAGGTACATATGTGATAATTTTAAATGTAATCATCGATTATTTTTTGTTGCAATGAAAATTTTATCACCGGTATTAACAGCGAATTCTCTCTACCTCCAGGGTGTAGTTGAAATGATAGTTTCATTTCTTTACTTTCATTAATTAATGTGGCAAAAAGTTGGGAAAAACTTAACGATGATATCCACGTAGCTAAGAAAACTTTGAATTATCTTCCTAATTGAATTCAACGTGATTCTGGACTGTATTTGCAGTATCGGGAGACTTTAGAGGAGTAGGAAGATAAACAAATTATTGAGCTTGTACCAGATAATTCTCAGCCTAAAAGCAAACCTTTTTTTGTCTGCCTCATAGGATATTTTACGATTCTGGAAAATTGAAAGTTTTACTGCTCCCGTCATATGACTGGCTAGCCGAACGCTGCCCGATTGGTTAGGGCGCTGATTGTCGGTACCAGAGTTAGTGGGTTCGAATCCCACTAGGACATGTATGTTAGTAGCCTTTCGGAATCAGCTTTAAGCATTAGGTCCCGGTCTCATTAACCCTCGTGTGCAAAACAGTAGACCGTAGCTCTCCAAACCAAACCAAACCATATGACTGGCTATATGCTAGTTTTCATAGATTTTTAAAGGTAGAAAATTAGGAAGATATAAATTTATTTCAAATTCGATTCATCCCATGAATCTAGTGTTAGCCAATTTATTCCAAAAATAATTTATTTTCAATTTAAAAGTAGAGTTATTTTTTTATATATATACAGCTATTTTTAACCCCGAAATCTATATCCATAAATATTTTGAGTATCGAAGTGTACATATTACGTAGAAAAATTCTCGAAATGAAATTGTCAAGACGCCAAAAAGTCAAAATGCCACGACGGTATCGTGAAAAATTCGAGTTTGAATAAATTTATCTAAAGATGGAAAAGAAAGGCGGGAAAATACTGCGCATATCAATCTGATTTACATACTCAAGTTTTCTTCCATTTTCTTGCAAACTAAATCCCCCTTGCGTGGAACAAGATGCATATTTTACTCCCTGGAACATTATTTGACGGATACGGAATTTGATATATACGGCTGCTACCACGCAAATGGGGAGTCGACTTCCTATAAATTGTGACGCCCATGTATAAATATCTTCCTGATGTTTTTAACCCAAACACGGTTAGGCGTACATACTATGCATGCGTTAAAAATGTTGAATTTATTCCGTAAAAAAACATGTCTTTGCTTCTTTTTACAGACTAGAGGATTGTTACGAAACATCTTAATGATGCAGAGAATGTAAATAAGAAAACTGAATGCTTTGTAGAATATCAATATTCTTAATCTTATTAAAAGTTTTCAAAATTCATCTTTTGGAATAATAATGTGTGACCTTGTCTATTACAGTTCTAACTGAGATTCCTTTGTCTTGATATAACGCTTTAATAATATAACTTAAACAAATCCTTAATGTTGGCATATTACGTAATTAGTATAGCATATAATAGAATTACGCTATAATATATATATATATATATAATATATATATATATATATATATATATATATATATATATATATATATATATATATATGTGTGTGTGTGTGTGTGTGTGTGTATGCGTATATATATGTATGTATACATATGTATATGTATATATATGTATATATGTATATATATATATATATATATATATATATATATATAATATGTATGTATAAATGTACACATGTATATGTATGTATATATATATATATATAAATATATGTATAATATGTATTTATATGTGTGTATATATGTATGTATAAATGTACATATGTATGTATGTGTGTATGTATGTGTGTATGTATATATATATATATATATATATATATATATATATATATATATATATATACATATATATATATTTACATGTATACATGTATGTATATATATATATATATATATATATATATATATATATATATATATATATATGTCTATATGTATGTATAAATGTACACATGTATGTGTATGTGTATGTATATATATATATATATATATATAAACATGTACGTGTGTATAGAGAGTGAGAAAGAGAGAGAGGAATAATAGATAATTATTTGTTTAGCACTTTATTTTAAAGATTTTTTTTAATTACTCATGAAATCTTAATAACCTACATGTATTTATATTAATTATATTTTGTGTGAGCCAAGTAATTACTATATCTAACCATCCAGTTATCTATTCTTGCCCGTTTAAAGAGCTGTCAGGGATGCAAATCCTGAATAATTCAGTGTCAACGTACATGCAGTAAACGGAAATAATACGATAAATACTTAATTGCTGTCAGTTTCAACGCTTATAATACATAGGAAGAAAATATGTAATAGAGTTTGTAATACCGTTAAAGAGGTAAAAAGATTTAACGTTAAAATAGTAATGTACACACCAAGTACAAACTGAAAATGTAACGAATCTACTGTAAGTATCATAGTTATGTTCTTAATTTATAATTAAATGCATTCTAATTATAAATTGACAATAAATAATCTGATATTTTACAAATAATTTAGTCTTAAACGTGTTATTATCTTTTGTTCCTATATATATGTCGTGGTCCCAGTAAACACACTAGTAAAATATATAAATCAGTCCACTCTCAAGTAATTCTTTTTCTTCTCTTTATTAATCCATTTCACACGCTACTCAACAATGGCGTCTCATATTGGCGCCCAACTGCTAACAAAGGCAATTTTCACTGCTTCGAAGAGCCACGTCTGACCGTGGACAGTGCATCCTGCTCTCTCTCTCTGCTCATATGACTGCGCGTGAGCCGTATTTATGTGACTAATAACGCGAGGCGCGTTACTCCCATTAAAAGAATCCCTAATTAAATCTCTTAAATTACTCTATATTTTAAATCCTGACATATATATATATATATATATATATATATATATATATATATATATATATATATATATATATACGTGTGTATGTTTATACATGTGTATGTGTATTTACATATTTACCGATTAAATGTTATCTATTTTCATTTGGTCTCTTTTTATTGAACTAATTTCTTCTCCCCTTTTATCCGGTCTTTCCACACCAATATTTTCTGTTGCTAAGAATGAGGACGTGATAATTGCAAAATTAATGTTATTTAATATTTTATTCATGTCACGCGTTCTAAAAATCTTTAAACATTTCATTGTCTTTATATATTACGAAATTAAAATCATCTGAAAATGTATTAAGAATAAACCCGGGACTCCATTAGTTATAAACAGTATTTGGAACACTTATGTAGAGGAGATGAGTTGAATTTATTTCATCAAATATAAAACAAATTTAATTTTAACAGTAACTATGAAATATTTGAATAACTTTGAAATCCGTGGTCAATTGTTGTAGAGGTAACGCAAAAATATAAATGAAATCTTATTTAAGTATCGAAATATCATGAGAAATCGTTTTTAATTTTAACTCTGATTTGCAAAATATGTATTTCTGATTTTTTACTTTTAAAAATATAACAAAATTTGTTAATAATAGCTTATGACTATAAAGGTGATATAAAAGACATAAGAAAATGTGAAAATCTTAGATTATTAACCGACTGAAGAAAGAAAATATTTCTGGAGAAGCGTAATAAAAATACATCAAAAACCATTTCACGATATAAAATTCAGATTCTTAATTCAGATGCAAATGTTTCTTTATTTTTAAAGGCAATCTTAAAGTTAAAAAATAGCAGTAAGTTATTTTTGAACAATTTAAATTAATTTTTTAATGTTTATTATTTATTTATGAAGAGATATCTAAAAATGTATTCTGATTCATGCATTTAAATGGAAATTTCCTTGTATGACGCTTAATATTTGAAAGGCTTATCCGCTAAACGATAGCCGAAGGGTAGAGCAATGTGCGGGCTCGAATCCTGATCATGGCATGGATGGTAGTAGCCGTTTAGAACCGGTTTTAACATAAAAAACCGTGAGAGTTTCGGTATACCTAAAACCGCAGGTTTAGTTAAACGTACCCTGATTTTTAAGAATCCGCGTTGTCATTTATCAAAAAGTACACTAGATTTATACTCGACGACATTTTTTCATTTTTATACACCTAAATTATTACAATAATTCAAAAATAATAAGATATTACAATATTGAAAAGTATAGGTAGTTAGAAAAATACATAGACAAATTTAATAGAATAATTTAATCTCTTATCAGTCAAAGATTCTTACATGGTTCAGGTCCCTTTTGAGTGACTTTTTTCATATGTATTTTATACACTTTCTACTTAGTATTGCAAGGTTAAAAGAAATATCTTCAGTATCGTTACAGTTTCTACACTTGTAAGCTTAGTAATGAAAAATGTTTCACATAGGCACGAATTCTTTTAATATTATATTTTCATAGATTTTTATGTGTATAAAATATGATCAAGAAATTTATTTCAATTTCATCATTACCTTTATGAGAAAATTGAACACAAAATAGTTGCTGGGTCAAAATGACCCATCCCGCGGTTTTAGTGTTAAGCAGTAGGTCCTGGACTCATCAGCACTCCAAGTTAAAGCGAGCATCATTTCGATATTCGAATCAGTGCACTCTAATTCTGTAGCTGTCATTGAATTTGTAGCCGTTTCAAACCGACTTTAAGGTTATAGGCCTCGGTTAACAGAGACTGGTCCGCAGTACACCCGACGATCGATGAATCTCTCTTATATTTGAAAACGACTTTACTAATCAGCTATTATTAGCTATTTATTAGTTAAACTTTATTAAAATTGAAATATGAGATAATAAGTCTGTAAATTACTATAATTTTTTTAATACAATTTTTTTGCAAATTTTTGCTGGAATATAAAGGTGAAACAAAAGAATAAAATCTTCTGCATAAATAATTATACATCAACAGTAAAAATAGAAAGTTTGATATAGTTATTTTTATCTTCACACACTATAAGACCCCCTTATCAAAGACTCTTGTGTTCTAATCACCAAATGATACATCGCTGCTCTTCGGTATCGGACGTTGCGGGTTCGAATCCCAACGATGACATGGATGTTCTTAGACGTTCGGAATCGGCTTTAAGCAGAAGATATCGGTCTCAATATCACTCGTGTAGCAAAACAGTAGACCATAAGGCTCCAAGCCGAAACAAATCTTTGGAAACCTTTCATGGCTCTCCTTTCCGACTTGGCAAAAAAGCGCTAAGATTTTTTTTATATTTTAAGCTACCTTATTATATATACTTATTATATTAAGTTTATTTTCTTGGAATTTTCACCTAATATTACTTTTATAATGCTATGTATTCGCAAAAAATTAACTGTGATGGTAATTATAGATAACTAAATCGATAGTTTTAACTTTACCAAGTGATTTTACTTTTCCTAAAAGTGGTATAGATGTGATATAGCTTCGTCATGGCGTCTTTAAATATTTTTGAGGTCATTTGCAATTTTAGTTTGGTATGTTCCCGGTCTCATTAGCCTTCTTGTAGCAAAATAGTAGACCATAGCTCTCTAGTACAAAGTTCTAAACCCTCTCGGGATACAGTAACTTTGGCAGCTGATTTTGGTATCGATAATCCTCCTGCAGCAAATCAATAAACATGCTACAAACCAACCTATGTTAACTGAATTTCTTTAATATATCTTTATCGATATAAAATACCTTACCTAGACTATCGTCAAAAATTGATTTTTTTTAAACTGTTGATACAAAATAATTGTAAAGACTTAAACTTTGATTTTTTTGTTTTCCTCTAAACTAGAACACTTGCATAAACCCTATGCTTAACTGAAACAGAAATAAAAAATTCCATATTCTACATAAATTTCATCCTTAGGTGTTTCTTTCACGCGTAAAATAATGCATTTTTTGAATTGTTTGCTCGAAAATATACAATCCTGTACTTTTGCCCCTCTACATAACATACTTTTTTCAGGGCATGCATGCATATAAATGTTTCATTTTTTCTTTGAATAAAAAAGAGGTTTTTCCTCACGTAGGTTTTAGTTAGTGCTGTAACAGATATTTCGGGCTTCGATCATGTTTGGGGTAAGATGAATCATCTCAACAGTTAGATACTATTTTTTATTTTACAAAATCTGCTATCTTTAACTTCTAGAAAATCAAGAAATATTTTCAAATCTCTGTCGTATTAAAAATTGAAGAGTTAGAAAATGGGTATATTTTCTGACTGCTTAGTTTTCTTGAAGCAAGTGGCATACAAATTTATATATTTAACAGAAAATATTAAAAATTTAAGTTTGAATGGCTTACTTTTTACATATAGCATTTTCATATATAGTGTATGTATATATTTGTATGTATATGACATTATTGCTTATAATAATGTCTTATTATAAATAATAATAATGCCTCAATTTTTGTTAGACTTATACTTTACAGCAATAAAATTTTGAGACATTATTATTGTTTATGATCATGACCTACTTTAAACATTAATAATGTCATTTTTATTAGATTTATTCTTTATATCAGTAAAATATTAAAACATTATTATTGCTTATAATAATGTACTATTATAAACAATAATAATGTCTCAGAACTTTAATTAGATTGATTTTTATAGCAGTAAAATAATAGAAATTGTTATTTTTAATAATAATTTTATTAGATATTTTTATAGTAAAATAGTAAGTAGTAAAATATAAGTATAAAATATAAGTTGAGTAGTAAAATATTGAGCCATTATGATAGTTTATAATAATGTCTTATTATGCACAACAATGTCTCAAT
>CM063498.1:7679455-7699455 GCA_032207245.1 Pardosa pseudoannulata
TAACGTAGATGATTTGAAATCGTGGCTTCATTAAAAAACTGAGGAGTCCAACGTTGTGCAACTTAACTTTATTGAAGCTGAAAATGAACGTCTTTACAAGACAAGAGCTTTGCAAACAATGTTCACGAATAAACACTTAGTTTCAAAAATTCTCCCAACAGCGACGAATTACGTGAATTTTTCTGCAAAATAACAAGAGATTAATAAGCGTTATTAGCAGTTTGAAATGAACTTCGATCATTTTGGTTAGCTCTAAAACCCCATATGCAACGATTTAGATATTATTTTCTTTGGACAGATTTTCCACATCATTTTAAATTTAGGACAGAATAAAATAGCTATTTATAAAGTAATGTTCCCTATTTCAATTTATAGACTACATAATATTTAAGGTTTATTGATACCATTTTTCTATTCGAGGAAAACTTAATTTTTTAACTAACTTATAACTCCACTAACTTATACATTTATATATATGCATATACAAAGAGTTACTTACAACTCTCCTCGGGTTATTAGAAGGTCATAATAAAAGCTCTAATCCAGATGTATCAAAGAAGAACGTTGCACTATATTCAGAAACATTTAAAATTTTATTTACGATCCTTATATGTGTTCTATGAGTGAAATCTTGGTTACATCACGTACATAACTGAGATAGTTCAGTTTCTGCTAGATTATTCTACCGGAAACTGCTACCATCAACACTGCTCATATCCTGTGTCCTTCTTTTCCGTAGTTCTTATAAATCATACGGCAAAGGGAGTGAGAAAGAAGGTCTATATTTACATAGCTCCAAAAGAAAAAAATTTGTTTGGTTTAATTGGAGCGCTACTGTCTACTGATTTGCTACACGAGGAAAAATGAGATCGGGATAAAACATAACACAGATATTCAAAATATTTTTAACGATAACCTTTTATTCAATATGAGAATTTTATTGCATCATATGGGGCAAAATTTGTCGGGAACACACCTTAGATGAAATTTTATTTAACTCGGCATTAATGCGCGTCTTTATTCTTGTTTTAACTACTGCTTAAAACAAATTCCGAAAGGGTACGGACATTCATTTCAACAGGATTCAAACCTGCAAACTCCGGTACCGAAGAGCAGCTCCCTACATATCCGACCCTCTTTGGGACCCAAAGGAAAATCAGTAACAGTGGACCATATAACAAAAGAGGTACGTCACGTGGGAAGCTAGCCCAAGCCAAACCCATCTACTGCCCTCTGTTACTATGGAAAAATTAAGTTCTTTCTACATAAAGGTTTGTTTTTTTTTTTTTGCTTTATACCTCTTAATTTGATTACTAATATAAAACTATAGAGGTAATTATAAATAGCTCCATTTATAATAGACTGGCTGTAATTAAGGTAAGGAAGAAATTTTAAAAACTTTTACCTGGGTAATAATAAAAAAAAATTAGTACGACTTATTTTGGGCAAAGAAAATATATCTACCTGTATTATTTTACACATAACCTATAATTTTAGATAAAATGATACATATTGTACAGAAAAAGTTTCTTCCTTCTAAAACTTTTTATTTTTATTGTAAATATTTTAAAATATATAATCTGGAACATACAAGAAAAAAATAATTATACAAATTGCACGAGTACTTAAGAAAATGTTATTTAATGGAAATCAAGAAGATTAATTGAATTTGCTTAGTTTTTTCTTTCCGAGTCGCTCCCTAAATAAAATAGTTTTGAGTAGAAGCAAAAAATTAAGAAAATTCTTTTATTTCTTTTTAACTCGGAAAAACTATTTAAAGACAATCCTATTTTAAGTTAATTTTTTTTTTTGTGATAAAACTGCTAGAACATTGTAAAGATATTATTTTTTTAAACAAATAAACCTTTGACATTAAGTTACCACATCTTTTGTTTCATTGTGTTATAAACATTTTACTATAAATTTTAATTTAGTTGAATATTTTGGCTTTTAAGGGGAGAGCACACCTGCATAAAACCGTAAAAAATGTTTTAATTTTTTAATTTTTTAAAAATCTGAAATTTAGTTCAAGAAAAGAAAAGAAAGTTGATGTCATCTAATAAATAAATATGTTTTAAAATAATTACTATGTACGTTAAAAATATAACACAAATATTTTAAAAAGTTATAACGAGTACTTTTTATTCAATCTGTAAATTATACTACAACATATTGGACAAAATTTTACACACCATAGATAAAAGTTTACTTAACACTGTTTTAATACTCGGTTTTATCCTGGTTTTAATAAAAAAAATTCAAAATTAAAACAATATAAATTTTAAGTTGAATTAACATATAATTCATAATTTCTCAATTCTGAATTATATTTTATTTGACAACAATATGTTGACTTCAATAATTTATTGTTTTTTGATTATCAAATCTGAGAGAAATGTTTCCCATTCACTATTCGGTAGAAGTGTACCACTTAAAAGCCCTGATATCGAATTAAAATAAAAATTTTACGAAATATTTATAACACAACTTAACAAAACAGATTGTAACTTAGTGTCAAAGATGTGTTTCGAAAATATATCTTTATAATGTTTCGTCAGTTTTGTCAGAAAAAAAAGAGTAATTTAAAGAAGGTTTGTATTTAACCCTCTACTCTCTGACTTTCATTTCTAGATACCGCCAAAAATTGATTGCAGAATTTTTATGGTTTTTTAGGACTAGTTTTCCTTTTGAGAGTGGGTAGAGAGCAATCTTATAAACAATCTCCAAAATTTTCATTTTCTATTATTTATAAATTTTCCATTTAGATCGACACTTTATGAATTTTCAAACAGCCCGTATAAATTTACTTTTTCGTCAGGTACATAGGCTTAGATCATGACAAATATAATTATGTGTTATATAACTCTATTTTACAGTAATTATTTTGCGTGTTATCTATTATCTAATAATCTATCTATGTGATTATTTAATTATCTGTTATACCAAATAAATACCAAAGAAATCTTTTTTGACGACTATTTTTCTTTTTCATCAGTGGCATCCTTTGATGTTTAAAATGATCGCTGATCACTAAAGTGACCTGCTTTAGTGTTCGAATTTATTTTAACTTCATATTTATTTTATTGTGAAGTCCATAAAAACTTATAATTGGCAAATTTGTAATTTAAGATAGGCATTGATATGTGATCGCATTAATGTTTCGGGAATTAAAGGGATAATACAATCTTTGTAGCTACGTGTTGTGCTATCTCAGAGAAAGTAGCAATGTACGAGATGCATCTAGAAAGTAAGTTTCCCGATGTTTTCCCCTTTAAAGTAAACTCAATTAGCCATATTAATTGAGCTTGCTTAACATATCTATGACATATTAATCATATGCCAGCTGGACAAGTCCCGATTCGTGCCAGTAAGAAGGTAGCAGTGGTCCGAATTGGAAACTCTAATTGCTTCTCCCGCCGCCTGCAAGGTATTCGATCGGATGTCTTAGAATACTACAATGATATTTATATATACCCCCCTACCCCCCCCCCCCCCCCCCCCCCCCCCCCCCCCTTTTCTTTTTTTTTTTTCCCCCCCCCCCCCCCCCCCCCCTCCCCCCCCTTATTTATATATTTATTTTAGCAAATCCGTCAGCTCTGGCAGGTCTATGAGCAGGAACTGACACCCGAACACAAAATTCAACGCTTAAGAGCAACACTAACATTTCTGCTATGGTATCACGATGACGGCGACGAGTTCCTCTACAGGATCGTTACAGCAATGAGACTTGTATTTCGCACTTTACACCGGAAACCAAGCAGCAGTCAGTGCAGTGGCATCATAGTGAATCTCTGGTCAGGACCAAATTCAAACAGACGATGTCGGTACGTAAAGGGATGTACACGGTGATCTGGGACAGGAAGACTGGTTCCAGTCTCAGGCGGCAGGGTTCTACGACAGAAGTGTACAAAAGTTGATCCCACAATACGACAAATGTCTCAATTCTGGTGGTGGCGATGTTGGTGTACTTGTTGCCAATAAATATGTCCATGAAAGTATGAGTTCTTTTTCTCTTTTAAATAGGGAAAATTACTTTCTGGATGAGCCTTGTATTACAGAGGTGGTCAAACCATGGCCTGTAGCAACAATTCACGAAATTCATAATAACATTAAATATCGCATTTCAAACAGAAAACGTAATTATTTATTGTTATTATAAATATTTATATGTATTTATAAATTTTTACCTTTGCTATTAAAAATTTTTAGTTAGAAATGTAATAAAAATGTATTGTTTTAATTTTTCCTTGATAAATATTCCGTGTGACGAGCCAGAATAAAATGTTGCTCAATGCGGACCTCCGAGTGCCTTTGGGTTACCAGTCTTTATGTATTATCCAATAATGTATTGTCTGGTGTTCTTCCTATATTAGGACAGTCAAAAATGGATAGAAAATTTATCTTCTAAAATATGTATTTTTATGATTATTTCTTCCACATACATGTAAAGAACATATAGTACCTCAAAAAATGCAGGCATGTTTTGCTTTTAACTTGAGTATGAATAATCCTTTGTGTTGAAAATAAATTTTAACAACTTCAGAAAGAAAAAAAATATTTCAAAAATTTTAGAAGTTAGTGGAAAAGTAATCTTTCTTCGAAGGCAAAATTTTTATTAATAAATCTTAAACATTTTATAGTCTATAAATTAAATACAAATAGGGAACATTATTTTATCAATAGTGACTTGTAATCTACCTAAAGTTAGAATGATGTGAAAATGTATTTTGCATAAGAAACTATCCGTACAAAGGCTGAATGGTTAAGGCGCTGATCTTTGGTATCGGAGTTCGTGGAATCGAATCCTATTGTAGCATAGATGTTCGTAGCCGTTCGGAATCGTCGTTAAGTTTCAGGTACCGTTGTATTTAATCCTCGTGTTGCAAAAAAGTAGACCATAGCTCTCCAAATCAAACCAAACCTACACAGGAAACATAGTACGATGCTCACATTTTCTTTTATAGCATTATAATTTAATTTCCTGTTCTAAATTTATTAGTGTCATTTTGCTCAGAATAAACACTTTATAAATCCACAAAAAATTCTAAAAATCAGTATTAATATGGCTATTTTTAAAGCACACTGTCCCTTTAAAGTTAATACTACTTAAACGATAGTGGAAATTCTATTGAAATATGAATAAGGCAACAGAAAAGATTTTGCATAACAAAGCAGTTTTCGGCCAGGATGTTTAATTTTCTCTACTGAAATGTCACCCAAAGTCATTTTTTTTTTTGAAACTCTCTTTCGCGGAAATCAATTTCTGTTTATTTATGGTAAAGTCTTTTAACAGTTTTTCCCAAAATATATTTCTTTAGTACTTTCCCTTTCAGAACACAAAAAGGGCTGTTTTTAAAAATATACTTTTACTTCTTAGACATACGAAAATTCTATTTCTTGTGCACTAGTTTATTTTTGAGGTATGTGTTTAACCTGCATTTTCTCTATGAATCATTTTTATTTTGTAATTTTTTTATGGACTACGAACTTAAAATTCCAAAAATAGTTTTTTTTTTTTTTTTTTTTTTTTTTACAATAACTAGAGACAGAGTTCTCGTATTAACAGTTTTAAAAAAATGAAAATTCGGATACCGTCATGTTGCGTATGTAGAATAAAAATATAAAAAACAACTTTTAACGACCGTTTAAAAATACATATACTGGAAATATTTTTAATTATAGAGTTATGCTTTCGTTATTTAATTTTTTGGATTTTATATTCATGTGCTAACTCTTTTCAGATTTTTAAATGCATTTCTTGGAAAACTGAGTATTTCGCTTTTGATAAGTATCATTTCTGGAAATGTTTTGAAATGAAATTTATCTAACTTATATTACCGGTTTTCAACTATGTTGAGAACTACAATTTAATTATCTATTATCTATGTGATTATTTAATCATCTATTATCTAATTATCCAGTATCTATTATCTATTATTTAATTTTTTATTTTCTATTAATCCAGTGTCTATTATTTATTATTTAATTTTCTATTATCTATTTATCCATTATCTAATCTAATTATCTATTATCTAAACTATCTAATTATCTATTATCTAAACTATATAATTATCTATTATCTAACCCATCTAATTATCTATTATCTAAACTATCCAATTATCTATTATCTATTGTATATTGATATTGTTAAAGTAATGACGTCATAATGATAAAAATGTCAGTTTTTACCTATTCATTAAATAAAAAATTGATAAATTTAATCGCCTGCTCTTAACCGGGGAAAATAGTGCTTGAAATAATGGCATTAAATGATAGCAAAGGGGGGATATCGGAAGTTGCTAACCCTAACTCATCAAAAACCCAATATGGATGCCTCTATCTATTATCTAATTATCTATTATCTAAACTATATAATTATCTGTCATCTAATCTAATTATCAGTTTTCTAATCTATCTAATTTTCTAATCTAATTATCTAATTATATATATATATATATATATATATATATATATATATATATATATATTATCTACAATTTATTACCTATTGTATTAACCATTTATGGCAAAATTATAGGACTATGATTTGAGTTTATAAACAGGAATAAGTTGATTATATGTTATATTAATGTTAACACAGTATATTTATTAGGAATTTCTTCAGAAATTTTCAGAAATATTTTCTAAAATTTGTTTATATTCCGAAATTTAATAAAAACTATTTTATAAGCTAGTGAAAACTATTATATTTCATTCATAATGTTATACTTTATTTTAATTCAAAAAAGGTTTTACATTAAAATTTTGGTAATTTATAAAAAGTATATTGAAAGTAGAAATAGAATTCAAAAGATAAAAATTTTCTAAGGATCTTCAAAATACTTTAGTTTATAAATGGAAAAATATAAATTAAAAGGCAATGTTGAATTTGCTACTTCGTTGAAAAACTTTCAGTAGACTATTAATTTAGTCCGGGAAATGAAGATTTTTATACATCTTTATAAGCCAAATGTGACTTTAGAAGTATTTTCCTTCTAGATACTTCGAAATTGGCTTTCAGAGGAGAAAGAAATTACATTTCTTGTCGTAATGAAAAGTTAATGGTTTTTTTTCGTTTTTATTTTCGTATGGGAAACATCTTTTGTTTTAAGTTAAGAATATCTCTTTTCAGGCGCAATCGAATAAGTTGAATTTATGACGCAAAAGAAGGGAAATTAATTTTTTCCTCTTTTGCGATAAGGAAAGTAATTTTAAAGGCGAGGTTGTGAAATTCAGTTATGATTGACAATTTAGAGTTCGATCAGATAGAAGAGGGGAAAAATGATCGAATAACTTTATCGAGTTATCTAATTAATTTTGAATTTTGTATTTGATGGCCGTAGATTGCAATCTGTTTTTAAACCACCTCTCCGAACAACGGGATAAATTTAAAAGGGGAAAAGTAATTAAATTTTCCATTTACGTTACCCTAGAGAAGAAAAACTTGAAGAATTCTTTACAACTTTTTCATTCTTATCGGAAAGTAAATGAGTTGTATAAAATGCAAAGCAGATTTATCAAAAAGTATTTAAAACTGTCAATAGTTTCTTTACTCCAGTAATGTCGTTTTTTTAATTCAAGAACGTCATTCGAATTTTATTTTATATCAAATATTATTTATAGAACTAGCATATAGCCCATCATGTGACGGGATCAGTAAATTTTTTAATTTTCCAGAGTTGTAAAGTACGCTATCAGTCAGGTAAAAAAACAGGTAAAACTTTAATTTCAATTTTCCAGAATTTTAAAGTATCCTATGAGCAGATAAAAAACGATTTGCATTTCGGCTGAGAATTATCTGGTACACGCTTGATAATTTGTGTATCTTCATACTCCTCTAAAGTCTCCCGATACTGTGATTTAGAATCACGTTTAATTCCTTTAGAAAGATAATTCAAAGTTTTCTTAATTAGCTACGTGGAAATTAATTTTAAGTTCTTATTGCCACAGTAATTGATGGAAGTAAAGGAATGAAACTACCATTTCCACTATACCCTGAAAGTAGATAGAATTTGTTGTTAATACCGGTGGAAATTTTACATTGCAACAAAAAATAATCGATGATTAAATATAAAATTATCATATATGTGCCTAATCTATTATTTAAATCAAATATTATTCGCGTAATATGTAAGTTCAGTGATAAAACGTGTGAAAATAATGCAGACGATATTTAAATAATTTAAAATGAAAAATGATTAAATGAGAGGGTTAAAGGAATGACGTCATTAATGCTAGGGAAAAAATGTTATTTTTACCTATTTATTATGTGATAAATTGATAAAATGAATCACCCGCTTTTAACCGTTTAGACGCCTAATTAAGAAAGAATAGTCCCAATGACATGAAATTTGGTTATTATATTAATTAAGAGTATATAAATACAATAAAGTGTTAAAATTAGGTAAAAAAAAAATTTCAGGGTGTTTTTAGCCATGTTCCATTATTGGAACATTGATGTGTTACATGATTATTTTTGCATATTTTTAAAAGCTCATGAAAGTAACTAATTTAAAGTCAAATAATTATAGCATCTTCTTAATATTAACTGTTTTTTTTATTTGTCTTTAATGTACGATTGATAAATATTATGACACTATAGAATTTATGCAATATTGGTACCGGATTTTCCAATTCATTTGGATTATTGAATTTCACTTTTTTTCCATTTTACTACATGGTTTTCAGTTTTTTGTTTCTTCTTGGTCCTTGTACCTGGGTTCTGAAATTTGTCTTCATATGGAGTACATACATCTTTTTTTTAAATGACATCGAACATTCCACATACATCAAATGGTGTAACAGCATCTAAATTATTTTCATCAATATCTTCTGCCTTGGTTATATCAACAACAGGTTCATCGGGATGTAACTGGCAAATAAATACAACTTCCAAATCAGAATCGAAAAGAGTTTCTAGAAAGGCCAGAGCATCTTGTATTGTAAGGCACCTTTCAGACATGATGTTCAATTTATGAAAACTTTATAAATGAAACATATAGAAAGCACACATGTACCTTTGTCACTGTCATCCAACAAAACTAATAAGAAAAACTCAATCTCAATGGAAACTGAAAACTATTTCAGCAAACGTATGCAATAAGACACCTTTAACATGAAATTGCACTTGTCTCTAAATGCATAGGGGAAAGCGCCCCCCCCACACACACACATGGTCAATCATCTTATCAAAAAAAAAATTCTGTCTATTGTTATGACTTTACTAAAGTGAACATCAATGTCAAGTGCCAATATTATAATCATTTCGAAGCATTGCAGTTTTACCTATTTTTTTTGTATAAAAAAGTTGCTATTCTTATCAGAATGCAAGAGAAAATAGTGTTTGCAATATCATGCAATGCTTTGCACATAATTGAAAAGTGAACCCTTGAAACGCCAATGTTCCAATAATGGAACAGAGATATAAAAACGTAAATTTTACCCTTAAAATTTAAAATTAAATTTTGCTTTTGTTGTATTCCCGTTGGATATATTATCTAATAATATATTTTAAAGCATTGCTTTTTTTATATTTAAATTGGAGTTTTGGTATAATTTAAATGTAAGGAAGAGTAAAATTGACAAAATATAGCAAAATTCAAAAAATTGTAAAAATAATAAATAATTATCTAAACAAAATAAAACTTATTGTAAAAATACTTTATAATTTCATATTCAATTGTATATAAAAGAGATATTATTAAGAAATTTTTACATGTGATTTTTTTATTTAAAAAATAATGTTCCATTATTATAAGGTTGATTCATTTCGTTACCGTGTTTGATACGAGAAATAATCTAGCAAGGTACCTCTGATGTAAAATTTCTAGAGTGTGCTATTTATGAGAAAAAAAATTACAATTTTCTTCTTGTAAAGAACTGTTGTGTGAATAAAGACGGTGTATTAATACCGATATATTTCTTTGAATATTTTCATGAAAGGGAAATATTACTGCTTTATGTGAAATATTTTTGTCTCCCTTTACTTTTTTAGTAACAAATTAATGTGCAAAATATAATATTTGAAGCTTCTACTTGTAATTTGTTTGAAACAAGCTAAATGTTTTCCTAACCAGCATGATGAAACTTATTAACGAATTTTTCTTTCCAAGCTCTAAAACATAAACAATCTCTTTTCAAATTTTATATTTCAAAACTTCAACTTTTAAATATCAACGTTTACCTCGGCTGGAAAATACACTCATTAAACCTTTATTTCTCAAAAATGGCCTTACTTTTAAAAAGCTGCTGATTTTGAAAGCTCCACAAAAGAATATTTTAAAAGGAATGAAGATACTTTCCGGTAGTTGTTACGAGAATAAAAGGGACATTTTTCTAAAAGTGTACGCAGCTTTCACTTCATAAATTTTAACGTGGGGCAAATTTTAAAGTGACATTTAAAAAAATAAAGATGTGAATGTAGGTAAACTACACGTTGAAAACACTGAGAGAGTGACGTTCTACTGATTGCTCGCTTTCTTGATTTTAAAAGGGAGGAATTAAGATGCACTCAAACATTCATTTCTTTCTATTAAAATAATTAGCAATTTTTTCATGTCACAACATTTATCTGTCGAATAATTAAATTTTTAAAGTCTTTATTCCAGGTTTTTTTTAATTCCAAATTTTCTTAGGTCTTTTTTCTAGGATTTCTGTGCATAAACTGAGAAGTTTTCGGGAATTTTATAGACTAAAAGTAGAGGATCAGCTTGTGTACGGATTCATTGAACAAATATAGTATGTGTGTGTCTTGGCAGAGTTTTTTGCCGTTGGAGACAAATTGGCTAAAATTAACAAAATTCATTTTTATTTAAAAATATTGAAAATTTATTTAAATAATGGTGAAATATAAATTTTTTTAGGTTTTTTTAGGTTCAGGTTTTTTAGGTTCCAAATTTTTTTACATCTTTATTCCAGGATTTCTGTGCATAACCTGAGAATTTTTCGGGCATTGTATAGACTAAAAGTAAAGGATCAGCTTATATACGGATTCTTGGCAGAGTTTTTTGCCGTTGGCGACAAATTAGCAAAAAATAACAAAATTTTTATTTAAAAATAATGAAAACTTATTTAAATAATGGCGAAATATAAAATTTTTTAGGTTTTCTTAGATTTTTTTAGGTTCCAAAATTTTTACATCTTTATTCCAGGATTTCCGTGCATAAGCTGAGAATTTTTTGGGCATTTTATAGACTGAAAGTAAAGGATCAGGTTATATACGGATTCATGGAACAAATATTATATGTGTGCTCTTTTCAGATATTTTTGCCGTTGGCGACAAATTAGCAAAAATTAACAAAATTGATTTTTATTTAAAAATATTTAAAATTTATTTAAATAATGGTGAAATATAAATTTTTTTTAGGTTTTTGTAGGTTTGGGTCTTTTAGGTTCCAATTTTTTTACATCTTTATTAAAGGATTTCCGTGCATAATTTGAGAATTTTTCGGGCATTTTATAGACTGAAAGTAGAGATCAGCTTGCATACGGATTCATGGAACAAATATAGTATGTGTGTGCCTTGGCAGAGTTTTTTGCCTTTGGCGAAAAATTAGCAAAAATTAACAGAATTGGTTTTTATTTAAAAGTAATGAAAATTTATTTAAATAATGGCGAAATACAAAATTAAATTTTTAAAAAATTTGTAAAGAAAAATAATTTATTATATATATTTTTGTTATAATCACGCTAAAATAGTAGTACTATATCTGTAGTGGTTAGCTAATATTTTAACATCTTTCCTGTGACGCCAAACCCAGTTTAGGCAACGCAAATGCGCCAATTCTGTAATATTTAATTTACCATTTTTCCAATAGATATACTTTCCCACGGAAAGTTAGGCAGTTTCAATCCATTTCTCGCTATTTCTTGGATACTGCCAAATATTTGTGAAATTCAAAGGAATCTGAAGGACATGCAGTTTATGGCAGTTGATGTAGGTAATAATATTGCTGTATTAGTTTAATATATTTATCCAGAAAATTATTTCATTGGATTTAGTTTGCTATAATTTAAGCAAACATTACTGTAATCCATTCACATTTTGTGAAAACATAGAATATAGTAGTTATCTCGTTTAAAATTTCGTTTTTTTTTTTAATAATAATCTGTTTCTAACATTTGGATGATAATAAAAAGCAACATTAAAGTGAAATTTTTGAAAAAAATGATAATTGAGATACATTAAAAAGATGGTAACTAGAATTATATTTTAATTCTTACTAAGAATGTTCTTAAATGTCATTTTACTTCACTAGTGTTTCTATTATTTAGATAACCTATAATATATATATATATATATATATATATATGTGTGTGTGTGTGTGTTTGCGTTTTGACCGGCCCATATGCTGCTGTATCTCAGTGTAGGTACACGGGAATGAATGAAAAGCGCATGTCTTTAATATGTTTAATTTAAAAACACTGCTTCCGGTTTGATTCGAATTGCTGTTTACGTTCTTCAGTGCTAGGAACTTCACCACATAGCCAAACACACAGAATCCAATCAAATTGCTGTTAGACACACACATAGATTTTAAACTTTAACGGTGTGAATAAAAACATACCCGGACTCTAGTATAAAGTTATGCCAAAATTTCAAGCCAACAGGTGCAATATTTTCGGAGATTTTATTTTAAGAACAAGCTTTACATTTATTTATATAGTATCTTTGCGTTTAGTTGTATAATAAATTGAAACAACAAAAACATTTATCCTCAAATTTTGTGTAGTGTAAATCACTTTTTTTTAATGGAAAGTTGTTGACAGCTCTACGTCCACGCTCTAACTCATATCGGTTCGCTTAGTCATCAAATGCTTCAAATACCCTTCCGGTAGACCGGATTACTCCAAAAGGTTACGCAAGGTCTTTTTCATTTATTTTATTATTATAAAAGAGTTCCCTTTTTAAAATCGTTTATAACTCACTTAATTTCCAACTGCCCCTTTTTTAGACCCGACATACGCACACACACACGCACACACACGCACACACACACACACACACATACACACACACATATATATATATATATATATATATATATATATATATATGTATATATATATATATATATATATATATATATATATATATATATATATATATATATATATATATATGTATATATATATATATGTATATATATATATGTATATATATATATATATATATGTATGTATATGTATATATATGTATATATATATGTATATATATATATATATATATATATATATATATATATATATATATATATATATATATATATATATATATATATATATAATGTATTTATGTAATATGGGTTTCATTTCAAATTGAAAGCATATTGGAATATGATTAAAAAATTCTTTTGTGGTTTCTATTGTAAATATTCGTAAAATATGGCAACACTAATTTATTTACTAAATATGTAAAAGTGATTAAGTGTTTCTTGCTCTTAAAGATGAATGTACATAAAATAATTTATACAATTGTTAAAATTTTAGGGAAAATATTCACATCGCTGTTCTAAACTGTCATAAGTCATAATCGTGAACGATATTTATATATAAATTACGTTATACGTAAATTACGTTAAACTTACATTATTGCTCCTTTCGTATAGAAGAGCAAATGTCTTTATTCACTCCACCAAAGAAAATGTCTGTAAAATAAAAAAAAAGCAGAATGATTCTCATTTCATCGCTTCTATTTTCGGCTTCAAAGAGAATCAAATTTCAGACAATGTCTAGACATTTGTAACTCACTGCTTTATATATTTGTAGCTGCTTGTACCACATGTTAAAATATTTATTTATACTATATATATTTATTCATGTTAACAAAATTAATATCTACACAAATGAATAGTAATTTTAGAAGTATATTTTAAATCTGAAAAAGATGCGGTATTTTTTAACTGTATTTTATGAAGTATTCATAATAAATACAAGACAAACATAACTATTTTATATGTGTAACTGTTTTTAACTGTGTATTTTATGAAGTATTCATAATAAATACAAGACAAACATAATTATTTTATATGTATATTTACAGAATTTATGCAAGCATTTCACAGCTAAAACAGTAATTACTTAAGTATCGTATGTCTAATAGAAGGTGTTGCAAGAAAGCATTAATTTAAAAAAAAATCAAAAAAGATAACTATTAATAAATTATACGCTACATTGTCACATCTATCATGTAGAAGAGAGACTTCGATTACGAAAGAAAATGATTGAAAAAGTCAAAAAGTAAAAGAGAAAAATAAAGGAATTTTCATTTCATCAGCAATTCTATATTTGGCTTTAAAGTGTATTAAAATTTCAGACAACGTCTAGACTTTTATAATTGTCTTTAAAATGTGTTGCTGTTTTTAGTCCTTATTTATACGGTAGTTGCGTAGTATATATATATATATATATATATATATATATATATATATATATATATATATATATATATAATATGCATATGTATATATATATATATATATATTATAGTCGGCCTTACTTTAATGACAAAAGATTTTCGTAATTCCTTTTAATTACACTCCTTCTAACTTTTACATTTTACTTTAATATTAAATAATACTAAATATTTTCTCGGTATATAAAGATCTAAGCTTGTCCGCCTAAATAAATAAGTATGTAAGAGATAAAAAAGTTCTAAAGCATTAATATTTCATGTTAAAAAATGTAAGTCTCTGTTATAAAATTATTAAAAATGTTATATAAAAAACAAAATAAAAAGATTGATTGGTAAATAACAACTATTAAAATCAGCATAATATAACACCAAATTAAATTTTTACAAACATTTTTAGAAAACTTTTATAAAGTTTTACCTTCTTGGAGTCTGATTACCTCTTTGTGTGGTCTTGCACACATTAAAGAAAAATTTGTTTCTACTCTTTACCTACAGATAAAATGACTTTAAAATCTTGGAACATTTAACTCCTCGTCCAGCTGTACAACTAAAAACAGAGTTTCCGAAATCAAGCTTTTGTCTTTAAATAAAAACAGTTGACATCGCCAAAACATATTTAGACTGATATTTAGAAACTAATAACAACACTTAATTTTTTTAATAAATTTAATATTTTGTGAGAAGTAAAGTGTGCTATTTTTTCCTATTTAAAACATCCTATTATGAATTATTTATTTGATATTATCTTTAGTTTCCAAATGACCTAAGTTATAAAATTTTTTGAAAATTTTCTTGGCTTTGAATTTCTTGGAAAATTTTCTTTGGGCTTCCCTTGTTAAAATTTGATAAACGATTAAAAGTTTACTGTCTTAAAATAAAACTATGCTTGATAAAATATATACTTAAATAGCTAATTCTTGTGTTTATGTATTTCTTTTAATTTTAAAAGAATTGAACTCTTAAATAGAGACGAAATGCTAATGAACTGTTCAGTATGGAATAATATACATCATGACGGAAAAAAAATTAAATGTCTTTCAAACCTCTCAGTTCATACTCTTTTAAAGCCTAATAGTGTCTAATTAAAAACAAATTTTAAAGATTGTTTAATGGCTTTCGTTCATTTTTAGAGTCAAATCCAAGTCATTTTCAATAAAACTATATAAATGTCAACGAGCTTCCAATAATCAGGATTCGATTTTCTGTACATTAAAAAGATGATTCCCATAATTCAGTATTTCACTCTCACTATACATTTCGTTTAAGTACTTATTTCCACTTATATAGTTCTATTTTATTGGAGCCAAGTGTAGCTTTCTATTTGGAGGACTACGGTCTGCTGTTTTGCTCACGGGGGCTAATAAGACCGGGTCCTATTGCTTAAATCCAATTCCGAACGCCTACGAACATCCCTGCCAGCAGTGGGATTTGAAACTACTAACATCGGTATCGAAGAGAAATGCTCTACCATTCCGCCATTGTTTGGCATTGGAACCTCACAGAACAAGAAGACATAGGAAATAGGAAAAACCTAGGAAAACCTAGGAATATATGAATGGATCTGGTCGAATGTGATTTAACAATTTGGGGAATCACTAACTGGAAACTAAAAGGCATAAAGTCAGGTGGAATGAAAAAAGTCTTGAAGGAGGCCAGAAATTTTCAAGGGCTGTAAGGCTGATGATGGTGATAAATATAGTCACATTCGAAGTACTTCGTGTTCGGAAAGACTCCGTAATACAAAAATTTGGAAAATGTCACTCGAAATGCATACTGCTCTAGAATGTGAATTACGCCTTTGATACTATTATTGTTAGAACAGAGAATTCCAGCCCTGCCTTCCATTTCACAATTTCTTAGAACTTACTACACAGCTCTAGCTTACTACTTTCCTGGATAACTGTCTAATTTTGACTGAAGCTATCCAGTAACTTTCTTGATCACTAAATGCTACAATGAAATATAGTATATACCCTTCACTTTTTAAATCTCTGACAGTTAAAGCAAATAGAAATTTATCAACACAATGACAGTCTTCTCGATATTTTAATACCACTGATTGTCAGTTCGCCTGTTGTAACCTGTGAACTCAGTATTGATGAATTAAAAACAATTTTCTTCCCCATTTTTCACCCCTAAAATTTCTACCTCAAGCGATCACTGGGTAAAGTTTGAATGCACAGTATAGTACAGCTATATACTATGGTATAGTAATAATGTTGTACTATACTAAGCTATACTACACCATAGTATACAGCTGCTGTACAGCTATATACTATTTTGTCACGAAGATTCGAATGAACACACCGTTTAACTTAACAGAAGAATTTATTAAAACTAAGTAGCAACTAGCAAATTTACAAGATTGGGAAGTTACAACTAGTGGGTATCAGCTTTTATACCCGAACATAATATTCGAGAAATAACTAATTTACATATTAAAGAAAGATTTAGAATATTCAAGAACATAAGGAAACAATAAATAATATTTTTAACTTAAAAATCCGTACTTTGGATAAACTGCCATGTCAAGCATCGAACCCACAATTTCCGGGTCCGGATCGCGTGCTTTGACCATTCGGCCACTGAGCTATTTGGCTAAGCTGCTTTATGCGGCACTATGGTATAGTGTATAGTATAGTTATATAGTATAGTGTGTAGTTATATACTATAGTGCATAGTATAGTATGATATAGAATATTTATATAGTTTAGTGTACAGTTATATAGTATAGTACATAGTATAGTATAGTATAGTTATATAGTTTAGTGTGTAGTTATATAGAATAGTACATAGTACAGTATGTTATAGTATAGTTTATAGTGTAGTTTTATAGTATACTATATTTATAGTATAGTTGTATACTATGTAGTATAGTATAGTTATAGTAAACTTACACTTATAATTTATCAACAATTTATTAAAAATAATTAAATTTACTGAGTCATTCTGTGTTTATATGTATACTTTTAAAGACAAAGTATTGAAATCTATCAATATAATATAACCAAATATTTAAAAGTTACTACACAATGAGAGAATTAAATTAATTAAATACAGATATAAAGATTATAATGTATTAGTAATAACAAAAAAAATAAAGTATAAATTGTAAAAAAATCTACGATACATTAAATTAGGACTTTCAACTTAGAGTTATGAAATTTTGTACAAATATGTATTTAAGAATGGCTAAATAAGTAACTGATATAAATAACTTTTACCAAATATGTTAATGCATATTAACGTATATCTATGCATTTCATCTTCGACGTTATTAATATTATTTAACTTGAACAATCTGAACATCCAAACTTATAATTAATCTGTCATTTAATAAGAATAATTATATTTACTGAACCCTCTCGTGTTTAGATGAATTTATTTTGAAAAAAAAAAGAAGTATTTGTTTAATCAGTCTTTATTTTATCAACAAAAGAAATTTAAGCTTTTGAAAATGTAATCATCACATTTCCACAAGGTAGTTTTTTGATGCAAGTATATATTTATTTATTTATTAATTGATAGGATAAAAAAAATCTATTGAGCATACACATTTTCTGTGAAAAAAGAAATAACTCGTAAAGGAAATTCTTTAGTCGATATGTGTTTTTATGACCTTTCGCTTTTCTTTTTCTTAGTTCTCATCTTGCAGAGCAGATGATATTAATCAGAGATATTAAGTAAATTAATTCTATCTATTTATTTCTCAAAATTTCTACAGTAAATACTTTGCAGTTTTTAACATAAATGAAAGAGGAACATTCTTTTTATGGAGTCGCGCAATTCAAAAAAACTTCGCTCTTAACAATTTTTTTTGTAGATATGAAGGCAATTATTTTCAAATAAAAGGACGGAATAATTTTATTCAGCTATTTTAGTTTCTGTTTAAACAATACGAAATTAATCTAATTAAAGAATCAGAACGATTTTGCATTGTTCCAGATATAAATATTCAAACTTAAATATGCATGAAATTTTTGTAAAATATTTCTGAAACTTACTTAGGAGCATAGTACCAACTGAAAATTCTTCATTACAACACCCTATTTTATAAAAAAATGTAAAATTAAAACATCTGATCTTGTTTAGAATAAATTGTATTCTGGATACTTAATAAAACTAACTGTACAAAAATTCTTTAATTTTGATGCATTAAATAGATAATTAATAAAACCAAATGTATACAAAGTGAGTAAAAGCTGAACTCCACTTATATATATATATATATATATATATATATATATATATATATATATATATATATATATATATATATATATATATATATATATATATATATATATATATATATATATATATATATATATATAAGGAAATTTCTCAGGGTTTTTTAAACCTTAAATCAGGGGTTAAAGGTTCCCGCGTCATTTTGCATTCCCCTTTTTTGACCTCTAAACTAGATTGACCAATGGGGCTACAGTTTGTGCCGTCAGAGAAGGGACCTGTCCAATTATAATCCTACATGGCCTTAGCGGACAATTTAGAAAGTTTCCAAAAATAAAGAAGATACACGCTGCTAGAGACAGATATTTCTAGAGATATTTTCCCACAGATGTTGACCCAGGTATTACGTGTCTTGTACATAGAACTTAGTGCTAGCTGACCCTCATTCAACGTTTTCTTAATAAAGGTCTTTAGCTGAAACGGTATCATTTTTATGACCATGACTGCAACCAAACATCGAGAAGTCCTACTCATTGCAGAACATATATATATATATATATATATATATATATATATATATGTGTGTGTGTGTGTGTGTGTGTGTGTGTATGTGTGTGTGTGTGGCTTTTTTATAGATATGTAGACAATTATTTTCAAATAAACGATCAGAATATTTTTATAGTTATTTTATTTTTTTTGTTTAAGCAATGCAAAATTGCCGTAATTAAAGAATGAGAATAATCTAGCATTATTTTAAAGATAAATGTTTAAACTTAATTATATATATATTAAACAACGAAATCTCAAACTTCGAATTCTGGGTTGCAGGTTGATAAAGTCTATTTTGTCAAACGCAACTTTTCAGAAAAACTAACCTATATTTATTTCAATGGGATAGGCTCAGAAAAGTTAAGGCAAGTCTTAAGCTGGCACGCAATAAACTCAACCGTACATGGAACTTCGAACGATGGCTGAATGGTTAGGGCGCTGATCTTCAGTACCTTAGTTCGTGGGTTCAAATTCCACTGCGGCATGGAAGTTCGTATCGGTTCGGAATCGCTTTTAAGAGTAGGTCCCGGTCTCATTAGCACTTCTGTTGTAAACATTAGACTGTAGCGCTCTAAACTAAACCAGGCCCACGTGTAAAAATCTACTCGAGATAAAACTCTTTCTTTTTAACTCTCCCATTTCTCTAACTTCGAAATCAGGACTGTATGGTTACACATTCATTTACCAAGAGTATTGCCAGGGATCTGGATGATAAAAACATTATTGTCCTACGCAAGGGATGGTGATCCTAGATGAATTTTCCTACTTCAGTGTTTTGGGGGTCTTAAGGTCCCTGAAGGATGAAATGTCTATTTAAGATCTCAATATTCAACTGAATCAGGAGGATGTA
>CM063498.1:7719455-7754455 GCA_032207245.1 Pardosa pseudoannulata
GACACTCGCAGATGTTATTCCTTTTTGTTCTCGGTGATAATATAACTTGTGGCAGTGACAGATGGACTTCCAAATGAAACAGCTGACTTTGGGTCAACGGATGGATGGGTGGAGGCACGCATATCCTTTATTAATGACAAAGTCATTTTTAGCCTCACTTCCATTGAGAAATTTTGTAACGAAAATGGGTAAACGGAAGTCATCGTTTAGTAACTTGGAAAATAACATCGCCAAGCATTCAGCTAAACCGCCAAATATTGATTTGCGACAGTAAAATGATTGTAATGTAAAGGAAATTTCGATGCCACCAGTGTCTGTGTTTAATTCTGTTTACTGATATATATATATATATATATATATATATATTCACACACACATATATATGTGTGTATATATATATATATATATATATATATATATATATATATATATATATATATATATATATATTTAAATTTATGTATATGCGTATAATGTATATGTATATATATATATATATATATATATATATATATATATATATATATATACACAAGCATAGACACACACACACATATATTTCAATATTTACAATTGTGTCTTAGTATTTATATTGAGCTGCTTGATCAAACTCATATTCATTAATTTTTATTGTTTGTAGATTTGTGATTATGTTTTAGGTGTGCATATATTTTTTATTTTGCTTTTAATCATATGTTTGAGAGACTACTTTCGCACCTTATACCGATTCTTTTATCCATATTTCAAATTTCTGTTTCACCCTAAGAGAGATCCCTCCAATCCTTTAAACAATATCTTCGTGAATAGTAAAAAATAACTTATATATCCTAAAATATAGCTGTCAAATTTATGTTTTCTTGTATGTATACTATTTATAAGTTAGTTACTTAATTTAGTTATGCAATAACGTTAGTCTTTTATTGTAATGCAATAAGAGTTAAACACGCATCAAATAACGCACTAAAAATACACTGCGACCCAAAGCTCTGAGTATATATATATATATATGCAATGGGCAATTTAGCCCATCATAAAGGTAAGTAAATCTACACTGGCTTTGGATACAGTCTTAAATTTAAAACGTAGCCGAAGGAAATCAAAATATTTTGGTAAAACGAAACTCAATTTATTTATAGCATGTTTTTCCACAGGCTTCTGGGGGGGGTAAAAACCTATACTTGACAACATGTGTGTTAGCCAGACAATAAGGAATCTTATTGACTAATCACGTGGGGGAAGCTTTATGACTTAGAGGAACGAAACTAAATATATAACGAATTATATAAGAAGCAGAAATTAATTTTGGTGTTTTCGTACTCGCAAATCCGATATAAATAACAAAAGATAGTCGCTAAGTTTTTCCATAAAAGGATTGAATCACCTAAAATTATTTTATGATACTTAAAATTACGTTATATAAATTAAAAATATTTTTTTAAGTTAAAACTATTATACATAAATGTATATGTAATATATCAAAATTATTACTCATATCTTTATAAAATTCTCTTTTTTAACCGTTTCGTATTTTCATAGCTAATTTCCTAGTCACAAAATCTGAGAAATAGAGGAGTGTTCGGTGACTAAGGTTTTTTTTTACCCGTCTCCTAAAACTATTACTAAATTAAATGCTCATTTTTCTGTCCATTGGCCACATTTTCTAGCTCTTTCAGAAAAATACTTCACTCCTCCAATATCTAAATTGCCGAACGATGGCCGAATGGTTAGGGTGCTGACCTTTGGAACCGGAGTTCGTGGGTTCGAATCCCACTATGGCATGGATGTTCGCAGCCATTCGGAATCGGCTTTAAGCAGTAGGTCCCGGTCTCATTAGCCCTCGTGTTGCAAAAAGTAGACCATAGCGCTCCAAAACCAAAACAAAAAAAAACCAATGTCTAAATTGCTGCAAAACGCTAACAAAGATGTTAAAAACATTGAAAATACTCACGTTGAAAATGTTCGATTAATGTCTCGCTATTGGGAGAAATTTGTGATAGAGGTGTGTATTCGATGCAAAGTTTTTGTCTTGTAAAGACGTTCAATTTTAGTCTTAATGAGCTTCAAAATTATTCTACGTTGGACTTCGCTTCTGTTTAATGGAGCCACGACTGAAATTTGTTTAAGATTTCCAAATTACCCAGTAAGCCCGGATAATTCAAATAATATGGCCTAAAACTTTATTGTAACTGCAATAATAATTTCGGCCCGTTACACACACACACACACACACACACACACACACACACACATATATATATATATATATATATATATATATATATATATATAATATATATATATATATATATATATATATATATATATATGTGTGTGTGTGTGTGTGTCTGTTAGTTCAGCTAAAAATGCTCCGAGTACTAGACGGTATAGGAAATGTTAAGTGCTGGACAGATAAGCATAAATACGGGCTCTAACAATTTTTAAATGCTTTCGATAGGTAGTTGTGACGCAACTATCTTCCTACGCTCTGTGGGAAATGAGCTCATTAATTCTGTTTATAATGTGGTATGAGGAACATATTTGCTAATTTCAAGATTATTTTGGGTCTAGGTATTTGATTATGAAATATTTGAAAGCAAACAGGCGTAAATGAGAATAGACTGTATTATTTTATTAAGCAAATTTTGCATCAACTAAATAGCATTATTTCTGCTTTGCAAAAGGCTTTCCGCAGATTAATGAAAGTTATAATGAAGATTACATTTATTTCAAAATTAAAACCCGTTTAAAGATTATATCAAAATAAAACATAAACGTGCAAATCTTTATCATTACACATTCCTTTAATTTTCATTTTTATCCCAATTTTAAGAAATGTAATCGAAAGAAAAAAATTATATTCGACGTTATTTTTTGTAATATTTTTTGCTAACGGAGAAGTATTTAATTTTTTTCCAGATTATTAAAAAATATCAAATGCATTTACAGATAAAAATTTTACTCATGGGATACACAGGTTAAATATTTTTTCAAATGATAACGTAGTTAACAGCAAAATAAGATTGGCATCTTGATAAAAAAAATGTCCCCAAGTAAATTCAAAATAAAGAAACAAGTCAAGAAATACGTTCTGAAGTTTAACGAATTGCATCATCTGAAAACACATTTTAAATGACACGAGATAAATTGAGTTCTTAAAAAACATTTTAACTATTACTTTAGCATTATTTAATCATAACTTCGAAGAATTAATCGTCATCATCATGCAAAATTTTGGAAAAATCGTTCGAGCCATTTTTAAATGCATAGCGAACATACATAAACCCAAAAATGATTCTACTTGATATTACTTGACATATTTTAGTAATTTTACGATGTAATTAGAAGAAAAAAATATATAATGGCTACAAAATAGTCAACAAATACAATTTAGATTTTAAAAAGTGTTCTATCCCATAATGCCACTGAACTACGATTGATTTTGAACCTGCCTAAAATGTCCCCAATGTTGACCTGAATTCCCATGCAAAATTTCGTCGTTATCTGACCAACAATTTCGGAATGCATAGATAACATACATACATTCATAAACACATAAATATATATGGTAAAATTTTATTCAAAGATTCCATTATTTTTAATTTTATGCTAAGCTTTACAAACGGGTTTATTGCATAGCATCCTTAATTTCTTAAATAATAAATTCTTAACTCTCTAAATTTGAAAAAAATGTAATTTAGTATTTGTCAGTGTGACTTCAGATGGTTTGAATACAATAAACAGTGATTTTCAGCCTTAAACATCTTCAAAAATATTCATAAAATTAAAACCAAATAAACTTTTATACTTCATTACGTATGATGGGTGTACCCCGGAATGAATGATTTCCAATTCAAACAGAGACCTAAAGCAACCGCATAATAAAGAGATATCTTGAAATTCTCGTTTTGAAACTTTAATAACATCAAAAAATTAATCCAATCCAGTGCTATGAGTCACGCTAATTAATCTCGAATCCCACTCTAAAAACTTTTTAAAGTTTGAATCATTGCAGCAAATCAAGCTAATTAATTTCAGGGCCTGCTAGGAATTGTTAATGTTGTATTATTCATAGAATGGTGATTTCAAGGAAAACAATTCATTACGTAATGTACTCTCTTAATAAAAATGATTTAGCTCCACGAAACCGTAATGAATTTTACTAATAAGTCTAATAAATTCCTGAAACGAATATAGTAATCTTTTGATATGATTATGTCTGACATTTTCTCAGACTACGCTTGTAGTAAAAAATGTTTTACCATAAATGTTGTTTTAACTAACTTTTATGACTTTATTTACCATCGGGTCATAAACGTACTAAAGAAATTTATACATTCTCAAATGGTCAATTTAGATGAAATATAGAACATTTTTATAGTTTTTAAAATGTTAAAGTTTTTTATTATATCATTCGTTCGATGTCTGATTACGGAAAGTATTATGCCTATAATTTTATTAAAATCTTTAAACTCAATAAGGCTTATATAATTATATTTCCCAGATATGTCTTATTTTTATAAATTTATTGTTTTTTAATGGACTGTTTTATTTTATTAAATAAAATTCAGAAGAAAAACCAAACCCTTTTCTATATAATTTTCAAGATATTTTATATTTTAAACGAAATATTAATTCTTTAAAATTTATTTAATTTTTATACTTCAATAAGAAACATAGGTTACTAGAATTATTAGAAAGTAGCCATTATTAAAATTAACAAAAAATTATTAAGGAGATATATCACCTTTTAAGTAACTTCATGGGAAAGATTTGTTTTCTGATATCTCTTCTATCTTTTTTAATTGTTATTGTTAATAAATGATGTATTGAATACAAAGAATTTTACTTCGAATAACCATGATCTTGAAGTTTGGTTTTCTTTTAAGTCAATTAATTATTATAAATGTTCAACAGTAATTAAATCAGATAATTGCTTTCCTTTTTTATCCTTTTCTATTTGATATGCAGGATCTGTAGAAGTCGAAATGAAGATTTAAAATAAAATTCTATTATCAAATAAAGCTGTATTTAATGATGAAACACCCCACGATGAATAGAAGGCTCACAAAATGAATTTAGAATTGTGAATTAGGTTTCAAACACATGTTTACCACTGATTATGAATGGAATGCAGGCAAAAATGAATAGAATTACACACACACTGAATAACAAGCTAACATCCATTTTTCCTTAGTCTTGAATATGAAAATTTATAAAAAAAGTTACATGGTGATGCCATGTTAAAATTGAAAAACAGTTAAAACCGACAAAACTATACAAAATAAAAATAAAACAACTATTATGAATTAGTAAATATTTAAAATTAAATAGTAAGTCTCTTATGAAGACTGAACACATGGGATTTTTAGCATTAGCTTTATGTACTTATTTAGTTAGTTTTGCTGAATTCACTTTTTTTCTAAAAAATATAAGAAATTTTGTTAAAGTAAAAAGGGAGTACTTGTTTCAACAATTTTAATTTTTTTCTGACACACTGTGCTCAGACTTGTTACAACAAGATTATCAGAAATCTCCCACCCGGGTATTGAGTTTTCCAAAAAGCTAAGATAATGTTTAAAAATTCCATTTCAAATACTATAAACACTAAATGAAATAAATAACAACTAAAAAAGTGGTTAGAGTTACATCGTAGGTAAAATCTGAAATCGATACGTGTAATAGTTTTTTATTTAGAGATGAAAAACAACATTTTTAGTAAAATTCCTTTTTATAGTTACCTTAAAAGAGCCGTTACATTAAAAATGCAAAATCTGTATAGTTGTATGTGTTCTGTTGCGAATATATCAATGGGGTTTGTTTTAAACGCTTCAGAAATGTCTGAAAATTTTAAAAATGTAAAAATCAGAAAGTCGAATGTTTGAAGCTTTAAAAATGATTTGTCTCTTTAAAAAATAAGCCACTGTGGTTAGTCGTCAACGTTTTCGATCTCATTACCAGAGGGTTGTGGGATCGGGCTCGAGCCAGCCTAAAATCCACCCTGCTCATCAATGCCGGATGGGGCACGTAAAATAAGTTTGTAGTCGCAAGGCCCTCCAAGCTCCCAAACGATAACTTTGGAGGTGGCGGGCCAACCTGGGTCTAGGTGTTGTTCTGCTTAATCCCTGCTTCTCAATTACAAGGACCCATGTTATGTTAGCAGCCCAGGTATATTTTTCCCGTTTTATCAATAATTTTATTTTTATATATTTTATGTATTAGATGTAATTCACCACTTATTTAAATTATTAAAAAGTACCAAAAATGTTACACCAGGAGATTTCATTTTCAAAAAAGCTAAAATAATGTTTATAAATTCCATTTTAAGTACTGACATACTAAATGAAATGAACAACAACGAAAGAAGTAGGTAGAGTTTCCTCGTAGGTCTATAATATATTGACTCCGAAAATTTAAAATCGATATGTGTAAAAAAACTATACATAAATCGATATGTATAGTTTTTTTCTTTGCACTTCATGCAAGTTGAAAGCCACCCCTTTTCAGTAAAATGCATTTAAAGCTTACATAGTTTAATTTAATGGTATGATATTCTATGCAAAGACTGCATAATTTTACAAATTCCATTTTGATTATTTCAATTGAGTTTGTTTTAGTTTGGTTTGGTTTGGAGTGCTACGGTCTACTTTTTGCAACACGAGGGCTAATGAGACCGGTACCTACAGCTTAAAGCCGATTCCAAACGGCTACGAACATCCATGCCACTGTGGAATTCGAACCCACGAACTCTGGTACCGAAAGTCAGTACCCTAACCAATCGGTCATCGTTCGGCTGAGTTTATTTTAAACGATTTAGAAATATCAATAGATTTTAAAGGTGTGAAAATATTTTTAAAAAAAATCGCGGTTTTGAAAGTTTAAAGGTGATGTGCCTTAAATCGCCAGATATAGGAATTTGATACAGTAAATTTCCATTTCTGTCGTGTCATAATGACGACTTCTGACACCATTATGACGAGCATGTCACCCGTGACAGCAATATAGTAGCATTCTTGGTCTAAATTTTAAGGTTATTAATTTAAATTTCCTTACTGTTCAGAAACTATTTTGTCCCTAAATCTTTAAACAGCCTTACTTTGTAAGTATCGTATAAAGTTAAGTTTTATCAACAGTTGTTTAAATAAAGAGTTTTTTAAAATTAAAATGGCTAAATTAGGTCTCTTTTTAGCTGTATCTCGAGCAATCGCCAAAATTGGCCAAATTGCTCTTGTTCAGACGCAATATATGACTTTATCTAAATGTTCCATAGTACCTTTTACAAATGATTAATTGGGACCAAAACATTTTTTTTCTTTTCTGCGAATCATTATTGTGTAGTACTTACAAGTTTTCCCTCCATTGACCTGGATTTTTCTTTAAGTATGGTTGTTTATTTTTACTAAGCAGACCATTGTTAAATTTTAATTTTAAAGATCTCAGCGTAGCAACATTATTAAAATTATTTTGTAGAAAAACTTTTTTTTGAAAATCTTAAAATAATTACTTTGTGGTACTTAATTAATGATAAATATTTCTAAGTTTTAAGAAATATTTGATATTGAAAGATACTTTTAGATGTAATGAGAATTGAATAATTCGGCTCTGTTTTAGAATGATCTTAAATTGGTTAAATCTCTAGGATTTCTGAAAGAGATGTAGAGCAAGAACGGTGTTATGATTGCTGTCTTCCCTGACTGTGCTTATTCGTATACTAAATTCCGATATTGAAAGTTTATTTTTCCTAAGAATACCATCGTTCAGTTTTCCTTTTAATTATTTCAATCGCGTAGCAACATTTATATCATTTAGTAGAAAGGCAGTTATATCTATTTTTTTTTCATTATCTTAGAAAATCTTTCTGTGGTGCTTACTTAACGAGAAATAGTTCTAAGATTTAAGAGATATTTGATATTAAGAGATGTTTTTAGGTGTAATGAGAACTGAATAATTTGGCTTTGTTTTAGAATGATCTTAAATTGGTTAAATCTACAGGAATTAAGCAAGGGATGTAAAACAGAAACGGTATTATACTGGTTGACGGTGTCAATGCATGTGCTTATTCATATACAAAATTCCGATATTGAAAGTTTTTTTCTGTAGTAATACCATTGTTAAGTTTTCCTTTTAAGTATTTCATTAGCAAGGCAACATTATTAAAACTATTTAGTAGAAAGGCTGTATCTTCTATTTCTTTTGCATTATCTTAGAAAAATCATTCTATAGTTCTTAACTAATAAGAAAAATTTCTAAGACTTGAGAAATATTTGATTCTGAGAGATACTCTAAAGTGGAATAAAAGAAGTCGCTTAATTTGGTTAAATCTACAAGAATTCGGCAAGAGACTTAGAACAGAAAGTGTTATGTTTGCCGCTTCTAGTCATTGCTTATTCAAATACTAAATTCCGATATTAAAACAATTTTAGGGTTGTAAAACAAAGGCATTATAATTACTGAAATATTATTCATTTTAGAAGTGTCTCCATTTTTTGTCTGTCACGTTGTGTCTACTTGGTTAACAATATGTATAAAGTGCTAAAATGGGAATATTCAAAGTCGCGTCTGCCAGATAATTGATATATTTAAACTAAGAATTTTTTATGTGGAAATAGATGAGAAAATCTTGAGAATATCCTGATTTAATATTATTTTTTGGACGCAAACGTAATTGAAAACCGAAATCTATTGAATTTCATGGATATGCATTATATGCTGTCCTGTTTTAGTTGGTTAGAATTTCCGATGTCTGTTTTGCTAATTAAAAAGGTACTTATTGTTTATACTCATATATGTTATTAGTCAATCAAAAGATACATCACGAATTATAGAACATTATATTTACTTAATTTTGCTTGATATTTCCTGTTCATAATAATTGATATTCCTAATCTACATTACAAACCCAGTCGCGTTGGGGTAGCACTTCGCGTTCCCCCGCCACAGGTTCAATCCCCGAGCTGGGCAAGGTTGACTTAGCCTTTCATCCTTTCAGTGGGTAGAGAAACTGAGGACCAAGCATGCTTGGGAACTAAACACTGGGGTTTCTGCGTAAGGCTGACCACCTAACCGGAACATATGCTTTGCACCCCAGACCCCTTGGTCTTGGAAATGGAGATTGACACCGTAGGCCCCCTAGGGGCTGTTGCGCCGAGGATTTTAATTCATCTACATTGCAAATGTATTATATTAAAACTGCAAAATCATAAAAATCCTACTAAGTAACATTTTAAAAAATTGTACTAGAAAATTGTCACAGATTCTTTTAATGGCTTTAATTGTTGTAGTTCGAAATTTGTCTGTAAACCAATATATGCATATTTTTATTGAAAATGCTCATTAAAATAGACGTAATCTCATTTCCATTAAAAAATATGTTTATATTCATGTGGATAAAATATTGTGACTGCATAAACATAAATTTTTAACATTTTCCTTGTTCAATATAGCCTAATACCCTTAAAACAGAAAATAATGTTGCCTGCAAAATACTTTCTTTTAATAAACATATCACACTTTTTTATTCTGAAATACATTTTAAATGTAATGGTTAATAGGATGTCAACACGAGAGAGATATTTTGCTCTTTTCCTATTTGCCTACACAATAAATTCTTATAAGAAACATATCACTTTTATACTTTATTGTAAAAGTATTTTTAAATGTAATCCTTCATACAAATCCAACAAGATAGCCCGATTTTGCACCTTTCCTATTTGCCTACACAATAAATTCTTATAATAAACATATCACTTTTATTATCTATTGTAAAATTATTTTTAAATGTAATGCTTAATACAAAGTTAACACGAGAGACTTATTTTGCTCCTTTCCTATTTGTCTACACAATAAATTCTTATAATAGACGTATCACTTGTATTCTTTATTGTAAAAATATTTTTAAATGTAATGATTAATACAAAAAGTTAACACAAGCTCCTTATTTTGCTCCTTCCCTTTTTGTTTACACAATAAATTCTTATAATAAACATATTACTTTTATCCTTTATTGGGAAATGCTTTTTAAATATAATGCTTAATACAAAGTCAACACGAGAGCCCAATTTTTCTCCTCTCTCATGTGATTAGCAATAAATTCTTACAATAAACATATTTTTTTCCTTATTATAAAATGTTTTTAAATGAAATGTTTAATACAAAGTCAACATAAGAACCCTATTTTAGTCCTCTCCTGGGTAACATTTAAATTTGCATTTCAGTATACATTTCGAATAAGCTGCTGCTCGGGAAATGAATAAATTGAGTATTATCAGAACTATTTCGACGGAACATTTATTATAGGTAACGTAAACACTCGAAACGATAATTATGCCTAATACATAATTCTGTAATACCTTATTAAGTGTACGAAAGAGCTTGTTTAGAGCGAAATAACATTGGATGATTTATATTTAATTAAAATTATACATCTGAATAAATAATAATTAATGCACAGCGAAGAAATGTCGGTTAATTAAATTATGATGTTCATCAGTTTTCAAATAAATGAGAATTAACATTCAGAAAGAATATTTAATTAAGCATGATTAAATAAAGATGCGTTTAATAATAAAGCTTTCAAATTCGTATAAACATGGTGTCTCATTTCGAATAAAAAATGTTCTTTTTATCCAAATATTTCAGAGAGAGGTAAGATAATTAGAATTCATTTCGATGGTATTTCACAAAAGAAACGCTTTTGTGTTGTAAAATAACAAAATATTTATTATTTATAAATTTTTGGAAGTATAATAATTTTGATAACAAGTGTAAAACAAGGAATTCTGTAATTAACGTTAAACATGACAAAATGTCGTCATGAATAAGGAATACAGTTGTAGGGAAAATAATGTTTAAATGCTAATTTATGCAGTTTATAAAGAACACCCGTATATTTTATGCTATATGTATAATTTTTGCATTATCATAAACTGTCATGAAGCCTCAACTGTAACCTCGACGGACAGTGTCACTGGAGAAAAAGTTGCAAACACAAGAGCATGTCTCTCACCTTCACTTTCTAATTGTAATTTTTTTTCCTTTTACCTCTTCTAAATGTTCAATGCTTAATTAAATTCTTACATCTATTAAAATCATTTAATAGGCAAAATAGAAGAACCATTAGAATGCTAGTAGGAAGATAACCCGTACCGTATCAAGTGGTAAGAACGTTCTACATCGTAGATGAGGTAAGGTGTTTTCTGCCTCTCTTTTATTGTACATCGAAGACACAATCTTGTTTTCCCATAAACAAATTATTACAAAAATACTCAATGTTAGGAAAAATATTCAGAAAAAGTTTTATTCTTTTACATGCTAAGTACTAGGTTAGAAATACAATAAGAGATACTCATGGAGATTAGATAACCATTTTATTTTCTAAATAAAAATGATAAAAAAAAATAGAAATCTTTAAACGTGTTCCTATAATTATGTCAAGTAAAATTGCTTGTCATTTTATTTTATTGTATATCATTTTGTAACACTTAATACAACTGCAGTCATGGCCTAGAATAAGGTTGAACATAGTGTATTCTTCGGAACACTAGGGTTCAGCAAATCCCGTCAGAGGTTTCTCGAAACGTTTCTTCGGAACTTTAAACTAAATCTGTAAAATCATTCTCTAATTTTCACTAATCCCTTACTTAGAATTAATAATAGGGAAGCGCGACAATGAACATCAGAAAACCGATGTGACATTCAAATATCATGCGGGATGCAAATATTCTTTAATGTATCATTTACTTTTATCATTTCATTAAACAAATTCTATATTCCATATTACCTGTTGTAACTATTACCTACATTTTAAAACTATTGTTTAGTTTTTATATTTATTGTTAATCCGTGTTAAATAACAGACCCTCATTTCCTCCTAAATGCCCCATGCTTGGTAGAGACTGACGATGTATGGGAAGTGAGATTCTATAAAATAAATATTTATAAAATCTCCAGTTGGAGTTTTTATGACATTTTTTGAATAATTTTGAGCAAAATAGTCATAAAATCCCCTATTTCTTATCCAATGAAACTTTATAAAATTACGTGTATGTGTAATATATGTAATCATTTTTAACTTAAATAAAATTTATATTTTGGGAAAAACCAACATTCAGGATTATTATGACTGAATATTGGTTTTCCAGCAAATACAAAAATATTAACAAATATGTGTTTTAAACATTGAAAGAAAATTTTATTGCACTTACGTATAGTATTAATAAATATAAGACATTTTTATGTGACACGATTCGAAGCATAGGATGCAAAGTCCAACATCACAATGTGGGTTGTAGTGTCGAGTTTCCTCCCTGCATCTCTTATTGTTCTCATCTTTTCTGGATCAAAACCCTTTGCGTTCTTTTGGTGTTTGTCGTTTCTTTTCAGTGGGAGGTATCTGTCTAATAAAACACCTTTCAATCAAATGGGGCAAAGCGAAAGATGATTAGTTAAGACGCTGACCTTCCGTGCCGGAGTTCATCGTTTGGAATCCTATTGTGGCGTAGATGTTTGTAAACATTCGGAATAAGTTTTAATCAGTAGGAACCGGTATCATTATCCCTCGTGTTGCAAGAAAGTTGACCGTAGAGACTGAGACCAAATCAAACAAACCAATCCATCAATCAGTCAAACGGTTGGGGTAATTATTTAGGCTTTGCCGGCCTCTTTTTGCAATACTATCTAATATCGAATGCTTATTAATAAGTTCATCTACTAAAGATGAATGGAACATCACACTGTATTTTATCCACCTTGTTCCTTGTTGATAAGGTACGAGTTCAAAACAGTTTGATCTAACAAACAATTACATTCTATACACCCGATGCTCCTACTATTAGTGTCACCGGATGTATAGATTGAGAAATAAACATGATTGCGGGGGTATTAAATAGATTATGTTAATATTTTCGACTAGTTACTTTTGAACACTCTAGCAAGGAAATGTCACGAGCGTGAGAAATAGAGGGCGAAATTTCACCAAGTCAATATGACGGGTGTGAGAAGGCAAAGGTTAACAAAAATCAGCATAAAATAAAGGTAATAAAGCTAAATGCAAATACATGCTTTTCGACAACAGCACCAATAATACGAACTATAAAAAATACAATGCAAACAAAAAATTCAAAAACGAAAAATTCCTATTTTTTTACTTAATTTTTTCTGGTTTACTCCTTGCATTTCTAGAAAAGCATGAATCCAGGTAATGCTAGATCCGGAAAGTGCTATAATTCAATTTAAAATAAATAATTTGTTCCTTTTTAAATATAAAATTAAAGAGCAGCTTTGTCGTTTCAAGAATTGAGCTTTTAAAGAAGCAAAATACTTACTCCAAACGTGTGTGTGTGATAATATATATTTATGTGTATATGAATGTATATATATGTGTATGTGTATGTATATGAATATATATGTGTGAGTATATATGTATATGTAGGTGTGTGTTTATGCATATATATATATATATATATATATATATATATATATACATACATATATATATAAAGACGTTGAGCTTTTTTAACAAACTGAAATTTAAATTATAATACCCTAGATTTTCTTTAAAACAATGTTGGAAATGTATTTATGATATTTAAGAAAGTTTAATTATAATTTTTCCTTATGTAAAATACATTTTTTGAGAGTTATATATATTCATTTTTATGCACAAAATAAAAATACATATCTAAAAATACAGAAGTTATTCTTTTAAAAATTATAAATCATCAGTTGTTTAATTTTAGGAAGACTGTAGTAGTTTTTAATCCATAAACAGATTTTGATACTTAACACAAAAATATTTTAAGGTTTTAAAAGACATATTACTTAAACATTATAAATCAAATATATTGTTCCATCACTTTAAAGAGTAAACATTGTTCTAAAGAAAGAAAAATATAATTATAAAGAAAAATATGTTGTTTTAAAAAATATTATTTTAATGAAAAAGGTGTATCGTTCTAAAGAAAAACATGTTCTCTATGTTTTTCTTTGTTTTAGGAATATGTGTTTTCTTTAGATTGTTTTCAATACGTGTTTTCTTTAGTGCAATATGTTTTCTAATTAGAGTTTTTAAATGTGTTAAGTATCAAAATTTCTTTCTGATTGAGAAACTATTACAATTATTCTAATATAAATAACATGTAATGATTGATAACTTTTAAAACTGTAACTTCATCTTTAGAAAAGCCATTTTCTAAAAAAATTAACTATGCATTTTTGTTTTATTTCTAAAGAAAGTTAATCAACTATTATCAAATATTAAGAATTCATTGATGCGGAAAAACTTATAATAAACATTTCCTGAATATAATTAACAGGGTGTTAAAAAAATCGTAAGTTTTTTAATATTTTTTCTTTATAGACAATATATGTTTTACATTTTAATACAGAAATTTGCTTTAGAAACAAAAATAATACAAAGATAATTTGGTAGAAAACATGTTGTCTAAAGAGAAAGTTTTAGTTGTAAAAGTTGGCAATCATTACTTGTTATTTATATTATAATAACTGTCATAGTTTTTTATCCACAAATAAATTTTGATTTCTAAAACAGAAATATTTTGAGGTTATAACATACATGTATTTTAAACATTTTAAAGATATATTTTTTATACATTCTAGAGATAAAACATATTGTTTGTTCTAAAGGAAATTTTATTGTTTCAAAACTCTAAATTAAAAACATGTTATTTATATATGGAATCACATAAAAAATATTATTTTTTCTTAAGAACAATATATTTTTTTCGGTAATGTTGAAGAATAGGGTGCTCCTTGACAAATTTGGCGAAATTTTTGATGACGTTTACTAAAACACAAAGGTATTCCATCCGAATTGTATCTCTTGCCTTTTGGGAGACTTTAACTCATGGAGAATGCTCCGTTGTATTGAATTATATTCTTTTACTTAATTAACCAAAACCACTTAGAAATCGGGCATTTGTATTTATGGGAAATTAATCCCTCAACAAGCCAACAGCTCCAAATTATTAAAAATTAACCATAAAGAGTCATTAACATAATGGTTCACAGTATCTAATCCTTTTAAACATTGCGAGTATTTAATATGTAAGAAAAGTGTTACACAAGAAGAGATGGATAATCAATAGAATATAAATGATGATAGAGATATAGGTACTGAATTTTTGACCATGGCTAGATCAGGAAAAAATGTGTGGCTACTATGCTTAGAGCTTTATCGCCAAGTGTACATCCTGCTGTCAAATCATTTTTTTTTTTAGAAAAATATACATCAGGTTATTTAAACAAAGTTTTTTTATTCCAAGTGTATAAATAATATGTGTTTTCTTAAAAGTACTTGAATAATACCTTTTGAATCAAATAACTATAATTTAAAAAATATTAAAATTTATTTCTATATGAAAAGAAAGTATTGCAGTCTTCGTAGTATAAATAACAAGTAATCATTAATAACTTTTAGAACTGCAACTTTCTCTTTGAAAAATCTGTTTTCTAGAAAATTACCAAACTATTTTTATTTTTCATAAAGCAAACTTATGAACTATTAAAAATATATTTTTATGAAAAAGGTTTTAAAATAACATTTCCTAAATACCATAAAAGGTTTTAATAGAATGTTTAAAAAGAAACCATAGTATTTTTAAATATATTTGATGATTCACAAGTTAATTTGACATCTGAACAGGGTACCCCCACCAACTTGCCGATAAACCTTTTAAGTGTTGAAGCCTAACATTTTGTCCTGATTTCAATCTGTCGTAACAATCTTTATCTATATTTTGATTTAAATTCTACTAGTATCCAGATCTTAAACAGTTTTCTTATATATTAATTCCTCCTAACGCTTAAAAAATTATATATAGGGAACCATTAATGGTACAGTATGGTTAATTTTTAATAATTTGGAGCTGTTGACTTTGTAAACTATTGGGGGATTAATTGCCCATAAATATAAATACTAGGTATCTTAGTGGTTTTAGTTAAATTAGTAAGAGTATATAATTCTATTAGATGGCCAGTGGTGTTGGGCTAGCGCTTTGCGTTCCCGTGACATAGGGCCGAGATTCGATTTTTGGGCTATTGACACAGACTTTCATACCTTCAATGGGTATACAAATTGAGAACCAAGCCAGTTTGGGAACGAAACACTGGAGGTACCGCGTAAAGTTGGCTACCTAACCGGGACATATACTCCGCACCTCAATGTCCTTCGTCTCGAAAACGGAAATAGTCACCGTAGGCCACGGAATCAAAATTAAGCTGTAGTGCTGGGGAGAGTGGCATAATTCTATTAAAGTGCGCAATCTGTATTAATTAAAGAAAGGAATACAATGTCAGGCTGAAATACTTTTCTGGTTTTTAATAAACATCGCCAATAATTTCGCCAAATTTGCCAAGGGGTATCGTATTTTGAAGTATTGCCCATAATTTTTTTAGTTGACTGTATTTGTTTTATTCCTATAAACCTAATATAGCTTATTAACCTGATAGAATATTATAACACCTAATACTTATCTTCCGTACCGTAGTTCTTGGGTTCGAATCTCACTGTGGCATGGATGTTCGTAGCCGTTTAGAATCGGCTTTAAGCAGTAGGTCCTGGTCTCATGATCCCTTGTGTTGCAAAATAGTAGACCGTAGAGAACCTAACCAAATAAAACCAAACCAAACCAAACCTATACACCTGCTAATTACATTGGTTAGCTCTACCTTTTGCTACAACACGAGTGATGCAGGCTTACATGCATGCATGCGAGTGAATGAAATCAAAAAGATAAAGCTACCTTTTAGATGCAAATTTATATTTTCCATTTAATATAATTAAATTCATTCACTAAATAGATTAAAGAATAATTTTGATACTTAGAATGTTTGCCTCATTTAGATGAAAAACATTGGATATATATTATACAGAGACATTTTTAAAACAACTTTCCCACATCTTTTAAATTCCGATAATTCTAAGGAAAATTTAATTTATTCGGAGAGAACAAAGGTAATTTTTATATCATTCTGTAGAAAATATAAAAATAATTGTAAAAAAACCTCATTAAAGGTCTGTATTCTGAATTACAGTAATGAACGCTAACGATGTTTCTCTAGAAAGCAATTGAGCACTAATTAAGAAAGCAATATTTTTATCGAAAGAAACATTCGAAACATCCCCTTGTTAAAAATGCTCTTTCAAAAATTACTTTTCTGGAAGTAAATAGCTAAAGACTATTTTTCTGTCATTGACGTATGTTTCATAATTGGATATGTACGCCATTAATTTGTGTAAATATTTGATTTAGTATTTTGGAGAAAATGCTTATTTTGTTGGCAATTGTATGAACATTTCTTTTTGGGTATCGTATGTTTCGTTGGTAATAAACACTTTCTAATGAAAAGAATTGTTAGTTAATTAATCGGAAAATGTTCTACGGCTCCTAGAATATTGCACAACGAAATTATTTGTCTGTCTAATTATTCTTTTGAGTAAGTAAGCGTGCAGGTTTAAACGTTTAAATAAAAGTTTGGCAAATAAGCACATTTGGTGTCGTGAAAATATATTTTTATCGTCATAGTTACGAATAAAAGGTTCTTTTCTTTCTATAATATTTTTTGGTTGACAGCAGAACAGGGTACGGTAGCTTTTATTAGCCAAATCATAGATAAGCTCTCCAAATCTGATTATATGAGATTTATTACAAATGGAAACAATGGTTACAAATTTTAATTGGTGTTCATTGCAGAACAGGGCACGGCAGTTTTCATATGTATAATTATGTATATTTTAAAATTTAAATTTGTTTTTCATGTATAATTATTTTACATTTAATGTTGTGATGCTTGCGAAGCAGTAGTCGTTCATTATTTTTTAATAATTTTAATTTTGAATTTGGACCAAGTGCGTTTAAGCCAAGATACGTGCTTGGCGAAACTAAGAGGGTAGAAAAAGTAGCTAAGCCTCTTCTGCGACTTTCCCTCGAGACTGAAGGACAGGTCAACACCACTTACAGACTTCCAAAAAGTGTTTAGAGAGCTTTAACAAGATAAGTTAGTTTTCAATCATTAAATGTAAGATGAATAGGCCAAATTTATCTAAAACATACTGATTAAAATGGAAAAAATATATGGAAATATAATAGAAGTAGAACAATATAATTTTTAAATCTAAATTTCTTTTTAATTTATAAATAATTTTGCATGTAATGTTTTCTGGTGCACGCTAAGCGGTAGTTCTTCATTAATTTTTAATAGTTTTAATTTTAAAGTTGTGCCAAGTGTGTTTACTTCAAGATTAGTGCTTGGCGAAACTAAGATGGTAGAAAAAGTAGCCAAACCTTACCATCTTCTGCAACTTTCATTGTACTCTGCAGATCAAGTCAACACCCCTTAAGACTTCCAGATAGCCACTGTGACGCGTTGACAGAATAAGTTAGTCTTCCTTCTCTAAATCAGAGATACGTTCGCCAAATCTAATTGAATCAGGCTGATTACAAATGGAAACATTATGTATGGTAATACAATGAAAACAAAATGTATTTTTTAATTCTAATTTTTTTTGTATAAATAATTTTGCATTTAATGTTGTGAAGCTCACGAAGCGGTTGTCAATCCTTAATTTTTGATAGTTTAAGTTTTAAATTTGTGCCAAGCGTATTTACGCCAAGATTCGTGTATGGCGAAACAAAGATGGCTGAAAAGCAGCAAAAGTGTATCCTCTTCTGAAACGTTCACATAATTTTGAATACTGTATTAACTTTGTGTTGTTGAAAGCATATTGAAAATAACTACATTCTGTAATAACTGATTGTTTAATTAAAAACTTACTAACAACTCATATACCTAATAACTTTAACTTATAACCCATATCATGGATCTAGCTATTCTCAAGAAATCCTCTATATTAGGTAACTTAATGAATGTTCTTTGAAACGTTTTAAGGCTCCGCAAAGTCCCTCGAGAAGTTCCTCAAGATATTTTTAAACATCATCGAATATTTTAAAGAAAATCAGTAAATTAATTCTCTAGTTTTTCCTAATCCCTCACATAGAATTAATTATAGAAACTAATACGCCAGAAGTGCTATAAATATCTAAATGAATTTACTTTATTTATCAATCTTCATTCAAAAAGTATTTTGATATACTATTGTTAGGAAATATGGTATCATGACTAAATGTTTATAAAGATTTACAACAAGAAAAAAAAACAGGATTTTATAAAACTAATTAATAATTCAGTTGCAATAATTTAATCCTATTACAAATGTATGTTAAACTACTTTTTTTTACCGGAGAGGAGGACAAAAAAAATTCGGTATTTTGTATCAAAATCTATCATTTTGATCAAACAGGTCGATTAAATTTACAATTTCATAATAGTTAACAGGACCGAGGGGAGGGGTTAAACATCAGATTTTTAAATATGTAACTTTCGGACTTATTTTTGTAATATGCATAAATACGAGAAGCATCCAGAAAGTAAGTTCCCCGATGTTTTCCACTTTAAAGTAAACGTAATTAGTCTTGTCGATTGCGCGTGCGAAACAGATCTATGACGTATTAATCATATGTCAGCTGGACAAGTCCCGATTCGTGACAGTAGCGGGGTAGCCGTGGTCCGAAATGGAAACTCTAATTCCTTCTCCCTGCATGGTTCGGTCGGGGATCTTGAATACACAAATCATTGCGGCAATTTAAATTCATCGTCAGCTCTGTCAGGTCTATGAGCCGAAACTGATACCCGAACCCAAAATTCAACGCTTAGGAGTAGCACTGATATTTCTGCTACGGTATCACGACGACGGCGACGAGTTCCTCGACAGGATCGTCACGGGCAATGAGACTTTGATTTCGCACTTTACCCTGGAAACTAAGCAGCAATCAATGTATTGACATCATAATGGATATTCGGTCAGAAACAAATTCAAACAGACGCTGTCGGTACGAAAAGGGATGTGCACGATGTTCTGGGACAGGAAGGTTGTTCCATTCTTAGGGAGCAGAGTTCTACGACAGAGGTATACAAAATTTGATCCCACAATACGACAAATGTCTCAATTCTACTGGTGGCTATGTTGGAAAATAGCTGAAACATTGCTGTACTTATTGGAAATAAATATGTCCGTGAAAGTATTAGTTATTTTTCTCTTTTAAATAGGGAAACTTACTTTTTGGCTTCAACTCTTAATAATTAAAATATACAACAAAAATTTTTATAAAAGTGTAAGACATTTTTATAAAAATTCATTCATTTAACTACTTTTATTAAAACTGTTCTTAGTGCACTGCATACTTGTTAACTGAATTCATATTTTACTGTACATTTACCATATATACAGAAAATAAAACCATATATCGATTTTCTCTTGCATTAACTACAATTTAAATTAAACTATATTCAAATGCAATATTTTAGCAACTTACTATTTACAAAAACATTCTAGTTTTTTGACAATCACATCAATAAATAGCGTCCTATACTGAGACGTAATGAAAAAATATACTAAAACTAATTACATATTTGCTTATTATGCATTCAGAATTAAATATTCAAAACCGGATGCACAGCAAAAATTGTGATTTAATTGTGATATAACTGAAATGTTTCATTAATAAACACAAAACTATAAATTTTTATCTCAATAAAGCAATTTGGGAAAAAACAACTGCTATTATGAGATTAAACATTTTTAAACACTTTATTCTTTGCATTTTAAAGGAAACTGCAATGACATAAAAGATAAATATATAATTATGTTTACTGTAAACTGCTTCCATTATAACAGTCATTAAAGCTTTTTAGTGAAATAAGAATATCACAACACAATTATACTTAACTGGGAGGTTTTGACTACTTTTTCCGGTTTTATGATTGTTATGAAGGTATTATTTCCAACTTTTAGTAAAATTTAAAAAAAATGTTCGTCATTAATGATTAAATTGATTATATAAAAGATAGCAAATTACTTATATTAATGGATGGAAAAATAATTAAGTAATAACTTTATGGAACAAACATTATTGCAAACAGCTTCTCATAAAATTATTTTAGAAAGCAATAAACACTTAGCTACATTTTTAAAGCGAAGTATTTCTTTAGTAGAATGGATATAGCAGCTGTGGTAGAATTTCAAGTTAATGCAACGATTGGTGGTATTTCGGCAAACTTAAAAAAATGAAATTGTGTGTTTCGGTTTCCACTTTAAATGGACTGTGGATGTTAAATAATTTTTTTGTTATTTATTAAATTAGAATTAATAAACGTTGTGCGAATACATTGAATAAAAACAAAATTAATAATATGGGATAGAACGATTGGCACAGTTTCAAAATATGAAGTTATGTGTTTCGGTTTCCATCATGTTATATAGTGTTTTTTTAATTATAAAATTAGAATTATTAAACTTTGTATGAATGCATTGTGAATAATAAAAAAAATAATACGGATTGGGTGATTGGCAGTATTTTGACATAGTTTGAAAAAGGTGAAGTTGCGTGTTTCAGTTTCCATTTTAAGAGGACTATGAATTTTAACGTTTTGTTAATTATTAAATTAGAATTATTAAATTTTGTAGGAATACATCGAATAATAATAAAATTAATAATATTGAATGGGATGATTGGCGGTAATTTTGGCATAGTTTAACGCGAAACTTCACCTTTTTAAAGGTGAAGTTTCGTGTTTCAGTTTCAGTATTAAGAGGACTTTGGATGTTAGATAGTGTTTTTGTTAATTATAAAATTAGAATTATTAAACTTTGTAGGAATACATCGAATAATAATAAAATTAATAATATGGAATCGAACGATTGGTGACATTTTGGAAGAATTTTTTTTTTTAAATGAAGCTATGTGTTTCTGTTTCCATTTTTTAAATGGACGATGTCCATTAAGATTCCATTAAAATTCCATTTTAAATTGAAGAGTTAGGATATTCCATTTTAAATGGACTATGGATGTTAAATAATGTTTTTGTTAGTTATTAAATTAGAGTTATTAAACTTACTACGAATACATTGCATAAAAACAAAATTGATAATATGGGATAGAACGATTTGCAGAGTTTCAAAATAAGAAGTTATGTGTTTCGGTTTCCATTTTAAGAGGAGTGTGCATGTTATATAGTGTTTTTGTTAATTATTAAATTACAATTATTAAATTTTGTATGAATACATTGTGAATAATAAAAATTTAAAAATATGGAATTGGATGATTGGTGGTATTTTGGCATAATTTCAGAAATATGAAGTTAAATCTTTCAGTTTTCATATCAAGAGGACTGTCCATATTAGATAGTGTTTTTGTAAATTATTAAATTTTGTAAGCATACAACGAATAACAAAAAAATTAATAACATGGAATGGAACGATTGACTGAATTTTGTCAGAAAAGGAGAAGTTATGTGTTTCAGTTTCCATTTTAAGAGAAGTATGAATGCTAATTTTTTTGTTAATTATTAAATTAGAATTATTAAACTTTGTAGGAATACACCGAATAATAATAAAATTAATAATATTGAATCTGATTATTAGCGGTATTTTGGCAGAGTTTAAAAAGGTGAATCTTTGCGTTTCAGTTTCCATATTAAGAGGACTGTGGATGCTAGATAGTGTTTTTTACATTATTAAATTAGAATTATTAAATTTTGTAAAAATACATTAAATAATAACAAAATACTAAATTTCTGTAGGAATTATATAATAAAAAGATGTACTCATTTGTTTGTTTTTAAATTCATGTTTGAGACATATAAATTTTTACACAAAAAAAAATAAATAAATTACTCCTATCTTTAAAATTATAACTTTATCAATTTTCATTTTCCGGTTTATTTCATTTTACGTTATTATTAACTTTATTTAGGTTTTATTTAAATTATATTTGGATTTATAATTTAAATTATCAAAATATTTAATGTTTCGATTTCCATTTAAGAGGACATTAGATGTTACATAATGTGCTTGTTCTTTATTAAATTCAATTTATGAAACTTTATACGTATATATACTGAATAATAACTAAATTTATAATATGTATTTTTTTAAATAACATGATTAAAAGAAAAACTCATTTATAAATTTTGAAATGTTACTTTCGTTTGAATTTTTCTACAAAAGTTATTCCAAACTTTCCTGATATTCCTTATGGTAATATGTGTATCAATTTTAAATTTTGTGTTTATTTAGGTAATTTTAATCTTTATTTAAATTTTCTTTAGCATTAGATTGTTGTTAGACTGGTTAATTATTTAAATTTTCGAAATTTGCAATTTTTCCTGAAACTTAAACATACAGACATTTCCTATTTATTAATTAATACCTTACTCAATTAATAATAAAGACTGAATTAAATAGAAAATTACTGATCTCTTAACTACATTAATTTAAATCATTTAATTTTTTCAATGTTTAAATTTTCAAAATTTGCAGTTTTCATAAAACTTCAACATGCAGACATTTCCTATAAATTAATTTTTTATTAATGATATGATAAATAAAGAATTAGAAAAAAATTAATTGATCTCTTAACTATACTAACTAATTTAAATCCTTTAATTTTTTCAATTTTTTAATTTTGAAAGTTTGTAATTATTCATTAAACTCAAACGTGGAGATATTTCCTACAAATTAAATTCTTATTCAATCAATAATATAATAAAGAACGAATTAGAAAAAAATTAATTGATCCTTTAACTGTATTAGATAATTTAAATAACTTTTTAATGTCCTTGTGTGTCTTCTAATGCAAAAATTGATGCGTGTTTCATTTGAAAAGCACTGTGACAGTAATGCTTTCATATAACGTTATATTTTCATAAACCGTTATCTTTTTTACATATTCCATACGCCGATACTGTTATACAATATACCTTATTACGTGTAATGTTAGGGTGAAAGCGGAACCAAGCGGAAATTACGATAATTTTAAATGAAAGCATTCCCGATATTTATGATAGTCTGTTAAAAAACTTTGTAAAAGTACAAAATATTTTTAAAATAAATTTTAATGTAATATAATTCGTGTAGTTTTACAGTAATTTATAAGTGTAGAAAATTTTATAAATGGAGACTAATAGTTTAAATAGAGTGCTGCTCTTCGGTACCGGAGTTCAAGGGTTCGAATTCTGCTGCTGGTATGGATGTTCACAACAGTTGGGATTCAGTTTTAAGCAATAGATCTCAGTATCATTAGACCTAAGCAAAGTGGCAAAGTAGTGGGGCTCCAAACCGAACCAAAGCAGACCTAATAATTCAAAAAACGCTTTATAATGACAACAGTTTAATTTCAATTCTAAATCGTCTCGTCGCCTCAAAATTCCAAAGTAGGTCGATTCTTTGTGCCGGCTTCCAAGTCGACAAATGTCAATTCCACTCGTTCGTCGCTTAATTGAAGCGAAAATTCTAAATGAGGGTCATTAGTGGGAAAAGTAATAGATTGCATTTTAAGCACTTGTTTGAATTCCGAGAATGATTCCCCAGTTGGCGTCAATCTCAACTCACTCAGCCAACAGGCTTCGCCAACTTAACTTCATTAAAGGATTCACTTTTTTCTACACTTGTTTTTTGAAGATTTTCTTGGAATGGATTTCACTAAAGTTCTGCTTAAAGCTCCATAATAAAACGAATGCTATTTGTTTGTGGGCTAAAGCTTAAAGTGGAAGTTTCGGAAAGTGAAGAGATATTTTTAAACTGAGGTATTTGGATTATTTATTCGTGGAAAGAACTCGTTGTTTTGTTCAAAGGGTTTGTCGATAATGTTCCTATATTTAGAAATTAAACTGAATCCATGTACTGTAAACTACAAAACTATACTTTGTTGATGACATTTGTTATGTTATATTTTTTGTTTGTTTAAGGGGTTAAAAATTGTCTTAAAACAACTTTTAATGGAAAATTGTTTTTTATTTTTCGTCTTATATCTTTATCGTAAATAAATGAAATTTTCAGTATTTCTTCTTTATTTTTATATAATTCCTTTTGTTGAATCTCCTTTATTTTTTTTAAAAAAAGAAATTTTTATCTAAAGTGAGACACGCAATACTCAGACATACAGCACAAAGTAAGCTTCATTAATAATTTTTCAGTTTTTGCATAATAAATAGGTATTATTTTCCACCTATTCAAAATTTTGAAAATGACACCAATATTATACTAGGGAATTGAATTTTTAAAAAAGCTAAAGTAATGTTTGAAAATTCCTTTCCAAATACTATAGATGTTAAATGAAATAAACGAAAAAAGTAGGTAGAATTTCATCGTAAGTCTATGGTGCATTCACTGTAAAAGTTTGAAATCAGTATGCTTAACACTAAAATTAAGGAAGGGGTCATTTTGACACCTAGCGAACTTTTATCTCTGACAGCTCTTCTATTTTTTTTAAATATCTTAATCTTTTCTTGACTTTTCTTAAATCAATGTGATTTACGAAATAGTAAAGATTTCAAAAAAAAATCGTATTTTTATTTTAGCCCTCACAAATAATTATACCTAGAAATATGGCAGGCTATATACTGATATTGAAGACAAGTGTAAACTTCATAATGACTCTTTCACTATTTTATTAGCAGAACTGGAAGCATTCATAGCGTTGTTGTATGTATGGGGGCATTAGCCGCCAAGGGCTTAATAATTCTTAGTTTCTGGTCCAAGACTTGGGGACCAAAGTTTTTTCATGAAACTATGAGTACAGATAGGTTTTCGGAAGTTATGAAATTTCTTCGTTTTGAAAATAAACTAACAAGGTCTTCACGTTTGCAGTGTGATTAATTTACACTAATATCCGAGGTATGGAATACTTTTGTAGAAAAGTGTAAGCTTTGCCGCAAACCAAATGAAAATATTACGTTTGATGAACAGTTATTCCCTACAAAAACAAGATGCCGTTTTTTGCAGTATATGCCTAACAAGCTCGATAAATTCGGAATAAAAATTTGGCTAGAAGTAGATGTTAGGACAAAATACTTATTAAACGGATTTCCCTATTTAGGAAAAGATGAAAGGAGATCAAGTGATCAAAGTTTAGGAGAGAACTTAATAAATCGTTTAATTGATCCTACATACCTGCAAAGTCGGTATATTTTTAAAAACAAACTGTAGTTGTCATAATTTGCGTTATTTAATTTATTTTTCACAAATATATTATATCATATAGAGAAAGATGCAGATATCTTATTAAGGGGTCAAAATGACACCAGCCGTAATTCTAGGTATAAAAAGACCACCGTAATTCTAGTGTAGTTTAATGCATACAGTGTGCGCAAATTGATAAAAAAAACATTTTTAATAACACGAATTTAAAGTTTTATAGTTTCTTTAAAACCAACAATATTAAATACAAATATTGTGTAAGTTTTACAGATTCTAATTCGAATATTGATTGAGGTTTGTTAACAAAAAAAAAATTAAAATGTACAAAAATATTAAAAATGTAAAAATAAAGCAATCGAATTTTTGAAGATTTAAAGATATGTTATCAGTTTTAAATACTTTTTAAAACAAAGGCCTGCAACTGTTTTTTTTTAAATCATTTAGGTAATTAAAATTTAATTTTAATTCAGTAAAGTCCTAACTAACTTTTATGCAAAAATTCATCGCATGCATAAATACTACTAATTTGTTACAATAGGGCAAATGGATTATCAATAGATAAAAATATACTACAGTACGCTGAATATGTAAATTTAGGTAAAAAAATATGTCAAAATGTAAAGAAAAAGAATGAAAACTACAGGCAGTGAAACATTTAAAAAATTAAGAGTACACGTATTCATACATTTTTCATTCGAGTTTTACAGTAAACATTGTAATTGTTTTGAATTTTAGAATCTAATTTAGAACATATTCAAACACTTACAATACGTTTATACACAACATTGATATAAAATTTAAATCTTCTATAGTATTTTAAAGTTTTTTAAATGCTAATATTGCAATTCAAAAAGTTAACTGAAATTTAATAAAGTGTTTTTCACAAAATTGTATAGGGATTTTCAGATATCTTGAAAACGTTTTAAAATATTTACACATACATGTATATGTATATATGTAATCCAGAAATTCTAAAACTGCCGGTTATATTAGATTATTGCAACTATTCTTTTTACTTGCCTGGGCTACTGGGCAAGGAGAAACCTATGCAGGTAGACTAATAAATAATGTTGCGGTTGCCACACATTGAAGAGAAGCACAATTTTGGGAACAACTTAAACCTTTATTGAGGAACTGCTAAAAAGACATCTTTGCCAGTCAACGGCAGACAAGAGAATAATACGAAAAACACTTTGCTGGAACAGAGGTGTACCCCAGAGCGACAGAGAGAATTTTCTCAAGGGACAAGAACCATTGTTTGTTATTTGTTAATTTAACTGTAAGGTCAGGGAAAAAACTTAGCCATTTGCCGGATGCAGCTGGAACATGTGTCGAATGGACAGAAAATTTACATCTATTGCACACAAAACAGTGGTAAATGTGTTGGAATAATTTTAAGTCGAGGACACTCCATTGGTTAAGACCTTTTGTGGGTTCCTTAAAATAGATTTTAAGGAATGGGAGAGAGGAGGTTTTTAAAGAGATAATAAAGTGAAATAAGTTTGATATGTTGCATATATATGTATATATATTGCATATATATTTACATATGTACGTACGGATATATATATTAATAAATACTTACATATGTGTAAATATGTATATATATATATATATAAATGTATATATATATATATATATATATATTATATATATATATATATATATAAATGTATGTATATATATATATATATATATATATATATATATATATATATATATATATATATATATATATATATATATATATATATATATATATATATATATATATATATATATATATATATATATACATATATGTGTGTGTGCAAGAAACCAGTGAAAATATTGATACATGAAAAATTAGTTCCTATTACTTTATTTTCCCGGGATTTCTGGGAAAAAGAAAACCAAACTGCAGCCTTAAAGCCATCAAAGAAAACGACGTCCAGCGTTGTTTAATTCCATATTTATTGAGAATGAAAACTCGTCGGTTTACTGATCGTCTGTACAGTGCAACAGTTCTCAAAGATAGCTCGAATAATATAAACATTTGTTGTCGATGCCGTCCTCAAAGCGAACGAATCACGTCCTTTTGTTCTCATTGAAAGTAAGGAGTTTCAAAATTTTCTGGGACACAAAAGCAAAATTTGATCATTTAAGCTCGTTTGAAAGTACATAGACAACAATTTAATTATTGCAGAAGCAATGCCATTTTTCTACAACAGCTGAAAAATAGAGCCAGATCACAAAAAAACTATCACTTGTTCCAGCGTTAGTTTTGATATCTTTAGAAATATTCTTCTAAAAATGAATACACCAACGGTAACGCTCTTATATTTTTCCTATTTATATTTTTTATAATTTAAAGAATTCTCCTTACCTAACTTTTACATTAAATGTCTTTTAACTTTTAGTTCAACAAATTAAAGACTATTCAGATGTATCAATTTTTAATAATTCCTTTTGTAGAATTCAAAAATATGCATTCTTTATTTATTTAAAAATTTTGTCGCATTTTTAAAAGTAAACATATTTTTTTATATAAGTTTTAAAAATTCATCATATTCTCTATACTTTTAAAAGTAAAGAAATCTCTTTCTCTGATGAAAAGTTCTTTTTATGTTTTTATGCTATTTTTTCGTAACACTAAAGTAAAATCTGTGTTACAATGTTAGTATATATATATTTTTTAATTTTGAGAGAAAAGTTTCTGACTTACTAATAACTACACTGTTACAGTAATATATACTTTCATATCTTTTTCACAAAGTATCCTTTGTATTTTTCATCAAAAGTGCTTTTCTATGACTTTTTTTTAATTTATTTATCTTTGTTTTTCTTAAAGCGATATGCGCATTTACGATCTACCTATAAAATACTTTCATATATTTTTTCTCTCTTTTCTGATAAAAAAAATATTTTCTTGTCCTAGCAATTAACATTTTAATTAGAAAATTTAATTTTTTTTCCATCCGTATTTCATCTTTCTTTTGAGTAGCAATTTTTTTCAAACTACTCTGTTTAGCATAAAATGTTTTTGATTAATATTTTGTTTATTCTCTTTACTTTGATATACAAGTAAACATAAACGGTTGTTTTAATTTTTAGTAACAAAACGTTTGTAAAACTTTTATCTTTAATTAAGAAGGTTGTTATTAATTTTCTTTTACGCATTTAAGAAAACAGCTGACTTTCAGCTAGGCAAAATTTGGTTGAAATTTTTAAGGGGTCTCAAGAACCTTAAACCTTCAAAATTTTTGAATTTTCAAAAAAATATATGCTATCGATTGAAATGTTCTACAGTTTTTTAAAAACAACAAAAAAATTCTACTTAGTTCAAAAATTAGGCTTAAAATATAAAAGACACTCTAATGATTTTTATGCGTAGCAGTGAACTTGGCAGTTGTTTAATTATTACTTTTAGTTGATTTTTCTCAGAATACGAATTTTAATATTGCAAGCAAGATTTCTAAAATTTTTTTTATATTTTTGCTCAAAATTTTAACTACTTCCATGCAATTTTTTTTTAACTAAAATTATTTCTATGAGAGAAATATTTTTTATGTTTTAGAGCAAAGTATATGGGAAATCTACCCTGAAACAAGGATAAAATTTTAGGTATTTTGAAAATATAAAATATGCTTAAAATTATGCTTTTTTTAGATCCAATTTTAGTAGCATGTTCTTCATCGAAAAATTCAAATATTAACATTTATGTGCAAAATATTTCTTGTAAACAAGTACGCAAGTGAGAATAGTTTTAAAGGAAAAAGAATTCAAGTTAATAAATATATATTTTTAAAAAATGTTCTTTTTGATTTTATAGGTATGTAAAGATAGTTTATTAAAGAGATATATGACAGATTTCTAAAAAAATTCTGATATTTTAGTGTAAACCAAAAAAGTTATCGAAAAGCAAAAAGTAGTAACAAGACCATGAGTTTCTTATGGTTTAACATTCATGAGCCCCTTAAAAATACGATGTCCTTTGGCAGATTTGGTGAATTTATTGGCGATGTTTGCTAAAACACAAACGTTTTGCATCCGAACGTTCTATTCATTGCTTTTCTTTGAGACTTTAATTGATGCAGGGAGCGCCATTGTAATAGAATTATTTACTCTTACTTATTTAAACAAAACCAATTAGAAAACGGGCATTTATATTAATGGACGACATTTAATCCCTCAATAGTTTACAAAGCCAACAGAGCCAAATTATTAAAAATTAGCCACAGTGAACCATTAATGATTCACTATATCTAACTTTTTTAAACATTACTACCATTTAACACATAAGAAAAGGGTTGCACAAGTTGAGCACAAGTGGTTTAGACACAGCGAGATCAAGTGAAAATGTTAGGCTGCCATGCATAGAGCTTTATCGTCAAGTTGTTGGGAGTACCCAGTTTTTATGACAAACACTTCTCGATTATAATGGCGACCAAAAAGAGTCAAGATAAAATTCCTCTAATTTGGCTATTAAATAGTATATATAACAAAATATTGATTTCAGGATCACGTTCTTAAAAAATAAAAGACTGCTGCCTTAAAAATTAAAGCTTGAATATACTTAAGTTTATGTGTTAAAGCGGTTTATGAATGCATAATTTGAAAAAATATATAGCTGCATATATATTTTACTCTTTTGCTTTATTGTTACGTGTTACAAAGCTGTATAATACTTCTTCCTAAAGCAAAAAAAAAAAAAAAAAATTTAAGTTTCAAATGCTAAATTTCTATTTTTCCTAACGCAGCATACACTAAAAATACACATTTTGAGTTTGTTTCTCAAAATTCTTGTCATTTTAAGGAAATAAATAAAAAAATGTCAAAATCTCGAATATAACCTGCTGTTCATGTTACCGAAAAAGAATATTTACAATATCTTTTACTTTTTGAACGAGGAATGTCTTGAATTCGCATGTCATAAAAGGAGAAAAAGAAATTGTAACTTTGATTTTGTAACTTCATGTGTATAATATATATATATATGTGTATATATGATGTCAGAAAGAATAAAATTGATATATTTTTCAATGAAAGTAAAGGAAGCGCTATAAAACCTTTTGAATATATTTGGATAGTTTCTCCCACAATTTGCTTTTATTCAATTTATATATTTTTTGTCAATTATTTGTAAATGATTATGTAATTGATGGTGTAAATCAGCATTTCTCAAACGTTTTTTGACGTACCACTTGGTTGTACATGAAAATTTGTACCACTTTGTAAAAATAATTGCATTTTTCGAAATATGTTAATCGAATGTGTTTATTTATTTGGATCATGCATTTTATAGAGTGACCATGTATTCAAATCACATAATGAGATCAATTTATTTGAAACACGTTTAAAGGTTTGGACGAATTATAAACAAACTTTAACACACATGTGTTTGTTCAAAGTTTCATTTTTTACTAATGATTATTTGAGAATGACTTGAACTGCACTGTGAAGAATTTACAGAATTATATACGAAAAACAAAAGCTAAATCTTAGTATAAGGGTAATATACAAAGTTCACCTTACAGAAACAAGTACACACTTGCTAGTAAATAATATTTGTAATTGCATCAAGTACTATTTTAATAATATTTGGTTAAATTAGTATGTTATGTTTAGGAAAGACTTTGTGGGGAAAGTTTATGAAAAAATGAAAAAATCAGATAGATAATTTATACAGGTACACTTTGCTAAAATCTATCTTAAATTACAGGAATTATTTTATTTTCTTTCTTAGTTTATAAAATTAATTTCAAGATCTATGGTGCCAGGCAATGGCTTAATTCGGTGTGGCACTTACATTCGGAAACAAAGTTCGAAGAACTCCAACACCGCTATTGACATGCCGAAAGATAGCCGAATTAATTAGTGCGCTGATCTTCGGTACTAGATACCCATGACTTCAGTAGAGTTCATGGGTTCGAATTCTACAGCTACCGTAGATGTTCAAAGTGGTCTAGAATAGGTTTTAAGAAGTTAGTCACAATCTCATTAACTTTGTTGTAGCAAAAAAAATAATAATAATAAATAGTCCGTATAATTCGGGGAACCAATATGTGTGTGTGCGATTATGTCATGGCATAGTAATAATAGATCAATCTATTATTACTATGCCATGACAGTTTGAAGGAAGCAGGTAACGCATTTTGACTCCACTTTACACCTTTCGCATTCAATCTTCAGACAAAAATAATTCTTCTATCTTGATGCACGAAAGATTAAGTATGGATCTCTATAATTACATTTCCCGCTTTTTTTCTAACTATATATTTCTAAAAACACTGAAGTTAGTAGAATCGGCTTTAACCAGTCAGTATCAGTCTGATTAGTCCTCGTGTAGAAGATCAGTATTTTGTAACCCTCCAAGCCAAACAATACAGATATTTTTATGAAAATAAATGACTGTTCTGCTTCTTGTTTTCTGTGTTAAAATTTAAGAAATAAGGGAGAGCTGGCTATACTGTTGTGGATGGAATTAATACGCAACTAACTATATTACACTCTACTTTCATTTCAATGCTGGGAAATGTAAAATAACCACGGTTTGGGACTTTAACACTAAAACATGATGGCTCATTTTGATCCCAAAACTATTTCGTGTCAAATTTTCGCAAAAAGTGATTATCGAAATTGAAATAAATTTCTGGATTTAAACTAATTTCATATCTTTAAAAACCTATGAAACTATAATATTCAAAAATCTGTGCCTATGCAAAAAATAGTTCGTGACTAAGGTTACAAGTACGGAAACAAAATTGTAGATATTTGTTAGATAGCCGTATAATTCCAATATCTAGAAAATGTTATATATATATATATATATATATATATATATATATATATATATATATATATATATATATATATATATATATATAAGTTGCCTTAACGGAACTGATTTGTGTAAGAAACTTTGACTGAGAAGAAAGTAAATAATTCTATTAAACTTATAATTTTAGATAGTGGAATATTATATTATTTTTTATTAATCATTATGCTAAATTAATTTCTAAAAATAAATAAATGTTATTGCATATAAATACAGCATACATTTTGTATATAATCAAGGGGTCATATTAAACGGGTTAGTTGGACCCTGACTGCTGTTTTAAACATACCAAATTTCCGCGGTTCTAGTGTTAATCGATTTGCTGACTCTATCCGCAGGTTTGTGATTTTGCAGGTGTTGATTGTACTCCCTCGGCAGTAGCACATCCCCCAATTCGGTGCGTTATATAAACCTGTCAGTATCTACAGGTATGAAAACGTCTTTAATCTAACCAGAATAATTGGAGTCTCGCTATATATAACTGTGTAGCTTGCATTCCTAGATCTTCCACTTCCGCAGTACGGTTGAATATAATGGATAATAATGGATACTTTGAGGCGGTTTCCAATATAATAACTACTAACCTCAGTATAATCAGATTTGCGGCCATTTCGATTGTGACAGAAAGTCGATTATTCATCCTCTCAATTCACTCGGCGTGGTTAACGTTTCCTATGTAATAAATGGCAGTCAGTAACTGGTGGTTCATGGTGTAATTTGGATGGGTCTTAAGAAAATGGCAACGATGGCCGAATGGCAGAGCGCTACTCTTCGGTTCCAGAGTGCACGGGTTGGAACTTCGTAGTCCTTCATAATTGGCTTTAAGTAGTAAGTCCCGGTCTCATTAACCCTCATGTAGCAAAATAGTAGAACGTAGCAGTCCAAAACAAACTGTCCATAGTGCGGTTGGCGATCATATTATGCAAGCCACGGCTGAAGCATGTGGCTTTCATGAGTGAATTGTGTAGCATTTATACAAATAAATGTGTGTACGAACTATGATAAACTAAATCTCACCAATAGTTACAAAACAGTAAGTAAATATTTACTTATTTTCTTGTCACTGAAGACATATAATGTCATTCACAAACAAAATATATATATATATATATATATATATATATATATATATATATATATATATATATATATATATATATATATATATATATATAAATATTTTACTATCTCAGTTAGATTTTTTATTAAATATTTCTAAAGATTACATTTGTTGTTTTTGCCCTCAATGCCACTTGGCAAGATAAATATTTTACGCGGGCAAGAGGACACACAAATAGCGTGGAATGGGTGTGCCTAACGTTTGACGAACCCCTCTAAATTTGAACGTCTTAGCTCAATCTCATCTTACCAAAAAAAAAGTCTTAACTCAAGTCGGTCTTAGTAATTTAGAACCAGGAATCAAGCAGAAGCAACCCCCAGAAATATCGTTTGCGTACTTGGAGCAGCACATGGTGATCCAAAACATATTTTACGTCCCCCATTCATCGTTAAATAACACGGAGAATCTTTAAACGCTTCGAGCCTCGAACTCGCAACTCTTCATTTACGAGATCGCTACTTTTGTCAACTGTTTCTCTGATAGAATGTACTTGCTGATATTGTACAATTCTAGAGAATGTTACATGGTATACTAAGAGCTTGTGTCAGTTACAAGAGATTCACACGGAGCTTTCATTTTCACACTCACTTTTAGCAGCAGTAAGCAAGCACAAATATTTCAGACCCGTATCCAAAATTAAAACGACCTGTAAAATTTTAGAAAGAGTATATAACTATGATAACTAGTAAAATTACATGTAACTGAATCAAGCATGCAGGCATGCTTATATATATATATATATATATATATATATATATATATATATATAATGTGTGTATATACATGTGTATATATATGTATAAATATATATGTGTGTACATATTTTAACCTAAAAAATGACCGACCTAATTATGCTTATCTTCAAATATTTTTCTAGGGATAATATTCTGGAATTTTCCATTCTTTTTTTGGCATCCTTTTCTGAACACCTCAGTAAATATCTTTTTAGTGAATATGTTTTTCCTATCAACTTGTCGGCTTCGAAAAGCTAAACTTCCTGTTATATAAGAACT
>CM063498.1:7756955-7764455 GCA_032207245.1 Pardosa pseudoannulata
TACATATGTACATATACATATATATACATATAGATAGATAGATAGATAGATAGATAGAGATAGAGAGAGAGAGAGAGAGAGAGAGAGAGAGAGGGAGGGAGCGAAGGAGTGAGAGAGAGACAGAAATAGATTTATAGATAGAAGTCATGATGTCATTTTTAAAATATTTTTAAGATATTCCGATAGAGCAAATAACCTATTATCCACATAAAATTCAACAATTTATACACATTTATTCTTTCTGTCTTTCAAAACTGACGGCACTTACGACAAAAACTGAAACGAAAATCACTTAAGGGGAAAGTCCCATCCTACTTATGCAGAGAGGAGTTTTCACACTGAATAATTTATTCGGCATATTTTATCGGATTATTATATCTATTTTCGGAGGAACAGATTTCACTTCTGATTTATCTCGAAAATAAATTGTAGCGAGATTTCGCTCTTAATATTTTGTAAATATTTTTGGAGAAGAAATATTCGACGCATCGGCGTTGGATAAAAGAGATAATAAAGGTTTCCCCTTATTTTGAATTATTCATTGAATGTATGTGTATAGCAGTTCAATTACGGCAGTACAAGATGTTTTTCTCTTACCCAACCACTCATTCTCTTATACTCGGAATGGTTTTTTTGGCCTTCCCACATATAACAGGAGGTTTCGTGACGATTTTATTATAGAACACCATATAGACTTTTTTCCAACGCAGCATTCGAAACAGACATTATCCTAATGCCTTAACAAGTCTGCGAACCTGTTGCTCATTTAGCAGCACTCGAGGAGCACGTGTAGCTTAAGGTATGCTATGGACGCGAGTAACATTACACCCGATGGGTCCTCGTAATTCCAAAGCAGAATACCCGCAGGCTTGACCTGCCAGCCCCAGAGGTATCGTTTGAGAACTTTTGTTTGTGATCACAAACCTATTTTACGTGCCCCAGTTATCTTTAACGAACACACCGGATCTTAGGCCGGCTCCAGCCTTGAACCCGCAACCTCTCAGTTATAAGATCGCTGTAAATTCCGACTGAGCTACCGCGGCTCTACACTGTGAAGAATCCCATTTGTCCGAGCACGCGCCAAAACAGCTGATCGTAGTACACTTATTTACCTGGGCAATTGCGTCGCGTCGCAGAGTCTGTGATCTTGACAATCGGACTGAATGGATGAATACGCCCCTGATGGATCTCGTTAATGAAGGCATGGAAATTCCGGGAATCGACAGCCAGCGAATGAGAATTCAGCTAAAAAATATAATTGTAACTGTAGCTGGAGTTCTCAAGTAACTGGGATCCTAACTGACCCAAAAAACAATTGGCGGAACCGTAACTGATCCCCCAGGTATAAAAATCCTGCAATTTTGCGACTCGGGGCTTTTCGTCATTGGTGTGTTGTTTTTTCCTTGGTGTGTTGACCTCGTGGAGGCTTTCGCCTTTTTTACCAAAACCAACTTGCTAGTTCGGGAGATTCGTAAAGTCCTCTCACATAGGGAGCGGCAGAGTCTCGGATACCGAAAGGCGGATAAATTGGGTTTGATTGCACCCTGAAAAGCCTCCCTATTTGTAAGAGATTATTAAATCTCTTGTTATTCTTTCGACTGTGATCGTCATGAGGAAGTTTTACCGGCAACCATCCTTTGCAGTTCTACATGATTTAGGAATTAACATTCCTCTGTAAATAGCCGTAGTTAATCCAGAATAAAAGTAAATTTCCAAATTTATCTTTGACTGTGATCCATTATTCACGTTACCTCTCACTCGAGAATATTGAAGGCGTCACAACACCATATAGATGGAGAACATTATTTTCTAAGGTGGATAATCACAAATGCATTCAATCCTTAATCGTGGATCTGACCCAAGCCGGCTGATTTGTTGCATGAACCGGTAATCAAAATACAAGACGGTTTATGTACATATTAATGAGAATGTTATTTTTTTCTCATTTGCGTTAGATATTTTGTGTGGCCAAAGTTTACAACGGAAGGTGGTATGACATCATCTGGATATCAGGTGATACAAAAAATGTTGCCAAATTGCTAATTTTTGTGGTGAGGTGATTTAGATCATTCTAATTAATATAATTAATGTAAATAAAACTTGTAGTGAAATGCTTGGGATCTAAATCTGACCTCATCACATCTTTTGTAAAGGAGAGAACATAGTTCGGGGACCAAGCAGCAGCCTCACAGAATCCAATTATTTAGAAGGTCCAGATCAGTGGTGGGACTGAAGTCAGCATTGCCATCCCACCGAGAGTACACGCAAAGGTGTCTACATCCTTTCACCAAATCCAAGTCTGAAGAGCTCCCGGCCAGCATACAGCCTTTGCACAACCCTTCAGATACATATCCCTTTGCAGATCCACAAAGGTACTTTTTAGAAAACTTTGAATTTGGAATTAGGTCCTCTCTCTTCTTTTTTACGTAGATGTTTAATGTCTGATTAATTTAAATTTTGGATAAGGTGGTACATAATAGAAAATTCTTAAAGGCAAAGTTTTTGAAATTTGAATCAACTTTCGGTACAGAGATATATAAATAGTATAACAATAAATTGTCTTCTTTTATTTTTCTTTCAAAGTTGTCAAAATACTTTCAAAGTTTGACTTTCAAAGTCTTCTTTCAAAGTTGATAGTTTTATATCAACTTCGTTATGTGTTTAACTAAGAGTATAATATTTGTTTAGCAACTTTTAATTGGCTTATTAGTTTTTTTTTTTAATTTAGTCTGTAGTCTCTCAGAACCTGTGGTTGAATTTAAAACTTAAATAATCTACACAACGCAATACAAATAAACTTATTCGTAGACTAACTAAATAATAACCATTATAAATACAGCACAAGTAAAATACCAAAATTTAATAAGAACTACACGACAGTTTTAACAACAAAATTCATACACATTTCTTCGATTACAACATGATTAATAATCTATCACAAATGGTCTACATTGTTAATGAAAAGAAAAATAGTTAATAGTTAATAGCACGTAAAAAGTGACTGTAAACATATTTTTAAACTTAATAAACATGTTCTAGTTAAGATTATAATTCAATGTGTTAAAATGTTCGTTCCATATGTCACAGGTTGATTGTATAAAAAAAACATTAAAATGAACATACACTTGCTTGAAACTTACTTTATGATAATTGAAATCATATGCCATACAAAGGATTCAAGCCCATGAAGTCTGTTACCAAAAATCTGCGCCCTAAGAATTCGGCCGACAGTAATAGAAGAAAACTATTATTCGTAACAAATTGTTTATTCTATATTGAGACAAATAATAGGAATAGTTTTAATATAAAAATAATAGAAATAATAGAATAATAAAAATAATTGAAATAGTTTTAAAATAAAATAAGATAAAATTATTGAAGGCCAAATGATTAGGGTGATGATTCTGGGTATCGAAGTTCTTGGGTTTGAATCCCATTGTGGCACGAATGTTCGTAGCCGTTCGGTATAAGCTTTAAGCTGTAATGCCCGGTCTCATTACTCCCCGTGCTGCAAAAGAAAGTAGGTCGTAGAGCTAAAAAACAAACTAAAGTTGTTTATCGTTCTTTTATCAAAAATTATATTTTGGCTTCCAATAAAAAATAATGAATATTTTGGTTTTCACGGAAAGCTTTTAAAAACATAGTTAATTAAAAATGCATTTTGCATTTCTTGCCTGTATCTTCTGTATACACTGGAAAAAAATGATATTATGACAGTAAAGATTAATATTGTCTCGAATAATTACTTTACTCATCAATATTTCACACGATATGCTTCTACATCTTAATTTTTTTGTCTTTTATATCAAACATTGATACATTTTGAAAAAAAAATATCTGGGAAGGACAACTCTTGATGAGCTAAAGTTTTATTTTTCATACCATCTTTTTTTTGTACGCATATATAAAAAGTAAAGGGATTAATTTTTTTCAAAAATATTTTCGCTGTCTTCAGTGTAGAAGCAGCAAAAAAAATTCCAAAGAAATAGTTCTAAAAAAAGGTCTGTTCTCGTTTTTTCTATTGTTTTTATTGCTCTCTCGGTGTAGGTTAGCAGGAACAAATAATGGATGTATTGACATTGATGTATTGCTCTCAGAGGAGAAAAATGCGTTACCGACCTGCTTAAATACACACGCGTTTTAAAGAGGAAAATGCTTTTTGAAATCTTTAAGACGGTAGGGGAAGAATTAGATTTTGGGATCACATTGTTTATATATATATATATATATATATATATATATATATATATATATATATATATATATATATATATATATATATATACATGAATATACATGAATATATATGTATGTATATGCATATGTATATATGTATGTATATGTATATATGAATGTATATGTACATGTATATATGTATGTATATGTATATATATATGTAATATGGGCGAGACTCATTCAAAATCATGACACAGTTTATTTCTGGTCCGTATGAAATCCGTACAACAGGCAAACACCTTTACAATTTCGTACACACAGACAATGTGATCCCTCACATACACTTTTCAAGTAGGGATCCCTAAGGTAAAAAAAGACTACGAATAATACCTAAGCGCAATTGATCACGTGATACAAAATACCCATGTTTAAAGAGAACGCTCTAACTATTGGCTAAAAAAGTACAGAGGGTGAATTAAGTCTATAGAGTGTCTGGAGGGAAAAGTTAGAATTACCGGGCAAACTCCGAACTCACTTTATGAACAAAGTTATTAAATTAATATTAATATACGTAAATAAGGGATTTTAATATTACATATATATCTATATGTATAATGTATGTATATGTATACATGTATGTATATACATATATATATATATATATATATATATATATATATATATATATATATATATATATATGCATATGTATGTATATGTATATATATGTATATATGTATGTATATGTATGTATATGTATGTATATGTATGTATATGTATATATATGTATATATGTATGTATATGTATATATATGTATATATGTATGTATGTATATATATATATATATATATATATATATATATATATGTATGTATGTATGTATGTATATATATATATATATATATATATATATATATATATATATATATATATATATATATATGTGTGTGTGTGTGTGTGTGTGTGTGTGTATAGGTATATGTATGTATATAGTGGTGAATTATATAGAAAAATTATTGTTTACATGAAAAAAAAATATTAACGGAACTTACTTTGCACTGTACAAAAGCTCACAGTGTATCAAAAAACAAGCACTCACTTTTCACTTTATGTAAAGAAATATTATTTTTTAGAAACAAAGTTAATTCATCAGAACTATTTAAATAAAGGTATAGAATAAATGCTAAAAATCCCATGTGTTTACGATAAAAAATAAAAAAAGGCATGAAAAGTTTTGAATTATGGAAAAAATTCACGTTTAGAGGTGAAAATACATAAAGATGACATCTCACCTTCAACTTTTTTTGAATATTTAAATGTAGATGGCAGCGCTAATTTTTATACCATATATGGTAAAAATGTAATGGTATGGCATTAAAATGGAATATAATATAATAATATATCAATATAATAATTTCCTCTTCTTAATACTTTTGTTGTTTTTTATTCGGTATTTGTTAATAACAGAAACTGATGAAGATATTAATTTAGTAATTATTTTTATAGTGTTTGGAGATGGTAATATTTTTATTACTTCAAGAATGGTAACGCCTACTTTGGCAGAGAAATTGCACTCTATTGTTAGCATTCTTGTTTTTAGGGATTATTTTTAATTCCACTTGTATTTTGAGGTATCTAGCTTATAGCCCGTCATATGACGGGATCATTAAAATTTTTAATCTTCTAGAATTGTAAAGTACCGTAACAGGTAAAAAATGGTTTATGTGTTGGCTGAGAATTATCTAGTACACGCTGAATATTTTTTTTATGTTTACTGACCACATGTTAGTTTCCAACTTTAATTTGTCTTGTCATATTACGTGGAAGGATAGACAGAAGAGGTTTTAATATTGAAAGTGATTATTTAGCGGAATATAAGAACGATGTCCAAAATTGAGCGAATCGATTGCAAACCGTGTGGTTATATATTAAAAACAAACACTCAAACGAACAAACTTCTTAATTTTCAAAAGGATATAACTTAAAGGCTAGATATTTATGAGTCCGTGAAATAGACTCATAGACTTTTATGAAAAGAATTTGTTGTGAATACCGGTGATAAAATTTTCATTGCAACAAAAATAATCGATGATTAAATTTCAAATTATCCCATATGTACCTAATCTATTATTTAAGCCAAACATAAAAGAAAATTATTTACGTAATATCTAAGTTCAGTGATAAAACGCATGAAAATAATGCAGACGATATTTAAATAATTTAAAATAAGAAATGATTCAATGAGATGGTTAAATGAATGACATCATAATGCTAGAAGAAAATGTTATTTTTACCTATTTATTATAAGACAAATTGGTAAACGTAATCGCCTGATCTTAACTAGGGATAGTAAGACTTGAAATAATGGCATTAAATGCTAGAAAAGGGGAGAAGGGGTGGATTTCGAACGTTGACGATATTTAAATAGTTTAAAATAAGAAATTAAATGAGATATTTAAAGGAATGACGTTATAATGCTAGAAAAATAATGTTATTTTCATCTAATTATAATGTGATAAATTAATGAATTTAATCATCGCCTGCTCTTAATCGGGGAAAATAGGGCTTGGAATAAGAGCATTAAACGATCAAAATGTTTGGAAGGGGTGGATTTCGAACATTTTTGAAGTCGCTTTGAATTTTGCTAACCCTAACTCATCAAGAATCAACATGGATGCCTGTATGTTCCAGGGAAAAGCGCTTCATAAATTCGAGGACAGACGGACATATAACTTAGGCTATTATTATACGGGAGATTCTTCAATATTATAAGTAATTTTGGATTAATGAACCTATTATTTCTTTGTCTGTATCGAGGATGTGTGTTGTGGTGCACTTTGGTTTTAAGCCCAAATTGGAGTCTCAATTTTCCAAGGGTATTAGCAAACATAGAATACGTTCCTTTACTTTTTCCGTTGTTATCTGAAACCTGGTACTTTTTGTTTATTAACTTTATAATTTTGATTTTACTTTCCTTATTTCTATGACTTATATTAGAATTATTACAACTAAATTATTTATCTCAAATTTCCATTTTACCCCTTCTCATTCTTTCATACCTCATTTCTCAGCCATAAAATTTTAGATTTTTAGGAGTGTTAGCCGGCTTAAATCCTTTTAACCCGTCTCCCAAAACTTACGCTAGAGTAAATGTTTATTTTCTAGAATATTTGCAAGAATAAATACCACTTTTCCCAGCTGTCTCAAATAATAATTTCACCTCTTTAATGTCTAAATTTCTGCACATGTGGTTTTCTGACTCAAATGATAAAAGTTCATTTCTGACTACCAGTGCTGCTGAGTAATTTCTTGGAAAAAATTCA
>CM063498.1:7769455-7771955 GCA_032207245.1 Pardosa pseudoannulata
TAAGCAAAACTAAGTAAATAAAAACAGAGATCAAATGTTAAAAGTCTTATATGTTTACAATCATTATTAAAAGAGATATGATAAAGAATAAAATAAGGAAAAAAATTTATTTAAAGATACTTAAATTTAATGTGTTACCTTAAAGCACTAAAATAAACATTACACTATTAAAATGTAGAGTTAGGAAACATTTGAAGTGAGTAATTAATTTATTAGGAATTCTCTCTCGATCTTTTTGATCAACCCCAATGATTCCTTATTTGTCAGCCTTTTGTTAAGTCTCCGTTTAGATTGGTTGAAACAGAATGAGCGATCATTATTTAGAGAGATGCCTTGATAAATGGTCTCTCGCAGTTCTTCTGTTTGATAAATCGCTCGCCGCATTTGTGTCATTTGTTATCTTCTTTAACAGATGATCGTGACAAATGAATTCAAATTATTAGAAGCGAGGATGACACCACAAATTATTTATAACCTCGGGCTTTAAAATGCAATTCTTTCGCGTTTTCTTCCACTTTGGGGCTCGCGATGATGTATCGCGAGAGGTTGTTGCGTTTTAATTCGAAAGGTGGCGAGACAAAATAATTTAAAATGAGACATTCAAGACCCTTCCGAAAAGTAATGGATTGTTGAATTTAAGAAAATTGAAGTAAATTGGCTATTTTATGAAGCAAAAGCACTTATGGGAGGATAAGTCGAAATGAATATCAGATATTTGAGGTAATTTTGCTATTTTATCAATTAAAACCTCTTATAGGAGGATAAGTCGAAATGAATTTCAGATATTTTTCGTTAATTTTAAATTTTATGAAATAAAACATCATATAGGAGGATAAGTTTAAATGAGTTTCAGATATTTGAAGGGATTTTGCTATTTTATGAAGTAAAACCTCTTATAGGAGGATAAGTCAAAATGAATTGTAGATATCTGGGGTAATTTTGATATTTTATGAAGTATAACCTCTTATAGGAGGACAAATCGAAATGATTTTCCCAAAATTCCCCCAAAATTTTAGATATTTGGGGTAATTTTGCTATTTTATGAAGTAAAACATCTTATAGGAGGAAAAATCGAAATGAATTTTAGATATTTTTCGGTAATTTTGCTATTTTATGAAGAAAAACATCTTATAGGAAGATAAGTCTAAATGAATTTCAGATATTGTTCGGAGGTTAAAGTGAAGACCTTACACTTCGTTAGGTACTCCGTTAAACCCAATTGCCTTGACCTTGACCTAAATTTCAGATATTGGGGTATTTTTGCTATTTTATGAAGTAAAACCTCTTATAGGAGGATAAGTCGAAATGAATTTCAGATATTTGGGATAATTTTATTTTAAGAATTAAAATCTCTTATAAGGACGATAAATCTTTTAATATTCAGTGGGCATGTATTTAGAATATGGATAAGCTGCAGTTTAACCAATCAACACTAAAAAACATTTGTTAGGGATACTATGGAAGCAGAAACCCGCATTTATTTCAGAGAAACATTGTTGTTTCGAATGCCACTTGGACGAGCCTAGCACAGGAGCCAGAGGCCACGCGAATTACGGTGAAAGGGTGTACCTTTCGTTTGACTAGTACCGCTAGAGTTAAATAATATGTTAGCTCAAATGGGTTGTAATTATTTAGAAGAAAGAACAGGTAAAAGTTCGCCAGGCTTGGCATGCCATTCCCAGGAATGTAGTTTGAAAACTTGGAAACACTGTGACCACGAACATATTTTAAGTGTCCCAGTCACCCTTAAGAAACATGGTGGATCTTAAGCTTTTTCAAGCCCCAAATCCTCAGCCATCTAGTTACGAGATCACTGCCTTTGTCAACTGAGTTCCCGCAACTCTCATTAAATTTATTCACAAACAAACTTTATAAAGTTTCAACTAATACATGTGGTCTCTAAGCAACTTTGTACTTTCTAAGATATTTTATTGAATGACGAAAAATTGAGTTTAAAATTATGAAATAAAGATGTCGATTTCTTAAATTCTTGGAATACTGTTTCAAATTTATAATTGCGAATAAATTTAGGAAAGAAATATTACTTTAATTTTACATCAATATTTATAACTAAATTGCTGTATATAAAATTTTGTGCCATTTTATTCCAACACGTTAAGTAGATAGAAAAATAAATTTTTCATTAAAATGCTGTATCTCTATTTTAAAAAATTCTAGGTGTTGGATAATAATTTTTTTTGACAAACATATATTTTAAAATAATTTATAATGCTTATATTTATATAAAATGATCCAGTGGCTTTCAAAAAAAAAATTCTTTCCTGCGATCTTTATTTTCTCATTATTTACTTTATCGTTGAATAGCTGTAGTCACAATAGCCCAAAAATATCTGGCATGAAATATTTATTTAAATCCTTTTGATATATTGTTAGGAGCTAAATTAAATCTTCCTTGGAATTCTATCCGACAGCGCCATCTTGCGAATGAATCTTTAGAAATCATTTCAGTCAAAAGTAAGAGTGCTTTATTGGTACTCTT
>CM063498.1:7779455-7781955 GCA_032207245.1 Pardosa pseudoannulata
TAACCTTATGTATATAGAGAGCTACAGGTAAAGAAATTTCAACAAAAATTCCATAGTTGTAATTCATATTAAATACTCAATATTTCATACAGGGTAGTTTAAATATATCTAAACATAATATAAAAGAATACAAAACGTAAAAATAAACTTGCTTCCATAGTGAAACATATTAAAATGCTGGTGTATGGCGTCGTAATGAAATTTTTCTCGCCTAATTTCCGTGGCAATATGTAGTTAATTTTTATTCAATTTTGGCAACTCTTCGAGGTCGAGATTGAAAAGGGGGTAACAGGATATTTTCCGGTATGATATTAAAATAGTTTGTCACGCGACGTTATTAAATGTTTTAGGATATTTTGAACAAATATGTTGGCATGGAAATTAATATAATAATGCTCTCATCCATCACTCCGCTGTTACGTGTCGAAACTTTAACTTGATACGGGGGGCAATATTTGTTCAAATTTCGTCCGTATATAAAAGATTATTCTTCTGATATAGATACATCTTTTCTATTTCGTCTCAAACTTTTCTTACAAAGTTTTTATGGAAACTTGAGCCAAAAAGAACGATTGAAAATATTCTTTTTGAGTACAAAACATAAAAACGAAATAAAAGACTTTATTAAAAGGACATAAAATCCTTAAACCAGAAAAATCTTCGTTATAATAGCCCATTTTTTATCCATCGGTGTTCGCGGGATCGAATCCCGCTGGTTTTCGTAGCCGGCTTCAAGCAATAACTCGCGGTCTCATTAGCAAAACCGTACTCCGTAGTGTTTCAAACCAAACCTATTTTTAATCTAATTTCAAATTAATATCTTTGTTCTATTTAAAATAAAATTTTTGCTAGTCAAGTTGTAAATAACTTTGGACATATATTAATTATCTTTTACTAAGCAAAACATTTAAAAAAGATTATTTATATGAAGTAAAAAAAATAGAAAGCTTCTTAGCCGCTGATAATATTTTGAAATTTGTTAATTAGAAACTAATTTTCTACACAAAATAAGGATCTATTTTTTTTATTCTGTGAAACTAACTTAATTGCATTAATTTGTGTGATATTTTATTTTATACCCTTCTACAGGCTTTTATTTTTAAATTATTATTTTTTAAATTTTCTTAATGTTTTTTTTAATTTTAAAATTTAGATTTATAGCATAAAACAGGTGTTTTACTTCAATTTGACATAAAAATTTTATTTCTTATAAATTTAATTCAAAAGTTATCCAAGGCATCTAAATTTATACAAACATCTAAATTTATTTTACAAAGCAAAACCTTATTTACACAAATTGAAAAAAGCAAAAATACCCTAAGCCGCAAAATAAATTTTGAAGTTTTTAAATAACTAATTTTTTATACAAAATAGAAGCTAACTATTTTTTTATTCAGGGAAAGTTAATTACATTAATTCGAGTAATAAATTTTATGAATTTTCAAAGTGTATTTAAATTTTTTTAACTTTAAATATGAAGTTTACATATAAAAGTTTTATTCACATATTAAAACAGATGTTTTACTTAAATTTCACATAAAAATTTAATTTCTAATACACGTAAATCAAAAGTTATAATGGGTTATTTGGTGTATACGTTCTATGTCAATTTAAAAATAATTCTACTTTAAATGACAAAACTTAATAACTTTTTGAAAAGTAAAGAAAACTGTTTAAAACTCATGAGAACAGAATTTTTTGTTTTTTGTTGAATGAAAAAAAAGTTGTTATAATGAAGATTTCATGTCTCTAAAAGTAATATGTTTACTTTAAAACTCTCAAGATTATTAAATTTAAAACAATTTTTACTTTTTTAATTTTATTAAACGTGTTTTTATTTTTGAAAAATTTATTAGTTTTAATTTGATTAATTAGTTAATTTAATTAGAATATTTTTAGATGGGGGTTGGTGGGTTGAAGAATGAAAGAATTGTAAAAATGAATCTGTATATAGCTGTTTTAGTGATTACGAAGTAGAATCTAACGTTGTTCAATATCAAATAATTTGACCCATTAAACTCTATTAAAGAAATTTTAATAGCGGGTTTAAAAATCTTCGGTCACTAATATTTTTGGCTTTAATGGTAATTTAATGAAATGTTATCACCTAATTGGCTAAATGAATGAAGTGTCATGCACTTAATTAAATTAATTTGTGTCTTGAATGACACTCTCGCTTGATGCATTAATTCTAGATTACTATCTTGTATACACAATCGCCAAATTACGATCTTGGCGTCTAATCAATGATACAAGCCGAGAGCTCCATTGAACTGCAAATCAGAAAACCTTAACGCCGTCATATTAACACTGATGCAGCGGGATAAACCTTTATTAGAATGTATGAATTATTAATATGCTCAACACTTTATTTATACAAAATAATTAGCCTTAGCAATTGAGTTTACGTATGCTTGGACTACTTGAATACGAACATACATGTATCCTATGTATGTATGTTCTTCACAAATAAAAGATTAACCATTTTTAGAGCTTAAAG
>CM063498.1:7789455-7796524 GCA_032207245.1 Pardosa pseudoannulata
GGACTGGAACCCATGAACTCCGGTACTGAAGAGCAGTATTCTAATATTCGGCCATCGTTCGGATACTATAGAAGCAGCAAGCCGTAATTACTTCAGAAAGTCTTTGTTGTTGCTAATTTTTACCAAATACAAGTATCCCATTCCCTGTGATTCGTTAAACTTTTAATCATAATTTAACTCTAACTATTTTTAATCTTGGTTACTTGATCTCGTTTTATTTTTCATGTCTGCAGCCCATGTGAGAGAAGTTTAGTTAGTAATTTGGAAATCGTATTTTTGTATGCTCCGTGGTTTTTTTTCTTCAGCATTTGAATAATTGTAAACTTTAAGAGATCAGGAGTATAAAAGGGGTACTTTACGTTCAGCTTTCCCTGTTGTTGACTGGTGATGCCTGTTGCTCGTCGTGCTTTTGCTTCGTCAATATAGTTTTCTTCCAAAGGTAAATTACATAAATTAGTTACTTTCCAGAATGTTTAATTTGCAACTTAGTTTTGTATTATCGGCCAATTGTTTTTGGATGTTCTTTTTAACTGTTTTTTATTTACGTTGTTTTGAGAAAGAAAAAATAATTTTTGATGTTTTTATATTTTCGTGTAACTTCTTAATAAAAACTCGGTCTTCAGTTAGGCCACGCTACTGTGCCAAATATCAATGGAAACTGGCTGATCGTTACTGTGCAAAAACTAATGCCACCTAAACGAGCCAAGCACGAGAGTCAGACGCCACACAAGTTAAGGTCAAAGAGTGCGCCTCTTGTTTGAAAAGCTCTACTATTGTGAAGGAACGGCTTTGCTTTAAGTGGTTCCTTGTAGAAGCAGGGAACAAGCAGGAAACTTCCGGGCTTGTCATGCACCCCTAGATGTATCTATACTGAAGTCTCGGGGCTCCATGTAGAGGAAGGGAGTTGTATGTAGGTTAAGTAATGAAGAGTCGGAGGTTTTATTTTAAGAGTCACCTCAGGTAGATAAAAATCAGACACTGACTTGATGGAGAGACATCCTTTTATTTAGTATTCAATCAAACAATTTTCTTCACTTTATAATCCATAAATAACATAGTCCACTTCTGCCTTGTTCTAATAGGAGGTAACTGAGATTCATTAAATTTTGCGTTGTTTAAAAGTATTAAGTAAAGGAGATTAAATTGTTGAATTATATAAAAATATGATGGAGACTAATTTGTTGCGTTATACAAAATATGATGGAGATTAATTTGTTGCGTTATATAAAATATGATGGAGATTAATTCGTTGCTTTAAGTAAAAATAACGCCAGGAAAACAGAACAAGGATAGAGTCCTTAGGCTAGCCAAATATCGAGATGGCTCCAAAGGAAACATTTTTCCGATTTCCGACAAAAAAAAAAAAAAAAAAAAAAAAAAAAAAAAAAAAAAAAAAACGCGCGTCGGCAAGGGTGTTAAAATTTCTTCGTTTTTTAAAAGTTACAAGAACTTCTAGTCTGCGCTCACTCCAAAAGCGCCGAAACACAGCCAGCAGGAGGGTTGCCAAGTGCCAAGAAAACCCCGCGCTCTCAAGGAGACATAGGATTCTCGCGGCTCTGACCAATGAAACGTCGAGACAAGGAGCGCGGAAAACAAAAACCCAGTCGTAGTGAGGCACAACCCCGGTGGTGTAAATTCGCCAAAGACTATGCGGAGCGGAGCTTGGCAACACCTCACAACGCGGCACTTTTCAAAGGACCGGCTTTCACCTCAAACCGGAACTTACGACTTCAGAAATTGTCAGAATATGAGCCGATGTGCACAAATTAGGGTAGAAAGGTTTATAGGCTGCGGATGCAGAATTGGACGCTCGGTCCGAAATTTAATCCCAGATCGGGGGTGGCTGTGTTTGAAGCGATAGACTGCTATCGTGAGAAAGCAGCTACAGCTGCACCTGCAAGGGTTAATATGCGAAAAAAGGTGAAAATGTAGGTTAAAATATATATATTCCACAAGGGAAATATGTAATGAAGGGACATGAAAAATCTTCATTACAGTATCGTTTGAGAACTTAGAGGACATTGTGACCACGAACCTATTTTACGTCCACCATTCACCATTAACGAACACAGCGGATCTTAGAAACAGATTGAGCCCCTAACCGGCAACCCTCTCGCGATCACTGCCTTTGCCGATAGAGCTACCACGGCTCTACAAACAACTTTTCTAAGCAATACGTTTTATACTTTTCAAATAAATTGTTATTTTTGCTCTCTAAAACGTTTTTAAATAACAACCTTAAATACGTTGTAGACTAAGGAAATTATTAATTTACAAAATATCAACATACAAATCTTACCAATTTCATTACGTATAACAGTATTTGAAACAAACATCATTTCTTTGCATTCAAAAATACAAAGATGCATTTATAAAATGAGAATTCATCTTTAAATCAAATTACTGCATACCGTTTTTCCAACATTGTTATCTTTTATTACTACGACTGTAATGGATAAGATTTCATTGAAGGAAAAGTTATTTTTTGTTCGTATATGATTGCCTACTCAATTTGTTTTTAACTGCTTCGTATTTTAAAAACGTAATTGTTAAATTATTTATCGTATTTCCATGCAATGACTTTTTGGTTTGCAGTTGGAGACTAAACAAGGCTAATTAAGAGACTCCCCTACGTATTGAAGAAACAGGAGAATTTTCTAAAGCTAATTAAGTTTTACAAAGGAGAAGAAAATTACATTTTTCTCTCTTAAATAATGGCGTCTTACTCAAAATATGTAGAACTTTTTGCTTTAAATTTTAACTTCCTATTATTTCTAGCATGTAACTTTTATTTTCCATTTGTTTCCGCACTAAAAATTAGAAATTCTGTCAAAACTATACAAGTTGTCCCTTTAAGGGTACTAACAGCTTTCAAATAATCTTCATTAAAAAGGGTTTTTTCTATTTCTTATAAAATGTTCTGCTCGGATTAGAATAAAGTTTTTACTATTCAAAACTTTAGAAGAGTTATTGAAGTATTGTCCTGTCATATAATACTAGAAGACCCGACAGACGTTTTGTTTTAACGATGTAAATTCAAAAATTGTAACATGCTTTTAAATAAATTATAAATTGGATCATTTTGAAAGTAAAGAAAAAATTATTTTAAAAATACTTGACGCCACCACGTGTACAGTCATCCTGAACGTAATTAGATTAAATTAAAATTCCAGTACCGCTTTTACGGGAATTTGATCCCGGGACATCTCGTACTGAAGCCCGTTGAACCGACTACTGCGCCACAGATACTTTGCTAGCGAAGGGTTTCGAGTGGGATTATAATAATCTCAATAACCCCGCAATTCTGGATTTTTATAAAAAAAAACATTTTCTATCGAATCAAATTGTGAATCTAAACCATTCTTGAATCAACTTAATTACATACACAAAATTTCATCAACATCAGTCCAGTAGTTTAGGAGGAGTTCTGTTACAAACACACGGACGGAAGAGTTTTATACACGAAAATATTTCAAAAATCTTAAAATATAGGTAGTCGTCAAACCCTATCGAATCAAAACTTTTATTTATATATCCGAACTGTTATGGAAAAAGTTAGATATCATAATATATAAATTATTATTTACTAAGTAACAGTGATATTGAAAAATTATTTTTAAAATCCTATTAAGAAGGATCTTTATTGCTCTTTTATTAAGATAATTAATATCTATTAAGATAAATAATTGCCTGACCAATTGAAGCATGAATTATATTGAATTCAAATGAATCCAAAAAAAAAATTAAATTTGGTTTTACATATTTTGATACATAAAAAGTGAGTAGAATTTAGCTCATGTGATGCTATAAATATTATTTATTAATTTATATAAATATTATTTATTTATTTTATTACAAAAAATAATTCCAATACTTTTTCTCCCAATGTTTGTTTACATAAGCACTTATTCATTTCACGCATTTTTGTTATTAAAACAAAGACAAAATACTCTTTTCAAAAATACAGACAATTTTAATATAAAAGTGGTAAAATATAATTAAGTGGACAAAATTGAAAAAATGTGTTATATCCGAATTTTTGATAAATTGTAATAAAATTATATAAAAGCTATAACAGCATAAATTATCTGTATAAAAACAGTAATTAAATACTGGACAAAAATTTTGTTCTTTATATCCGGGAGTTTATTATATGCTAGGTTTGCTCTATAGGTGTTCGACTGCATACTAGTTATTTAGGTTAAAAATGTTTTTTTAAGTTAAAAATTTTATGTGTTTCTCTTCTTGTATTCTAATGGACCAATTAGAAAGAAAATTAAAATTCTTCTGTTACAAAACAAGGTATAGGTTATTGACCATATTAAATTTCTTAGAATTTACTGTTAAATCAAGTTTTTAAAAGTAAATAAATAACGATTGCCGGCACATGACGTGATTTTTACATTTCTTTTCTTTTTTAATTGCAAAATACAAGTACGTTAATTATAAATCACACCACATAATTTATTTGAGAGTAAGAGAATCCGCAATAGGGATTTCAAATGGACTCGGGTTGTTATTGATTTTAAATGACGTCCTATATAAAAAATATGTATATTATATGTATGTTTTATATAAAATATATATAATGACGCTTTATATAAAAAATATGTTAACTCTCAAGATATTAGTAAATTTTTTTCACAAAAGTGCAATTAAACTTATAGTACTCTCTTTTCATAATAAGATGTTCTGATCGCTTGCAAGTGATACAAGAGCTATGATAACTCACCGTAAATGCAGCGATATCCTAATCGTAAATTATTATTATAATTTACCAGTACGGAATTACTAGAAAGACCTGTTATTTTATATATATGCAATACAGCAAACTAATAACTGACGGTCACAATAATAATGTAACCCCTATTGTTTTTACTTGCCCGGGCTACTGGGCAAAGAGAAAACTAATCAGCTAAATAATAAGATGACTAATAGTAAGATACTAATCAGTAATAAAGTAAGATGCAGTCGGGACACATTGAAGAGAACGGCACACAAGTCTAATTGAAATTTTATTCAAGAGCTACTAGCAAAAGGACATCTTTACTAATCAGTAAAATGTTCACGTAAACACGGGCTGGAACAGACTTGGACCCCATAGCGAGACAAAGACGAAATATTTCCAAAAGAAACTGAAAAATCATCAGTGAATTTAACTATTCGATCAAGAGTAAAACTGCGCTATTTTCCGGCGAGAGCTGGAAAATGTGTTGAATGGACAGAAAATTCACATCTATTGCACAGAAAGCTTTGTGGAATGAGTTGGCATTAAGTCGAGAGCACTCCTTTGAATATGACATTTTGTGGTTGGAAACATAGATTTGAAGGAAATAGAATGAGAGGAGGTTTTTTAAGAAATATTAAAGTAAAATAATTTTAATATATTACATGTATATATTATATATTTATATAATATATATATATTAAAATAATTATTGAAACAGACTAAATGTAGGTATACCTTGTATCTTTTGAACCCAATATCAAAAAATGATATCCTTCGAAACAAGAACAAAGATCATTTTAAATTTATTTTATTTAGTTTTTAGTTATGATAAAAAAAATAAATTGTTTTTATAATTTTGTGTTTTATTAAAACCATTTATTTGTGACAAAGTCAAAAGTAAAAAAGACAAAATAATAGATAAATATGAAAGTTTGTACAAACAAATACATATACAGGGTATCCCAAAACGATCACATGAACTCTGCACAGCTAGATTCCTCGTTAGTAGTACATAAAAACTGCCCAAAGAAGCGTTCTTGTACGATCCACAGTTTACGAGAAAAATACCTAAAACAAAGTATGACGTCAAGGCCGGTGCAAGAAAAAAAAAACACTTTATTAGACACACCAACTACAGTATTTGCGTATCTTTCCAGGCGATAATGTTTAAAACGTTCGCATGTCATGCCATGCATGCGCGCACACCATGGAATGACGTTAAGCAGCCGTTGAACTGTTATTTAAAAGGCTGCATCTTGCAGCTAACGGTAGTCTTCGTATGACGGCTGTGTATTCCGTTCGTGACTACTTCAACATGTACCTGATGTACGGCCGATGTAATAGAAATGCCTTACGGATTGTTAGAGAGTATGCCCGTGTATATACTGCTGTTGATATGTTCAATAAAGTGTTTTTTCTTGCACCGTCAGTGACGTCATGCTTTGTTTTTCTTATTTTTCTCGTAAACTATAGATCATACAGAAACACTTGTTTGGGCAGTTTTTATGTACTTCCAACGAGGAATTTAGCTGTGCAGGGTGTATGCGGTCGTTTTGGAACACCTTGTATATGTATGCTACAGTGAATTCATAATTTCAGTGAGTTTATAATCTGGCATCACGTTCAAGCGTATTTCAATCTAATTTGTCTCATTATGGGATGTGAATACATGGCCACCCTACAATATGCATAATGCAAATAAATAAACACATTCGCAATAATAAATTCTACGAAATACAATCATTTTTACAAAGTGGTACAATTTAGCACGACTTACATAGGTAGGGACATAAAAGGTTGGAAAACAGAAGATCTATAGGCATAAAAGGGACTATATTTTGTTAACAAATTATGAAATTGTTCTTTTAACGTGGATCATTGTCCATTTTGTATTGTAAAATTGATACAGAGCAATTTATCTATTTTAACCAGAATATATAAATACTTTCAATAACTTTTATTACCATAAGAAAACAATATCTTTCTCAATAGTTTTATAAAATTACATAAATTTCTCAAAGTTATGACATATTTCTAAACTATTTCCAAGTTTCATCAAACAGGATAACGATTAAATATAGCGGAAAATATTCTATTACTATCAATAGAATAATATCCTTCTCCCAAATTCCGATGTCAGAAATAGAAAAATATGTGAATACAGTGTCTACATATCTGATCCAAATTGGATGCTGCAATATCGATGATAATAATTCGATATATCTTTATCCTGTTTCTTTGATGCTTAGCTTCAATTTATTTATCATGTTTATATTTATTTAAACGGAAATAAGGATTTATAATGGCTGCTACTTTAGTATTATTAAAATATAATATAAA
>CM063498.1:7796624-7819124 GCA_032207245.1 Pardosa pseudoannulata
ATTATTAAATCATACCGGAAGGGGTTAAGATATTAGCAAGTTACAGAAAAACTCCTGATTAAATGTGTCGTATAATGAAAATTGAGTAAAACCAAATGCTTAAATGCAAGTTTAGTTAGCACTCTAATTTATTTCCAACTATGGAATCATTTTGGTACTCCTTTTCTAGAAACTTTTTGTCTCTCTGCTTAGAGCTGGTTTGAATATTTTTTATAAAAAAAATAACAATATAGTTAAATGCGATTATAATACACGAAAATGGGTACTTTTATGTTTACCTGTAAATGGAAAAAATATCGCTCCAAAATACCAAATATAGCTGTTTTACGTGTAAAAATTTAATTCAAATTAAAATCTCTGGCAATATTGGAGACATCAGCTTTTCGTCACTAATTATGCATTCCTAAAACGAATATTGGGTGAAGTAGTGAGTTTAAAATTAATCATATGTATATATTGCCTGCTTTGATAACCGTTTTATGTGGCCATACATATTGATTACCCCTCTCTCAATCTCTTTGGTAATTTACGTCTCCATTGAGACACCCTGAAGTTTACCTTAACGAATTCACTTTAACAAATTACATTTTTCTGCGCATCCCCTATATAATAATAGCATAAGGTATCTGTCAGTCTGTCCACGAATTAATAAATCGGTTGGACCTGGAACGGATAGATGCATTCATATTGGATTCTTGATCTGTTAGGGTTAGCAACATTCAAACCTGGTAAAATTTATCTTCTCCTAAACTATCGATCTCATTCTAAAATAAATTGGTATAAATATGCTTCCTATTTGAGGGAAGCCGAACGCTGGCCGATTGATTAGAGCGCTGACCGTCGGTATCGGAGTTCGTGGGCTCGAATCCCACTATGACATGGATGTTCGTAGCCGTTCGGAATCGGCTTTAAGCAGTAGGTCCCGGTCTCATTAGTCCTCGTGTGCAAAACAGTAGACCATAGCGCTCTAAACCACCACCACCCTATCACAGGGAAACATACTAGCTCCGTTTACATGTGCCAGTCATGTACCCCTCTTTTTACCCGGGTAAAGGGATTTTGCTTGGAGGGTCGGAGAAACTCGTTTACATGGTCAATTATTTCTACCCTTCATTTCGCCGGGATCGACGCTAGAAGTCACGTGATCACACGGGACGGAAATCATCTGTAAGCGCAAAGGATGATGGGAAAGGAGAGTAAACTTTGCTATTACCCGGGTAGAAAGGTGGGTTCTTTCTACCCCTCCATTTTTTCCCTAGCTAGGGATAATTCTTGAAAGGGGAGTACAATTCGCGTATCTACCCTGCATTCTACTCTGCTTTTGGCACATGTAAACGGAGCTACTGTCGTCTTTAAATCCAGCCCTTCCTCCTTTTTCGAGCATTTCAGACCATTATATCAAGACTTTTTTAAGAGCAAGTGATTAAATTTATCGATTTATCACATAATAAATACTTGAAAATGACAATTTTTTCCAGCATTATAACGTCATCCCTTTAAAAATCTCATTTAATCATTTCTAATTTTAAATTATTTAAATATCGTCTGCATTATTTTCATACGTTTTATCACTGAACTTAGATATTACGTAAATAATTTTCTTTTATATTTGGCTTAAATAATAGATTAGACACATATGTGATAATTTTAAATTAATCATCCGTTATTTTTTGTTGCAAGATAATTCTCAGCCAAAAAACAAACCATTTTATTACCTGCCTCATAGGGTACTTTACAATTCTGGAAAATTAAAAATTTTACTTATCCCGTCATATAACGGGCAGTATGTTAGTTATAGAATATTCTTTTATGTATGCCTACTTTCAAAAGGATTTTTTATTTTCCTACGAGAAGATGGCGTAGCAGGCGAATAACGGGCAACTGATAAGAAACTTTTCTATATAATTCAGTTAATTCCCTATTTCGATACTTCAAGTAATTGATTTAATCGATCATACGCCCAACTTTTCCTTAACGGATGAAAATGAACACGTGTTTTAATAACTTTTATGAATCCAATTAATAACTTTTAAAAGCTTGTTTAGAAGTGGAGGTATATCTAGCAGATTTTTCAGACATTACATTTAAAGAATTTATCTTTGGAGTTCCAAATATCTTCATTATCTTTAACGTTTCAGAAGTATGCCCATTAATTAATCGGCCACCTCATTTTTGGTAACTTATTTTAAGATCCTCAATAATTTTAACGAATCGATAACGATTAGGTATGGAAAATATCTAGTTTTACGATGCAGTGAAACAGTCTAGAATAGCAATGTGTAAGTTATTGGAAGTTAGATAACAATAGTTTAGAACAATAGGAGAATTTAGTAAAGTATAAAAGTGAATGGGGAAAAGTTTTGGTACAGTACCGGTACAGTTGTGCTTTAAAACAGTGTTGAATTGACAATGGGATATATGTAACTGTTGTATGAAAAATTGAAATTATTAGTATATTGTAATACTATACAATCTGCTTTTATTTTGTTTGGTTTTTACCTCTACAGTCTGTTTTTTAACTTGAGTCATGAATCCGGGAATACCTGATTTAAAATGGCTACTAACATCCATGCCTAATGTGTGATTTAAATCAATCGAACTCTGGTACCGAACAGCAACACTCTACCCTTTTGTTGAATTGACCATATAACAAAGTAAATTCCTTTAAAAAACGTATAAAATTGTTTGTATAAAACACATCGTAAATTTTAGAACTACTCAATTTTTAACCTCTTTATTCGTTATTAATACAGAAACTTTAGCGAGTGCCAAACGATAAATCAAAATCTAAACATAAAAATAAAACGTAAAAGAATAATAATCGTCATTTAAATTATGACGTCATCAGATCATATTTCGATTTCTTTACACACTTCGACCATTCTTTGGCTTGTTTCGAGAAATTTTGAATGAAGAGTGATTATGCAATGTAAAAGTTAAATATGTATAATAGTTGTAGTATTGAGTAAATTCTTACAAATCTATCATGGAAAATCTTTATATATCTATGTAACTGTTTTAAGATAGCAAGAAAAGAGTTGTAAAATTGTATCTTACCTGATGTTTAAAATTATTGATGAACACAATGATAAAAAGGGGAAAAATGAAGCTCACTTACCTAGAAAAAAAATATATATATAAAACAAAGATTTAAAATTTGAATATTTTGTAACTTCACCATTTAATAATTGAACACTATCAAACACTCCTAAAATATACGTGTACTTTGTTTCTTACAGTTACTAGACTAGTAATTCTATAAAATTGAAAACTTTTAAATATTTTATTAGATATTTTATATAAGTTAAAAACTAAAACTTTTCTATCAGTCATTCTGAATTTTCTTTTTTCAAAACTAGAAAATTGTCATACAAATAACTAAACATTTATTCAATGGTTGTTTATGTTGGTAGTTTTTGTTTTTAAAAATCAAGTGGTATTTATTTTACTCAAACTATTCCCTATACACAGAATTGTGTGAAATATTTCCATAAAAAAAACTCCCAAAATATTTTTTACTGAGTAGCTAAAAAAGTAATTTTTATACATGTTTAACAAATTCCATTTCTTTCCTATTTAATACTTAAATATTCATAACTATTCTTATGGCTACATATAACTACGACGTGCTGTTTTATATACATCTCCGTAGATTGACTTTATTCACTTCAAAAAGAGGCATATGAATTTTTGAGCATGTTTAACTGGTGTTTAAGTAGAAGGAATAAACTTTTGGGGTTTGCAATAATCGTGTTTATCAACGCTTTTTATTGTAGACTAGTCTATCGTATACGACAGGTTAGTTTCAGGAGTACTTAAAAAAATGCAGGAATGCTTATACTAAAACATTACCCAGATAATTCTACCTGGTAATTGATCAGTCTACCATATAATTGTTGAATATTATATATTTTGAATACTTTACTTTAAATGTACTCGGCACTTTTTTTTACACAAAAACATGTTAAATTATGTCATATTAAAACAAAACTAAACTGGTTATAAAAAGTTATAGGTATGACGTAATATAAATAAAAATACAGTTTATTATGAAATAAAGTATGAAATTAAGGTATTTGTATGGGAATCACATTGAAAACGCAATTTTAAGAAATAAAGGGATTTTAAAATATACCAGAAATTTGAAATTAAAAAAAAACATTAAATTTTGGATCATTTAGTATAAAAATGTAGTAAAAAGGCGAGAAAAAATGAGTGAAATTAAGAGAATATAAAGTATTTTAGAGACGTTATTAAATTATAAACAGAAATTAAGATAAAGCTTAATTAATTTTCTTGGAAATCTTATCTATTCATAGTTTATCATCTATTTTTAAAATTATGAAGGTAATAATTTGAGGAAAGGATATAAACAAAGGTGTATATTTCCGAATTAAAAGATGTAGATAGATCCATAACCTTCAACAACCATAACCTTCATAACCATATGTTATTCAACCATAACATCCATAACCTTCAACAGGTTATTTAATGGATGACCTGTAGTGTCATCCATTAAATAAATTTTTGGATAATTCACAAATTAATAATTTTAAACCCCTATATTGATATGTTTAATTGATATATTGAAATGTAGCAATTCGTGAATGACGAAAGTTCTTACAAATACTAAAAATAAAGTTATGGGTAGATCCAAAGACAATTTTAAAAATTGATTTTTAAAATAAAGTTCTGTTGCGAAAATTTTAGATTTAGTAACTTTTAAAGCAGCAACTAGCAATATATATATATATATATATATATATATATAATATATATATATATATATATATATATATATATATATATATATATATATATTAAAGTTGGACGAATAAAAAATTAAGATGATTACCATATTCAGAGTTACATGGATTTTTTAGAAAGCTCAAATTGTGCCATTTTATATCAATGAGGAACATTTATGTTCGTTTAGAGACCAAACGTTTATCAAAATCTAAGAGATTTTAATGTTGACAGTGATTTTTTTTAGTACATCGCAGAATGTCTGTCCAAAGTTCATGACTAACTGCGACAAACCTTCCGGCTCCCTTCTATATATGGAGAGAATACGTGAAAAGTGATACGATGATGTTTTCAAGTTAAAAAAGGGTACAGAAGTCTAAGCTGTTTGATATTGATGAATAGATTGAAGCACATTTGGACCACACAGAGAAAAGAACCTGTAACTAGCATGATTATACGAATGTTGAGCAACTTTTTTTCGGAGATAACTCCAAGTTATCAAAACTTGTTTACAATACGTAAAATGTTAAAAACCTTATACAATATTTTTGAATGACAAAGTTGATGTTTACGTGGACAGAAAGATGCCATTTGGTCTGAATTATCATCGTTTTAGAAAGATATGTTTCAAAACTAGGTTAGTACATCTATTCTCACAACCTCCTCCAGGATGTGAAACGATTTCTTTGGATCAAGAGTACTATTTCTTTGCTTGGTGTTGGTTGTCTAGTAATTATGCACGTGTGTGTCAAATGTTCTTACTATTAGGGCATATTTGTCATTTTATTAAAACCTTATTCTCTGAAAAGTACTTGAGTTTCATGAGAATTATTTCCCTGTTATCAAACATGGTTATGAAAAAAAGAGGGTGAAGTAGAACATTTTCTTTGATACTTTTTCACCCAAATTCAAAATTATTGAATATTTGGAGTAATAGTCCTGACTTTGGAGTTAATTTCCTCCAGAAGTCATGATTTTGGGCTTAAGCTGCTCTGGGGACGTTTTAAACTTTTCTCACACGTTCATGAGAGCTCTAGAATTTGTTTCGTAACACAGTGGTAACATTAACACACTGTATGCGAGACGCGTACTAGTACGTTTTCTGACGATTGATACTTGAGCGCGGGACACGCACTAGTAGGGGTCTGAGTAACAACATGGTTTGTTTGTGGGTACAAAAATAACGGTACATACAGGAAAACGAAGCCGAATGTTCTTGTCTACTACATAGATGCTGGAAAATTTTAGACAAATAAAAATTAGTTTTTACATCAATCGATGTGATATCACAGAACGGGAAAAAATTAAAATTATATACTACTATTTCTAATTGATTTTTCATATTTACAATATTTTTATAAATTTATCCACTAAAAATATATGTTTTGTTTACAAAAATTACAAAAATCTTATGGCTATTATTCATATATTTTTTATTTATATATTTGCTTATATATTTCCATATAAAATACGAAAAGTTATTTAAAAAATTAAATAATTTTCGATCTATTGATTTAACCGAATAACTAAATCGACGAGCAAAACGCCCTCTCCCAGTACAATTGCTCTGCGAAATGTACCCGCACACAATGTGTTAATAGCACTTTGTTATCCTTTAGCGACGCTGGATGTGGCATACAGAAAGTTTACAAATAAGAATAAGTCGTTTAAGTTATAAAATTATTCGTATACAGAAATAATATAAATTCTACTTATTTCAACGTATTCCTAATTTTAATTTTCAATTATGTGGCAGATTTATCAGATTTCTAAACAAACCTGACAAATTACACTATTGATGTTTTAGAATGCGTCGGATTATATCCAAAATATAACTGGTCAAATAACACTGATTATCTGAAGGGATGTAAAAGTTTGAACCATACCAATGGCGCATGACCGTGTGAACATGACAATATTTATATGACCTTATGTCGCCTAAAATATGTAATTAGGTTCAAAGGCACTCAAACCAGGGTGGTAAGTACCGTATATTTCCACGTATAAGGCGACCTTCAGATAAGACAAGGTATAAATTTTCAACCATTTTTTACAATTTAAGCATATATCCGCCATATAAGGCGACCCCAAGATTCTCAATAATACTGTAATGCGTAGATATACGGAACTAACAAATTTTATATTTTAGCACCTTACAACACCAGAAATCGCTTAGGACGGATTGCTGTCAAACCGGGTGGTTTAACTTCAGAGCTACAACCTTTAGATGTCTCGCTTAATAAACCATTCAAAGACAATATGCGTGAACAATGGAATAAATAGATCAGTACTGGCGAAAAGTTGTATACAAAAGGTAGAGCTATACGGGCCGCATCACTTGATATACTGTGTACTTTTGTCATCAAATCATGGGAAAAAGTGAAAGTGGAAACAGTGATAAAATCGTTTAAAAGGGGTGGGATTTCTAATGCTATGGATGGCACTGAGAACGATATGTTTAAGGATTCTGATGATGACGCAGAATTCGACTCATTACGTGCAGAATGGGGCCCATCTGATGAATTTAACAATGAAAGTGAGAATGTGCTTGAAACCTCAGATTATGAATGTGAGGATTTTGCAGGAAAACATTGGTGAATGACTTATTTTATAATGGTGTTTTGCAATCAACATTTTTTTTGTACCTGTCATACAAGACAACGGATTTTTTTTTTTTTTGGGGGGGGGGTCATTTTTAGATTTTAAGTATCATCTTATACTCGAATATATATGGTATTTTCTTTATTTCATTGGGATTAGTATATTTTCCTTCACTTATATATTAATCTATATATGCATTCATCTATATACAAGCATACATGTACATACCAACAGGGTATAAGGAATAATTACCTTACTGAAAAAAGGAAACAAATTCATTTAACGTAATGAGTTTTTTTTTTTTTTAAGGAAAATTACTTTGAATTATTTCTGCATTAGCCGGGTGTGGATTTTTCTCCCTTGAAAAGAAACACCGTCTTACACGCCGGTAAATATGAAGGATAGATTTTAATTTGGGAAATGAATGGAAAATAAGGTATTTGCTCCACATAAATGAACTGTTGCCATTTAGATTTTGTATTTAAATGCATTTTAAAAGCGGAACCCGTGGGGAAAAATGCACGTTGCGCGAGCTAATTTATGATTTAACAAAAGAAGTTGGAAATGTATTCTGAAAAATTGTCTTTAGAAAATTTAGGGAAGTCATTTTGTTAAGCTCATTATCTTGATTATGAATTTGTTTCTTAACCTCTCTTTTAATCTCATTTCTTATATTTAATTTATATTATTAAAAGCCTTAATAATTTTTACAATTTTAGTATTTTAGCACTTAGCACTTGGCATGTGGGTATACTTCACTGTCAACTTACGCGTGCAGGGGGCGTTTTTTCGTGAATCGCGCGAAAGTTTAGTTATTCAGAAAAATCGCAGTAAATGGAAAACTACTTTGTTTTTATGAACGTAACTTTTTTTATTTTAAACTTTAATATATACTGTATGATTATTTAATAAAAAAAAAACATTTTTACGAAATCACAAATATAAACGGATTTTTAAAATGAAAGTCCGATAATCTGTCAGCGCATATTTCTTCATCACTATCTTTGTCACAACGGCTCATTTTATCAATTTTGTATTCAACAATAAAAAACCAATCTTCAAATGGAAAAAACACGACTTGCACGTTCTGGAGCTAGGAATTCGATTGAAGACGAAATAACGTAACAAAAGATCGAGTAACTCGACAATCATAACTTGTGGAGAGAAAAAATTCAAAACGTTGCATAGCAACGCAAAACAACACGCATATAATGTCACACATGCATATAATTATACGTATTTAGTAGATTTGTGGTGGTTAGCGGGTATCCACCACAAATTTACTAAATACGTATTTTTACGTGACCCGCGCTCCAGTGACAGACTGCAAAAAACTTAAAAATACGTTAAAAAAGTGTTAAAAATTTTACGGAGAGGGGATTTCTCCATTACAAACTTGGGGGGGGGGAGGTTCCATGATAACTTGTACCTATACTATATTCTCCAGTAAATTAACTTCATGATACCATCTTCTACTTTTGGCATAAACGGCACATTGCAACTTGATTATTACAAATGTTCGTGACAAATTAAGCTTTACAGTTTTAGAATATTCCTAAATTTTTGGTTGAGACCTGCTCAAACGTGCAAGCGATTGAGAATCAGGCCTGTATATTGCCTGAAAATATAGTTAATTAGAATATTAATAATCACTGGATATATAATTAAGGAGAATATGAATATTGTCTGCAAATATAATTAATAGAATATGAATATTGCCTGGAAATATCATTGTTATAAATAAATGTACATGTAAAGTTTCATAACTCCAATTTAAAAATTGCCGACTTAAAAGAACTAAGATACAAATGCTCTTGACAAATTAATCTCTACAATTTTAGAATAAGCCTAAATTTCTGCTTGAGAGCTGCACAAACGCGCAATTGAGGGAGAATATGAAGCCTATATATTGCTTGGAAAACTCATTCTACGAAACATAGTTTTAATAATAAAAGTTTAGAATACTTTTCTTTACAGCCTTTTTCTTGTGGGAGACAGGAAACATTCAGAAATACTGTTACATTTTACCATGAAAATAGACTTTTAACGTGCTTTTATGTTTAAGAAGTTAAGGATAATTTCTGCGAAATGTTTGTGCCATGCTTTCTTTAAAAATACTCTTGTAATCATGGAAATATTCAATATGGCTTTCTCTCATGGGTCGTAAGACATACTGCTATGAGTTACATGTTTTTAAGAAATTACGTAAATTAGTCTCGCCATTCAGAAGATGAACGTGCGATTTAAGACTTTGTGTGACAAATACAGTAAAAGGAATGACAAAAATTGAAGTAAAACCATTTTAATAAAGTATTAAGATACATCAAGAGCACCCCTTATATAATAAGATTAAGTTATTAGTCTGTCCTCGAATTTATGAAGCTGTTGGACCTGGAATGGATAGAGGCATCCATATTGGGTTATTGATGTGTTAGGGTAAGCAAAATTTGAAGCGAATAAAGATTATCTCCTAAACTATCGATCCGATTCTGAAATAAGTTGGTATAAATATGCTTCATATCACAGTGAAAAATACTGTCGTCCTTAAAACGTTCGAAATACACGGCTTTTTTTCCGAGCGCAAAATGATATTATTTCAAGCCCTATTTTCCCCGATTAAGAGCAGGAAAGTAAATTTATCATTTTATCATATAATAAATTGGTTAAAAAGTAACAATTTTTTCTAGCATTATGACATCATTCCTTTAACTATCTCCTTTAGTCATTTATTTTAAATTAATTAATATCGTCTGCATCATTTTCATATGTTTTATCACTGAACATAGATATTACGTAAATATTCTTTTATATTTTATAAAAAATTAAAAAGGTATCGGTACTGGAATGAACAGTATTTCAGCTTTTAAAAGTACAGAAAAGAGATGGTTATCACAAATTGAAAAAATCTAAGTGTTTTAAATGGTTAAAAAATAAGTTTCAAGTATTCATTTGCTTCTTCAACACTGAAAAGTCAATCTAGTTGTTACTTATTTCAGCTCTTCAGTTCTATAAATTGCTTTTTCAATGGTTTAAAACATTTTATTTTTCTAATTTGGGAAAACTCTCTCTTCTTTTGCAGAGCAATCTTTCTTTAAAAGTAAACAAAAATAGAGGTTTTCCCCAAATTGGAAAAATTTGATCATTTAAAATTTGTAATTTGCTTTTTTAGCGATATCAAAATTTTATTTTATTAATTTGAGGAAGACCCCTCCCCCCTCCAATTACTTTGCATCAAAATATAGAGAGAGTGATACAGAAATGTGCCTCATTCTGGTGCCAATATCTTTTTGAATTGTCATAGTATACGTATAAACTTTATTAACCCCTTCCGGTATGATTTAATAATGAAAAACTGTGCATGAAATAACCATTTAATTTTTATTTAAAAAACTTGTTTCATTTTACAATTCTTACATATTCTTAATTAAACTCCACTTTTTACATAGTGTTAAATAATATCAGAAACATTAAAATTAAGAAAATATCAAATCAAAACATTAATAAGGTATACAGATAATAGTCTTCAAGCTAGTGGTATTTTTCAAAACAAAGTGCAAAGGAATTCTTAATTGTTTACACCGCCAAGTAGTCTCACTTTTAATTTGATTCTTGTAACACACGGCATTTCTTAGTTGGTTTTCTTTTATTCTGACTCATTAATTTGGCAATGACTTGTACCAAGAAATTCTAAGTAAACAATATGCAATAGTGACTTGTGATTTTCACAAGTCATAAAAGTGTTGTCAAATTCAGCACACTAGAAATTTTAAACTAAATTAATTATCATATTTAACAGTAACTTTAATCGCATGACGAGTGTAGCTTGTCATTGTGCGGTATGGAATGAAAAACTAATGACGAGCTAGACTCGTCATTTTACCGGAAGGGGTTAAAAAATACCAGTACTATTGGCACAGTAGGTCCTGGTCTCATTAGCCCTAGTGTGCAAAACAATAGGCCGTAGTGCTCCAATCCAATTCAAACCAAACCAAATCTGGACTATTGGCTGAGAAACATTTGTAACAAAATAAAAGTATATTTTGCGCATGAGCAGTAAGTTTTACGTACATATCTGTAGTAGTTATCTGTTTTTGTAAAACTTAATTTGCACCATTATATTTTTTCTAAACAATATTTCCTGTAAGTTATTGATTAGTATTTGTAAAATTGTATTCAGCAATTTAGAAGGAAAAAACGCTTAAAACATACAATATTAAAAAATCCAAACCAAACCAAATCTAGACTACTGCCTGAGAGAAATATGTAATAAAATAAGTATACTTTGCGCATGAGCAGTAAGAGTGTTTTATGTACATATCTGTAGTAGTTAACTGTTTTTGTAAAACTTAACTTGAACCATTATTTTTTCTAAACTATATCTTTCCTGTACATTTTGTAAGTTATTCGTTAGCATTTGTAAAATTGTATTCAAAAACTTAGAAGGAAAAAACGCATGAAACATAGACAATATTAAAAAAGATGTTTTTTTTTAATAAGAGAACAAAAAAAAAATCTCGCAGTCATTCTTAGTAGTTATAGCCTCAAATGTTATTCAAAAGTTATATTCAGTTAGTTGTGGTACAGGGTTATCAATAATAGTTTTTCAAATTCGATTGCTATCCTAATTGCTTAAGTCACTGAATCTTTACTGTACAATTAGTTTAGATGAATTCTTTGGGTTGCCAAAATTAGTAAATGAATCACCAAATGTGTTTTTAGAAATATGAAGAAATTCTAAACTTAAAATCACCATATTTCGGCAGTTCACGTATGATTGTGTGATTTATATTATTAACTATGCCATTTTGAGACAAACTTGAGATAGAAAATTTGTGTGAAAAAATGATCAATTGAAGTGTCATGTGACCTGGAATGTAAGTCAATAATATTGCAAAATTTGACTTCTTGCTAATAGATAACGTACAATAACATTAAAATTTTAAACGGGTTATCAGTGTTTTAGCGTACTTCATTAGAAATGAACTATAGAATTTATAAACTTTCTTGACTAATTAGAGTGTAGTGTAAATTGTCTGAAGGGCAGGGAGCTGGAAGCCACAAAGAAGTGCAAATTATATATTCTAATTAATTATATTTCCAGGAAATATACAGGCGTCATTCTCCTGTATTTGCAGATACGTTTCAGCAGATCTCAACCAAAAATTTAGGAATATTCTAAAATTGTAGAAATTAATTTGTTACGAATATTTGTACCTTAGTTCTTTTAAGTCGGCAATTTTTAAAATGGAACTGTACATGTACATTACTTTATTACATAATCTTATTTAAAACAATTAAAACAACATTGCTTTTTTCTTAAAAAAATAATTTTTGTAGTGTTTTGTTAATATGATTTTTGCTTTTCATATAATTTTCTACTTTTTCTTTCATTATTGCTTTGATATTATTTCGAACTATGTGCAAATATTTCAAGTTTGGGGTTCTTTCATTGAAATATCGAATAATTTGTAAATATGGCTTTACATAAAGTTTTCAGAAAATCAAGTTTTTTTTTAAATACACACACAGAGAGCGATCGATCGATCTAGTCACAATAGATATGTAGCCCCGGGCTACTGGGCAAGAATAAGCCTAATCACCTTAGCAGTAATAAAGGTGCAATCGGCCTCACATTGAAGAGAACGACACACAAGTCCAAGTCTGATTAAAAATTTAAGAGCTGTAAACATCTTTACTAGCCCACGACAGACAAGAGAAATACACAGAATCAGTTTGCTCGAACAGAGATGCACCCAAGAGCAAAGACAAAGAATTTTTCTAAGGGACAAAAAACTTAGTGAAATAAACTGTTGAGATCAGGAAAAACATGGAGCTATTTGCCGACGACAGCTAGAAAACGTGTTCCATAGACAGAAAATTTACATCTATAGGTTTGGTTTGGTTTGGAGTGCTACGGTCTGCTTTTTTGCAACACGAGGGCTAATGAGACCGGGATCTACAGCTTAAAGCCGATTCCGAACGGTTACGAACATACATCTATAGGACAGAAAGCTTTGGGAAATGTATTGAAAGAATTTTAAGTTGAGTACAGTTCTTTGATGAAGACATTTTTAGGCTGGGAAAAAGATTTTAAGGAATTTAAATGCGAGAGAGGAGGTTTTTAAGGAAAATTAAAGTGTAATAATTTTGATATATTACACACATATAATGTCATGGTCAGTAATGTAAGCAACTAATCACAAGTCTCTTTTTCTTTTTAAACCATGCTTTATTAAACTGAGTCCTTTTGTCCAGTTTTGGCTACCCCATTAAATAAACTCCTTTGTTAAATTACATCGTCGACTAGCGTAGAGGGTGTTGCCTTACATAGCTTCCCACTTAAAATGTTCCAAAAACTTGTCTGCGTAAACCTTTTCTTCCTGATCTCAATCCGCATTAACTTGTTTTCGCTGTGTACATCCGCCCAAGGATCCGTCTCTCTCATCTTACGTGATATTTAAATAGTTCCATTTATCTTTAAATATAACTTTCTTAATTTTTAAAGCCCATTTTAAATTCTGATTTATATAAACACACGCACGCACACACACACACCTATCTATGTATAAGTATACATACATGTGTTGTTTATATATATATATACATTTGTGTTACTCATATACACATATACACATGTATTATACACATGCATTATATACACATGTATTACATATACTCGTATACATACGTATGTATGTTATTGATATACCACTCTTTATGTTGCATGTAAATTACTCTTATGACTTATCTAGTTAAGAAAAAACTTGTGCTACCATTAGCTCATATATCTCAAAATCCTCTCTGAAAAAGAAGCATCTTGAATTTGAAATATTCTTTAGATTTTTATTTCAAGAAAATCTTCAAAATTGATCCGCACTCATTTAAATCATGTGCTGTAGCAGATTCTGATCCGAAGTGAATCTTATTAAAGAAACATTATGAATCAATAGGTATGTATCCCATAAATTTATGCAAATATAAACGGCTGATTTCCTCAATCGAATAGAAGTCGAAGGCATTTTTAAGAGGGTAATCAAATACAGACTTTCTAAAACGACGGAAATTCTTAATTTTTGTTCCTTTTGAAATTGCTACGAAACTGACGGCAGTATATTAGAGGAATTTAATTTTTTTCCATATAATTATATGTATATCTATATGTAATTTGGCATGCATGATGATATTTTGTTTCTAGTCAGTGGGTCTGTGCGTTTCCTCGTCTTATTTCATACTTAAGAATAGCAAACATTTACATAAAAATCTTTAAAATGTAACTTGTTTTCTCTCCTATATGATGAGTTAGCCAAACGATGGTTGAATGATTGGACCCTTATTTTCGGTGTTCGTGGGTTCGAAATCCACTGTGGCATTGCCGCTCGTAGCAGTTCGGAATTTAAGCAGTAGGTCCTGGTCAGTATTCCGTATCTCTCCTAACCAAGAACCCACATGACTAGGCCGAATGTTAAATGGGCTGACAGATCTTGGTACCAAAGTCGCGGGATATCATCTCACTTCTGGAATGAATGTTCGCAGCCATGCGGAATCGGTTTTAAGTAGTAAGTCCTGGTATAGGTAGAGCTTCTGTAGCAAAACAGTCAACTGTAGTCTACCAAACCAAAATAAAAATTATGACTAAAGCCAGTACTCTGGGCGGACAAAGTTAATCTTTCTTTATAACACATAAGTGAACTATAATATTTTTAGTTGTTTGAAGAAAATACTGTATACATACAAAATCTGAATACTACCAACTGGTCACTGTATCTCAAGAACAAAGAGGTTTAAGAATTTTGTATCGGGATTAATTAAAATAATAATAAAAAAAAATCCCCCAATACAAAACTGTTATAATGTTTTAATTCTGTGTATATGAACATGTATATGCACATACACATCTGTATATACATTCACGCAAGTATATATATATATATATATATATATATATATATATATATATATATATATATATATATATATATATATATATATACACACATATATACTTACGTACACTCACACGTGTGTGTATGTTTGTACATGTGTGTATGTGTGAAATTATATGTTCGTATGTGTATCTGTGTATATATGTATACACATAGGATTATGCATACCTTTATATGTCTATATAATGTATTATATATTTCTTTCAAATATATTTTTACAGTGTGTATCTATAACAATCTAAAAGTAACACTTTCCATGCACACCATTTATGCCCTTAAAAATATTATTTAATAAATTCTGAGCAAAGTGAGTACATTATTTTATGACCCAAGATTTGGTCAAATACGTTAAATATTCTAAATATATATTTATTTATGAAAAGGATCTAAAAAATGATTCCAGAGAAATCCAACTGAAGCCGACGGCCATTTTAAAGATCTAATTATGTATAATTTCAATGTGCGAGAAAAAAATTTTGAAATTTCTCTCTTCTAAAGATCATGTCAAAGACGATTCTGAGCATCATCTTCGCATGACTATGCATCATGCCGAACTCATTTAGAATAAACTACACGATGTTTTGTTTATAAACCTGGTGTGTTATGGTACGGGTGAATTTTCTTTCGCAACGTTAGCTCTGCATGTTTTTTCTGGTGGAAATACAGTTTTCGCATAACTAAAAGTCACTCACTTTTACACTGGAATGTTTACTCCTTCAAACTTGGCACTATTCGAAGATAGAAATTTCGAAGAGAAGCCGGGTGTAAACCAGTGGGTTTTTAATGGGTTACATCCCATGATTTGAACAATTTTTAATGGCTTGGGTGAATTACTGAATAGTATGAAAGCAGACATTAAAGAAGCTTTGAAACGTATGTTTATATTGCACTCCTTGGCTACCGAACCCATTTGGCGTAACGCGCGTGGCGCTTTCCGCCAAAGGGATCGGCGCGGGGGCGTGGTTTACGCGATTTCGGCTACCTCGAAATCTTGGAATTGATAAGCACTTAATCTTGCATTTTAACTATTATAATGCATTCCGTTTTACGTAATGTACTACTATAAAAGTTTAGTCTGATTCAAGAAGTTATTTACAAACGTAATTTTACGAAAGATGCCATAAATATTTTATATTTTCTAAAAATTTTAAAAGGGTTCTTACAGCGGCAACTATTTAAAACCTATTTTATTTGAAAATTGTCAAAACTAAGTAAATAACTAATCCTACACGATCCCCTTTTTAATATTTTTTGCCCACAATTAAACATAAAAAGGGATATTTGATGCAAGTCTATAATGATGAAATTTTCCCATCGAAATGATGCCGTTATAGCAAAATGACTATGTAGCATACAGATTTTGAACAAATGTGCCAATAGATGGCGTGACCTGTATAAAAAAACTTACCTGAACTATGCAAGAGTCAATTGTGGTGATTACGCAATAACAACTAAAGTCGTTGCCTCGTTTTGATTCGCCGAAGATTGACGTCATACGCATTATTTCTGATTAAGGCCGTTGACGTAATGTTCAATCTTTGTAAATAGTGTCTTGTATATATTATAAATATTGTAATGTATTTTCACATATTATTGTAACATGAATTCATTGATCTGTATTGATATTTGTTATGAGTAAAGTTTTATAATTATCGTATTTTTATTTGTAGCAACACAGCATCTTTTTAAATATGCAAATATCTAATGTATGCATATGTTGTCTGCCTATATAAGAGTCAGTGTCACAGTAGCAGATAGCTCGGTTGCATCGAAGGTGCTGATGTTTGCTTATGTAACTTGTATGAAGTTTCAGTATTTTAAACTTCTGTAACGTTAGTTCAGTTTGATATCCAGAGCTTTACGTCATTCATTATACTATCTTAAATATATGCCTGTGTCTAGATCTAGTTGCTTTATTTAACTGCACCGTGTGAATCCCTTCTGAGCATGGTTTTATATATGATGTGATCCCTGCGGATACTTCTTTAAGAATCGTTGAACCATAGCAGGGGTCAAGGCCGTAGGCAGGGGGAGGGATTTGGGGGACTGGTCCCCCCCTGAAAATTTGAAACACCAATAAGTAGATAGACAGTGGCCCACGGGGATAGTTATTCTCTTAGTAAACAACCGGCTCAAACCAAAAAGTCTTGCTGGGCCTCTGGCCTGAAATACAGTGCTTTCCCTTTAATTAATTGAAGTATCATTCACAAATAAAGATGTCTTTCTCCCTTGGTCCCCCTCCGAAAATAATTTCTGGTTACTGCCCTGGCAGGGGTCTCCATACAATTCTAGTTCTAGCGAATATATTAGTTGAGATGCAAAGACATTGGACTGAGTCGTCCTGGTTCCATTTTCCAGAAAGGGGTAAAATTATCGTCTGTCATTTATACCTTCCTTTATTTTAATTTTTCCTCTTCTATGTAAATATTTGAAAAAATCACAGTGTTGTAACTGATAAACCTTTATTATTATGGCAATTCCATTTTCTTGTGTCTTACAATTGGCCATACGATCTAGTGCAGAGATGGGCAAACTACGGTCCGCCGGAAGGTTTTATCCGGCCCGCAGATAGAATTTTAGGTTGCCGGTCCGAGGCAAATTCAAAGAAATATATATTTATGCATTATATATCCATCTATTGTTCTACTTTGCTTAAATATTATATCCGAAATTTATTATTTCACTCCCAGAAGATCGGAGGTATATTTGCTTCTTATATGTGAACAAGTGTTTTCAACTTTGAACCTTAGAAAGAATAATTTCAGAAGTAAACTAACAGATAAGCATTTAGCATCGTTCCTTAAAATCAGTACATCTCACTTCGAACCTCAGTATAAGGAACTTTTAAAAATGAAATCTCAATTTCATTCATCTCATTAACGTATTTAAACCGTTAGGTACTTGTATATTGTTTTTAAAATTTTAGAAAAATTTATCTTGGCCCGACAAACTTATTTTCTTTCGATCTTTGGCCCGCGGCCGAAAACGTTTGTTCATCCCTGATCTCTAGCCGAACGATGGCCGACTGTCTAGGGTGCTTGCCTTCAGAACAGTAGTTCGTGGGTTCGAATCCCACTATGGCATGGATGTTCGTAGCCCTTCGGAATCGGCTTTAAGCAGTAGGTCCCGGTCTCATTAGCCCTCGTGTTGCAAAAAGTAGACTGTAGCACTCCAAAACCAAACCATCCCTGATCTAGTGGCACAGTTGCCGGAAGATGACGATTGGTCAGGGTGTTGGCGTTCGGTACCTGAGTTCGTGGGTTCGAATCCCACTCTGGCATGGATGTTCCTAGCCTTCGGAATCGGCTTTAAGCTGTAGGTCCCGATCTCATTAGTAATCGTGTTTCAAAAGAGTAGACCGTAGCACTCCAAACCACACCTAATATCACAGTTATTCAAAAACTATGCTACAAGTATGTTTGAAATAGTAGAAATTTTTAAACTAGTCTTTTCCTAAAATCGCAGAAATTTTGAAAAGAAAATTATTTTTAACTTAAACAGAAGTTTTATACTGTCAAATTTAAAGTAGATATTTTTAGTTCGTGAATTGTTAAGATAAACATGAAATATGTCATTTGTAACGTTAGAAACTCGTCAGATTTTAAAGGATTAAATGCATTTTTCTTTATGAAACATAACTGATTACTCATATATCTCAAAAGTCTTACTTTTCCAGCGCGAGCTAAACAATTCTAATTTTCATTTCAAATATTGTACTTCACTTGGTTTAAAAATACCTGGGTGAGAAGAATTTCACTTCTAAGACTGGCGGCTGCTTGTTTTCCTAAAGACAATCTTTGTATAGTGCAAGTTCTTGAACCGGATAAAGTTTACCGCTCGGCTTAAAAGTGAATTTTTCCCAACTTAGATATATTGTTTATGCAGAAATGAGGTGGAAATTACGGAGGTCGTAATTACATGCTTTTCTTTTACTTTTGCTTAGAGTGATGAATCTGTTTTGCTTTTTCGACATTGTTATATCTTACGTAACGTTAGAATAAATTAGGGTATTACGCAACAGATAGTTGTGCAGAAAGTGTTTAGAAAGGCTTTAACCCCTTCCCTGTTTTGCCCGTACGCCGTACGGGCACAGCTTTCGGGCCTTTACTGATTTGCTCATACGGCTTACGGGCAATCTGATTTCTATTTCGTTTGCACTGTTTCGGCAGTATTTTTTCTAATTTTAGTAACAAATTATTCGTATAGATGTCCAGTAAATGATAGTTTGCAGTTTATTGTATTTTCTACTCTGATTGGTTCAAAAGCGCGGATTTTTCAGCATGTTTTGTATCAGAAGACGAATTGTTATCTTTCAGTGTATAGCTTTCTGGTTATATTTTACTAACCGCCTGATAATTTTATTGATGTAAGAGGTGAATAATATATTTTTACTTTTAAATAATGGATAATTCAGAGCGTATGGAGCTAATTTTTTTGTGATTCGAATTGTGACTCGGAATCAGAAACTAAATTATCTGTAAATGATAGTAGCGAAAGTTTACTAGATGACCTGGATAGTAGTGGCTCTGATAGTAGTACAGATGGAATCAATCAAGCAAGACAGTTTTTTGAAATTAATCGTGAAAATCCTTCGGATCTGCCTCCTAGATTTGCTGTCACTGATATTCCAAAAATTAACCTGGATATCGATGAGACTAAAGGTAAACTTCAGTTCTATGGTGCTTTCATTGAAAGAAAAAAAGTTGCAATAAATGCTTAAAAATATTAGAAATGTTAATTTTAATAACATATCTTTACTTAAAAATGTAAAATGAGCAAAATAAAATGTGACATTTTTTGACAGAATTCTGGAAAAAAAATGAAACTGTCAAACTTTTAAGAGAAAAATACATTTATTTTTTACTTGATTATGGCAGTTTTAAATTAAATGTTTGTAAATTAAAAATTGTTAATCGTTAGAAATGTTAGGATGTTATCAGTATGTTCCAGTCTAGTTAGTACTCGAATTGTAAAAAAAAGTGTACACATCGACTTGTATAATTTAATGAACGCTTATCTCTTATGCTGCATTTCATAATAGCTTCGTTTTTTATAGTGGGATACGACCTATAACAAACTGGCTGTTGCTAAAATATTACCTTTAACCCTCCGAATGGAACACACCGATTAAAAAAGTCTCCAAAAATACTCTAAAGGTTTATTGTGTCAATGGCCAAAGCGTTCTATGATTTTTTACTTCACCCTTTGTCGACTAGAATGGAATACGGGAAACCCACCCTCGTTATTGTCCCTTTACTTCCGGTTATAAATAGATATATAAATAGATATTATAGATTGTTAATTTTTTATACACATAAAGCTCGTCAAGTCTCTAAGATCATCGAATAAGAAATAATGGATTCTAAAAGTACAAATAAAAATATTCTTTAAGAGAATGATTTCTATCTCTTTTACAAAAGACATCCAAGCTATTTAAGTGGTGCAATTAGAGATACATCTGTTATAGCAAACGAAATACTTCGAAATAGAGATTTACAAAGCCATGAAAAGCTAACAGCGTCTTTGTGCTTCAGGGAGTAGGTGTGCATCCCTCAATAAATGTCAGTCAAAGTGTGACGCAGTTTCTAAACAATCGACCTGACTTTCCTACCTCAAACACTGGCAGAAATGTATATTATATTCATTTTCGGAACGTTTTTGGAGGTCTAAAATTGTGCGTGACAACCGCTTTGAAAACATCGTCGGTTTGGCGGAATTGTACGTGTGAACCGCTTAGAGGGTTAAAAAAATACATGTAGTAAACCAAAAAAAAAGAAAAAAAATGGGTAGTGTTTTAAAAGCGAGTTGGACTTTTAAAAGAAACTTTTTTAAATTGGTAATTTTTTAAAATGGTTTGATTTTTTGAATTTCTTAAATGTTTGATTTTTTGATTTTGAAATTTTGAGAAAAAAAAATTTTTAATTTTTTTAATTTTGACTGTCAGAAAATTTTGAGTTTTGATTAAATTGTTTTTTATTTTTTTTTGGGAATTAATATGGGTTTAAAGTGTTTATATTTTGTTTTGTTTTATTAATGGGATATGGAGAAAATGGAAGTATGGATTTTTCCAAAGAAAAGATGGTCTATAATTTTTTTAGTAGAGAGTCTGTTGCAGAATTTTTATAAAGATTTTTTGCAGTTTGGAGATCTGTTTTTGTGCATCCAGAGTAGAATATTTTTTTGTAGAAATGTGAGTTTGAGAAATTTTAGTATTTGATTTTTGTAGAACTTGATTTTTATGCAAAGATTTTGGGTGAACTATGGCCGATGGTTAGGGCGCTGTGGAGTAAGTCGTGGGTTCGAATACTATGGCATGGGTTGTTAATAGGTTAGAGGCTCGTGTAAAAATGAAAATATTTTGGAAGTCTTCTTACTTCAGTTATTTTTACTTATAAAGACATTTTTACTTCTTAAGTTATTTTTACTGATGGAGAAAGGAATGTACAGCACTTAAATCATCAAATAAAAAAGTAACTGTTAACCCTTTAGAGGACAGTGGTTTCACAGCGAAACCTCTTGTTAAACATTTTTTTTTCTCTAATTTTTGGAGAAATAGGAATGTTTTTTTTCAATTTTTTGTATTTTTTGACATTTAAAACTTACAATAGATGATAGTATTGCATTTAATTAATTTTTCTTTTGAGATATGTATTCATACTTGCTGTAGCTGGAAAAGTTAGTAATTCAAATTGTTTTCACTTACGACCCCAAACAAAAATATCTATTCAAACAACACTTATAAATTGTTGAACTGTTTATTTATTATACTTTTTTAAGAACAATTATTTACTGCTCTTCCAGTATAATTAAAATTTTATAAAGCATTATGTTCACGCTGTACAAGGGGGCGGGTTTGTCAGTTCCCCCCCCCCGCAATCCTTCCAATGGTGTCCTCTAAGGCAAACCCCTCTAAAGATTGTAAAAAAATTGCATTTATAAGGTTTATAGATAATGTTTATAAAGTAATTTCATTAAACTCCAAAGAATTTATGTGGGTGACCTTTAAAGAGTTAAACATGGCGGTGGTAACGTTATGGTATGGGGTGCAATGGCAGCTAGCGGTGTTGGAAATTTAATGTTTATTGTCGGTACCATGGACAAAATGGTATATGGAAAAGTTCTAAAACACAATTTACCAGGCACAGCTGTAAAATTGAATTTAAATAGAAATTTCTCTTTTGTCCAAGGCAATGATCCCAAGCATAACGCT
>CM063498.1:7824124-7826624 GCA_032207245.1 Pardosa pseudoannulata
TTAATTTCATCACGAGTCAAAAAAATGAGATATATATATATATATATATATATATATATATATATATAAATGCATATATCTATCTCTCTCTCTCTCTCTCTCTCTCTCTCTCTCCTCTCTATATATATATATATATATATATATATATATATATATGTATGTGTGTATGCATTTATATATATGTCTATATCTGTTTATACATATATTATATTATATATAAATATATATATATATATATATATATATATATATATATATGTATGTATATGTATATATGCGTGTGTGTGCATCCATTTATATATATGCCAATAAATCTATTGATATATATATATATATATATATATATATATATATATATATATATATATATATATATATATATATATATATGTATGTATATGTGTGTTATATATATATATGTATATACCTATATATAAAAATATACACAGTTGAACCTCGATTTTCCAAAGTTATTTGGACCGAACCTATTTCGGATAATTGAATTATCCGAATTATTATGTATTATCATCATTGGTGCAATAACATTCCATTGTTCTGGAACTCGGCAGTGTGACCTTTCAGATTTCAAAATAGTTTGTGTTTTTGTTTAGGACAGGGATGTTTGAAAGTGGTTAAGAGTACACATCTACCGAGAATTATGCTTGTGAGAAAAAATTCTAAAAAAGGGAAATCCAAAATATTTATCGGCATTCGTAGTTTGGAAAGGACGGCTTGCATACAAAAGGAATGTATATAAAAAAAACCTTTAAAAATTCATGGTTGTAAAGAGAAAATTTTGGGTGACAGTAGAAAGTGGAAAAGAAACCAACTTCGGTTAAAGGAGAGTTTTGGATAATCAAGGTTCTACAGTATGTGTGTATATATATATATATATATATATATATATATATATATATATATATATATATATATATATATAATGGGGGAGTCAGGTTTTAAAATGGGGTTCAAGAATTATGCGAGTTATAATTAAAAATAGTTAGATCTCATTAAGATAACGTAATAGGAGAAAGACACACCCCCTCGAGCGGAACTATACATTGTAAGGAAGCTGAAGCAGAAGTAGATATAGGAGTTTGCTTAGGTTGCAACGATAAAAAATACAGTTTTGAGCGTGAACTTCTCCACTCTGATAATATCCTCCAAGCTTATCGTTTCAAAATATGAGAACAAAGAATATCTAAATGACATAGTAGAAGGAAAGAAGGATTGCAATAAAGAAATTTTTATATATGAAATCAAATGTGTCTATCATGCCTTAACCACCTGTCCATGTGATATATATATATATATATATATATATATATATATATATGTGTGTGTGTGTGTGTATATATGTATATTATGTATATACATCTGAGTCTACGAGTATGTGTAAGCTCGAGTTGAATGCACATTTTTATCTAAGATTTATTTAATAGAAAAACATTAGTTTATCATAAAAAGTTTTAAACCAAAAAAATCAAATTTGATCTTTGTGAATTATTACAATAAACAAATTTTAAATCTTGAACAAGGTAAATCTACCAATATGTCTAGGAGTTTTTCTAATGAAATACCTGCAAGTTTTGTTATGTCTGGTATTAAACTAACCTTATATAGCAAAACAAGCTTTTACATAAAATCAAAAAATCACGGGAAGTTTTCCAAGTTCTTGAAAATAATGATATCGAGGAAAGTGGTAAAAGTAATAATATCGATTTATTTATGACTGTAAATATCGTGGAGTCATAAATTGAACAGAAATATAAATATAAAAAAGCTATAATATCCTCAAAATAAAACGAGAAATAAAGACCTAGAAGATAAAAATATTTACTGGAATACAGAACGAATAATACATGAAATTTTAGCAGTTTATTGAACCCAAAATAAAATTTAAACTTTCCAGACATATGCAATCTTATTTACTATAGTAAGGATTTGTTCTTTATCTTTTATAGCTCTCTATAGGAAATACAATATGTTTTATCTGATAGTCATCCTATTGACATGTGCATTTATAAATTTATATATGACATATGTATACATATATTTATACATATATATATATGACATGGAAAAATGGTTAAAGCATGGAAGACACATTTTACACATTTTATTTCGTATATAAAAACTTCTTTATTGTAATCCTTCTGTCCATAGCTATGCCATTTAGAAATCATTTGCTCTCATACTTTGCCACGACAAGCGTGGAGGATGTTATCAGCCCGAGTTCTTATTCAGAAATGTCTCTTTTGTCACAGCTACATAAGCTCTACTAGTTTCTATGTCTACTTCCGCATCTGCTTCTTTACTCTGTATATTTCCGCACGAGTGTGTGTCTTTCTCCTATTATGTTTTCCTTAATGTTCTCTATTGTTAATTATAACTTGCTTAATTCTTAACACCCCATATTTAAACCAAGCAGTCGAAATTATTCCCGGCGATTACAATGGTAAATAAACAGCTATAATTTTAATTTTACTTTATTTTTAGA
>CM063498.1:7831624-7864124 GCA_032207245.1 Pardosa pseudoannulata
TAATATTCGGCCATCGTTCGGATACTATAGAAGCAGCAAGCCGTAATTACTTCAGAAAGTCTTTGTTGTTGCTAATTTTTACCAAATACAAGGATCCCATTCCCTGTGATTTGTTAAACTTTTAATCATAATTTAACTCTAACTATTTTTAATCTTGGTTACTTGATCTCGTTTTATTTTTCATGTCTGCAGCACATGTGAGAGCAGTTTAGTTAGTAATTTGGAAATCGTATTTTTGTATGCTCCGTGGTTTTTTTCTTCAGCATTTGAATAATTGTAAACTTTAAGAGATCAGGAGTATAAAAGGGGTACTTTACGTTCAGCTTTCCCTGTTGTTGACTGGTGATGCCTGTTGCTCGTCGTGCTTTTGCTTCGTCAATATAGTTTTCTTCCAAAGGTAAATTACATAAATTAGTTACTTTCCAGAATGTTTAATTTGCAACTTAGTTTTGTATTATCGGCCAATTGTTTTTGGATGTTCTTTTTAACTGTTTTTTATTTACGTTGTTTTGAGAAAGAAAAAATAATTTTTGATGTTTTTATATTTTCGTGTAACTTCTTAATAGAAACTCTGTCTTCAGTTAGGCCACGCTACTGTGCCAAAACTACGGTGGAAACTTGCTGATCGTTACTGTGCAAAAACTAATGCCACTTGAACGAGCCAAGCACGAGAGTCAGACGCCACACAAGTTAAGGTCAAAGAGTGCGCCTTTTGTTTGAAAAGCTCTACTATTGTGAAGGAACGGCTTGCTTTAAGTGGTTCCTCGTAATTTAGAAGCAGGGAACAAGCAGGAAACTTCCGGGCTTGTCATGCACCCCTAGATGTATCTATACTGATGTATCGGGGCTCCATGTAGAGGAAGGGAGTTGTATGTAGGTTAAGTAATGAAGAGTCGGAGGTTTTATTTTAAGAGTCACCTCAGGTAGATAAAAATCAGACGCTGACTTGATGGAGAGACATCCTTTTATTTAGTATTCAATCAAACAATTTTCTTCACTTTATAATCCATAAATAACATAGTCCACTTCTGCCTTGTTCTAATAGGAGGTAACTGAGATTCATTAAATTTTGCGTTGTTTAAAAGTATTAAGTAAAGGAGATTAAATTGTTGAATTATATAAAAATATGATGGAGACTAATTTGTTGCGTTATACAAAATATGATGGAGATTAATTTGTTGCGTTATATAAAATATGATGGAGATTAATTCGTTGCTTTAAGTAAAAATAACGCCAGGAAAACAGAACAAGGATAGAGTCCTTAGGCTAGCCAAATATCGAGATGGCTCCAAAGGAAACATTTTTCCGATTTCCGACAAAAAAAAAAAAAAAAAAAAAAAAAAAAAAAAAAAAAAAAAAAAAAAAAAAACGCGCGTCGGCAAGGGTGTTAAAATTTCTTCGTTTTTTAAAAGTTACAAGAACTTCTAGTCTGCGCTCACGCCAAAAGCGCCGAAACACAGCCAGCAGGAGGGTTGCCAAGTGCCAAGAAAACCCCGCGCTCTCAAGGAGACATAGGATTCTTGCGGCTCTGACCAATGAAACGTCGAGACAAGGAGCGCGGAAAACAAAAACCCAATCGTAGTGAGGCGCAACCCCGGTGGTGTAAATTCGCCAAAGACTATGCGGAGCGGAGCTTGGCAACGCCTCGCAACGCGGCACTTTTCAAAGGACCGGTTTTCACCTCAAACCGAAACTTATGACTTCAGAAACTGTCAGAATATGAGCTGATATGCGCAAATTATGGTCGAAAGGTTTATGGGCTGCGGATGCAGGTGGCCAGAATTGGACGCTCGGTCCGAAACTTAATACCAGATCGGGGGTGGCTGTACTTGAAGCGATAGGCTGCTATCGTAAGAAAACAGCTAGAGCTGCACCTGAAAGGGACAATATGCGAAAAAAGGTGGAAATGTAGGTTAAAATACATATATATTCCACAAGGGAAAATCTTCATTACAGTATCGTTTGAGAACTTAGAGGACATTGTGACCACGAACCTATTTTACGTCCACCAGTCACCATTAACGAACAAGGCGGATCTTAGAAACAGATTGAGCCTAGAACCGGAAACCCTCTCGCGATCACTGCCTTTGCCAATAGAGCTACCACATCTCTACAAACAACTTTTCTAAGCAATACGTTTTATACTTTTCAAATAAATTGTTATTTTTACTCTACTAAACGTTTTAAAAAACAACTTTAAATACGTTGTAGACTAAAGAAATTATTAATTTACAAAATATCAACATACAAATCTTACCAATTTCATTACGTATAACAGTATTTGAAACAAACATCATTTCTTTGCATTCAAAAGTACAAAGATGCATTTATAAAATGAGAATTCATCTTTAAATCAAATTACTGCATACCGTTTTTCCAACATTGTTATCTTTTATTACTACGACTGTAATGGATAAGATTTCATTGAAGGAAAAGTTATTTTTTGTTCGTATATGATTGCCTACTCAATTTGTTTTTAACTGCTTCGTATTTTAAAAACTTAATTGGTAAATTATTTATCGTATTTCTTTGCAATGACTTTTTGGTTTGCAGTTGGAGACTAAACAAGGCTAATTAAGAGACTCCCCTACGTATTGAAGAAACAGGAGAATTTTCTAAAGCTAATTAAGTTTTACAAAGGAGAAGAAAATTACATTTTTCTCTCTTAAATAATGGCGTCTTACTCAAAAGGTGTAGAACTTTTTGCTTTAAATTTTAACTTCCTATTATTTCTAGCATGTAACTTTTATTTTCCATTTGTTTCCGCACTAAAAATTAGAAATTCTGTCAAAACTATACAAGTTGTCCCTTTAAGGGTACTAACAGCTTTCAAGCCAAATAATCTTCATTAAAAAGGGTTTTTTCTATTTCTTATAAAATGTTCTGCTCGAATTAGAATAAAGTTTTTACTATTCAAAACTTTAGAAAAGTTATTGAAGTATTGTCCTGTCAACGACCCGACAGACGTTGTTTTGTTTTAACGATGTAAATCCATAAATTGTAAAATATTTTTAAATAAAATTGGATCGTTTTGATGGAAAAGTAAAGAATAAATTATTTTAAAAATACTTGACGCCATCCACGCGTACAGTCATCCTGAACGTAATTAGATTAAATTAAAATTCCAGTACCGCTTTTACGGGAATTTGATCCCGGGACATCTCGCACTGAAGCCCGTTGAGCCGACTACTGCGCCACAGATACTTTGCTAGCGAAGGGTTTCAAGTGTGATTATAATAATCACAATAAGCACAATGCTGGATTTTTAATAAAAAAAAACGTTTTCTTTTGAATCAAATTGTGAATCTAAACCTTTTTCGAATTAACTTAATTACATACACAAAATTTCATTAAATCAGTCCAGTCGTTTAGGAGTTCTGTTACAAACACACGAACAGAAGAATTTTATACATGAAAATATTTCAAAAATCTTAAAATATAAGTAGTCAAACCCTATCTTAACTAATTTCAAAAGATCAAAAATTTTATTTATATATCCGAACTGTTATGAAAAATGTTAGATATTGCAAAATTTATAAATTATTATTTACTAAGTAACAGTGATATGTTTGAAAAATTATTTTTAAAATCCTATTTAGAAGGATATTTATTGCTCTTTAATTAAGATAATTAATATCTATTAAGCTAAATAATTGCCTGACCAATTGAAGCATGAATTATATTGAATTTCAATGAAGGCAAAAGGAAAAATAATTAAATTTAGTTTTACATATTTTGATACATAAAAAGTGAGTAGAATTTAGCTCATGTGATGCTATAAATATTATTTACTGATTTCTATAAATGTTATTTCTTTGTTTAATACAAAATATAATTCCAATACTTTTTCTTCCAATGTTTGTTTACATAAGCCCTTATTCATTTCACGCATTTTTGTTATTAAAACAAAGACAAAATACTCTTTTCAAAAAATACAGACAATTTTAATATAAAAGTGGTATAAAAGTGGTAAATATAATTCAGTGGACAAAATTGAAAAAATGTGTTATATCCGAATTTTTGATAAATTGTAATAAAAGGATATAAAAGCTATAACAGGATAAATTATCTGTATAAAAACAGTAGTTAAATCCTGGACAAAAATTTTGTTCTTTATATCCGGGAGTTTATTATATTATAGGTTTGCTCTACAGGTGTTCAATTATATACTAGTTCTTTAGATTAAAAATTTTTTGAAATTAAAAATTTAATGTATTTCTCTTCTTGTATTCTAATGGACCAATTAGAATGAAAATTAAAATTCTTCTATTATAAAACAAGGTATAAATTATTAAGCATACTAAATTTCTTAGAATTTACTGTTAAATCAATTTTTTAAACGGTGAATGACTAACTATTGCCGGCACAATTTTTTACATTTCTTTTCTTTTTTAATTGCAAAGTACAAATTACGTTAATTATAAATTTACACCTCATAATTTATTTGAGAGAAAGAGAATCCACAATAGTGATTACAAATGGGCTCTGGTTATTATTGAATTTAAGTGACGTTCTAATTTTATCTGAAAAAATATGTTAGCTCTGAAGGTATTGATAATTTTTTTCATAAAATTATAGTTAAATTTATAGTATACTCTTTTCATAATAAGATGTTCTGATCGCTTTCAAGTCATACGAGAGCCACGATAACTCAAACAGTAAATGCAGCGATCTCGTAATATTAAATTATTATTACCGTTTACTACTACGGAATTACTAGGAAGACTTTATATATATATATATATATATATATATATATATATATATATATATATATATATATATATATATATATATATATATATATATGTAATCCATCAAAATTTTAACTACCGGTCACAATAATTATGTAGCCTCAATTGTTTTTACTTGCCCGGGCTACCTGGCAAAGAGAAGCTTAATCAGCTAGCAGTAATAAAATAAGATGCAGTGAAGCTACATTGAAGAGAATGGCACACAAGTCTAATTGAAATTTTATTCAAGAGCTACTAGCAAAAGGACATCTTTACTAATCAGTAAAATGTTCACGTAAACACGGGCTGGAACAGACTTGGACCCCATAGCGAGACAAAGTCTAAATATTTCCAAGAGAAACTGAAAATTAGTCAACGAATTTAACTGTTAGTTCAAGATAAAACTGCGCTATTTTCCGGCGAGAGCTAGAAATGTATTAAAATGGACAGAAAATTCACATCTATTGCACAGCAAGCATTGGGGAATGAGTTAGTATTAAGTCGAGGACACTCCTTTGATTATGACATTTTGTGGTTGGAAAAAATAGATTTGAAGGAAATAGAATGAGAGCAGTTTTTTAAAGAAATATTAAAGTAAAATAATTTTAATATATTACATGTATATATTATATATTTATGTAATATATATTAAAATAATTATTGAAACAGACAAAATGTAAGTGTAGACTCAAAGGTATACCTTGTATCTTTTAAACCCAATATCAAAAAATGATATCCTTTGAAACAAGAACAAAGATCATTTTAATTTATTTTATTTAGTTTTTGGTTATGGTAAAAAAAATAGTTTTTATAATTTTGTGTTTTATTAAAACCATTTATTAGTAACAAAGACAAAAATAATAAAGAAAAAATAAGAAATAAATATGAAACTTTGAACAAACAATTACATATACAGGGTATCCCAAAACGACCGCATAAACTCTGCACAGCTAGATTCCTCGTTGAGAGTACATAAAAACTGCTCAAAGAAGCGTTCCTGTACGATCCACAGTTTACGAGAAAAATACGAAAAACAAAGTATGACGTCAAGGCCGGTGCAAGAAAAAAACCCTTTATTAGACACACCAACTACAGTATTTGCATACCTTTCCAGGCGATAGTGTTAAAAATGTTCGCATGTTATGTTTTGCATGCGCGCACGCCATGGAATGTCTTTAAGCCACCGTTGAACTGTTATTTAAAAGGTTGCATCTTGGAGCTATCGGTCGTCTTCGTATGATGGTCATGTATTCCGTTCGTGACTACTGCGACATGTACCTGATGTACGGTTGATATAAAGGAAATACCTTACGGATTGTTAGGGAGTATGCCAGTGTATATACTGCTGTTGATATGTTCAATAAAGTGTTTTTTCTTTCCTCCGTCAGTGACGTCATGCTTTGTTTTTCGTATTTTTCTCGTAAACTATAGATCGTACAGAAACGCTTGTTTGGGCAGTTTTTATGTACTTCCAACGAGGAATTTAGCTGTGCAGGGTGTATGCGGTCGTTTTGGAACACCTTGTATATGTATGCTACAGTGAATTCATAATTTCAGTGAGTTTATAATCCGGCATCACGTTCAAGCGTACTTCAATCTAATTTGTCTCATTATGGGATGTGAATACATGGCCACCCTACAATATGCATAATGCAAATAAATAAACACATTCGCAATAACAAATTCTACGAAATACAATCATTTTTATAAAGTGGTACAATTTAGAATGACGTACATAGATAGGGACATAAAAGGTTGGGAAACAGAAGATCTTTATGCATAAAATGGACTATATTTTGTTAAATTATGAAATTGTTCTTTTAACGGGGATCATTCTCCATTTTGTATTGTAAAATTGATACAGAGCAATTTATCTATTTTAACCAGAATATATAAATACTTTCAATAACTTTTATTACCATAAGAAAACAATATCTTTCTCAATAGTTTTATAAAATTACATAAATTTCTCAAAGTTATGACATATTTCTAAACTATTTCCAAGTTCCATCAGACAGGATAACGATTAAATATAGCGGAAAATATTCTATTATTATCAATAGAATAATATCCTTCCTCCACATTCCGATGTCAGAAATAGAAAAATATGTGAATACAGTGTCTACATATCTGATCCAAATTGGATGCTGCAATATCGATGATAATAATTCGATATATCTTTATCGTGTTTCTTTGATGCTTAGCTTCAATTTATTTATCATGCTTATACTTATTTAAACGGAAATAAGGATTTATAATGGCTGCTACTTTAGTATTATTAAAATATAATATAAATCTCTCTGTCAATTCTGGAAAATGAAAATTAAACATAATATATATATATATATATATATATATATATATATTTGTGTGTATGTGTATGTGTGTGTGTGTATGTAAGTATGTATGTATATATATATATATATATATATATATATATATATATATATATATATATATATTCATATATATGTATATATTTATATATATATATATATATATATATATATATATATATATAAATATATTTGTGTATATGTGTATATATATATATATATATATATATATATATATATATATATATATATATATATATATATATGAACCCCTTTAAAACTCGTATCTTTTTTTAAGTGTATTTAATCAGAAAGAAATGTAATTCGGCTTTTCAAGACTAGTTAATAGAATCTAAATAATGCCTCGCTCGCACTTTTTTTAATTCTGTTTAAAATGTGAATGCTTTATTTTTCGTTTGTTTGCTCTTTTGTATGCTCCGTAGAAAAAAGCAGCGAATTTCTGTTTAGTAGGAATATCAGAGTACTTTTGATCCATTAACTATTTTCTCTTTACATTTCGCAGACTTTGAATCATGGAGCATTTTAGTGCAGTCTGGGGGGAATCATTAGACGGAATGAAAAGCAATAAAAAGTACGTTATTTTCGACTCGATTTATATTCTTTTCATGATGTTAATATTTCATTGAGTGCACTTAAATGTGTTTTATAGGAACGGCAAACAAACGATAAAATAAAACATTATGAGCTTAAAAGTAATTTATTGGGCCGAGTGACATAACGTAATTTTGCAAAGATTAGATGCTTGGAAAAATATATATTTTGTGCTCTTGTTAAAAAAGGAAGCTGCTCTTCAAAATAGCGTGATTCTTTCCTTTTTATATATCTTCAGAATTCTGTTTATTGAGTATTAGAATAGGAATCGGAAATGGATTTTGTATAATCGAAGTAATATATCTTATATCCATTACGCCGAATTTTTAATAAATTGTCCTCCATTTCAAAAGATAAGATTTCAAGGAAAAAATAGAATGACGTAAATTTTACTAAATCAAAAAATAATAAAATAGATTTATTCTGCTACATTAAACTCTTGGTTTAAAATGTATTTATTACTCTTTTTTTTTAAGTTTCGATAAATATTTATTTTCTAAAGTCTTTTTTTTTAAAGAATTTAAAATTTATCATCCTTTCAGTGCTTTATCGTCTTCTTATAAATGATAATAAAAATTAATGGTTATAAATAATTATAGAAATTAGGTAATAAATAAAAATGAAATGGTAATAAAATATATTGTATATTTATGAAATACGATAAATATACTAGGCGCATCCAGAAAATAAGTTACCCTATTTAAAAGAGAAAAGAACTCACACTTTCAGGAACATATTTATTGGCAACAAGTACAGCAATGTTTCAGCTATTTTTCAATATAGCCACCACCAGAATTGAGACGCTTACCGTATTGTGGGATTAACTTTTGTATCCCTCTTTCGTAGAACTCCTGTGAATGGAACCAGCGTGTGACAGACGTCTTCAACTCCTCATCGTTGCCAAAACGCTCCCCGAAAAACAGGAATTTCTAGAGGTGCAAGAAAACGTGCAAATCGCTGGGAGCAAGATCAATTTTGTGTTCGGGTGTCAGTTTCGGCACATAGACCTGACAGAGCTGAGGATGAATTTCAGGCGATGACCTAGCAGGCGACGGGCGAAGGAATTAACCCCTTCCCTGTTTCACCCGTACGCCGTACGCGCACAGCTTTCGGGCCTTTACTGATTTGCACGTACGACGTACTGGCAATCTGATTTCTATTTCGTTTGCACTGTTTCAGCCGTATTTTTTTCAATTTTAGTAACAAATTATTCGAATAGATGTCCAGTAAATGATAGTTTGCATTTTATTGTATTTTCTACTCTGATTGGTTCAAAAGCGCGGGATTTTTCGCATGTTTTGTATCAGAAGACGAATTGTTATCTTTCAGTGCATATCTTTCTGGTTATATTTTACTAACCGCCTGATAATTTTATTGATGTAAAAGTTGAATAATATATTTTTACTTTTAAATAATGGATAATTCAGAGCGTATGGAGCTAATTTCTTGTGATTCAAACTGTGATTCGAAATGAGAAACTGAATTATCTGTAAATGATAGTAGCGGAAGTTTACTAGATGACCTGGATAGTAATGACTCTGATAGTAGTATAGATGAAATCAGTCAAGCAAGACAATTTTTTTTTAAATTGTGATAATCCTTCGTATCCGCCTCCTAGATTTGCTTTCACTGGAATTCCAAAAATTAACTTGGTATCGATGAGACTAAAGATAAACTTCAGTCCTATGATGCTTTCATAGAAAGAAAAAAAGTTGTAACAAATGCTTAAAAATATTAGAAATGTTAATTTCAATAACATATCTTTACTTAAAAATGTAAAATGAACAAAGAAAAAATGCAATAAAAAAGTGACATTTTTGTGTCCGAATTCTGGAAAAAAATGAAACTGTCAAATGGTTACGAGTTTCCATTTCGTACCACTGCTACCACGCTACTGGCACGAGACGGGACCTGTCCAGCTGGCATATGATTAATACGTCAAAGATCTGTTACGCATGCTCAATTGACACGGCTAAATACGTTTACTTTAAGGGGAAAACATCGGGAAACTTACTTTCTGGATGCTCCTCGTACTTCCCTAAATATAATAAATAAATGGTAAGTAAATGATGATGAATATCTACTGTACATTACTGTATGATAAATATGGGATACATTTCAAAAGCATTTTATTATCAATTATTATGTAACTTCAGGTTAATTGTGCAAGTGTTCTTCAAATATACAGGAAATACGAAACATGTACTTGACTAAATATGATAAATAGACGTTAAGTCTTAAATTAATTATTCAAAATAGAAAAGACAATTGCCTCCAAAAATTCATCAGTAGTGTAGAAAAATAACAGTATCTGTAGTTATATTTCTCCAAATTATAAAATCTTCTCTAGTTCCTCTTTCTTAAAATTTCCTTCCTAAACCTCTGAAACCCTACTGCATTAGTGTTAAGTGTTCGCGACTCATAATCAAATAAAAGACTTTTTCACAATAATTATTTACAGAAAAAAGAGGGAAATAATTTTGACACAATGCGTGTTAAACTATTTTTCAAGCACTCTACTTTAACCTGTCCTAAAAAATAGTAATACAAGAATGAGTAAATAAATAAATATGATTCGATAAGTGGCTTTAATTCATGACTTATCTAAAGATTTCTTATTCTCTTTTCATCGATTTCAATCGAAAAGAGGGTTTAAAAAAAGGTGAAGTATTGAAGAAAAAATTGAGTGTCTCTCCACTTTTAAAACTGAATTTTTGAAAAATATTTTTGTAAAATAGCAATTTTTTTTTCTTTTATTGAATTCCTGAGACTGATTTTCTCTCAAAGAAGTTCAAGGAGGCAATAATGAGCTCTCATCTTTGTTTTGGGGATTTTTAGCCTGGTTGTATGATAAAATATTTACTTTTCAGTGTCTTTTTGCTTCTACGCAATAGTGTTCAAATGTTTATTATGTAATTAAACAACATGCACAGAATATGTTACACACTTACCTTCCCCTAATTCCAGTACTATTAATTTAAACGACAGCGAGAAAGCTTAACTAGTGCTAAAACATTGGTAATAGTTACGAAGTATAAAATAAAGCTAATAACGTCTGTGAATAATAATTAACTAATTAGATCTACTCACATGAAGTAATTTAACTAAATTATGCAATGGAAATCAATATTTGATTTGTAGTTCTTATTATTTTACTGAATAAAGTTGAACATTCTACTTTATTCATTGTTCCGTCAAAGAATATTTGTTCTTTTCAAAGAATTTTTGTTTTTTGTTTTTTTACAACGTAACATTTCACCTTGAAGGCTTAATCTTTTTTTCTTCTGTCAAAAGTGCTCACAAGCTATCGCTAATATACGAACATTGTTTGATGTCTCAGATTTATTTTCTTAAAGTATCTAGACTGAATAAGAAATCACATGAATAAATATTTAATAATAACATTTCATGCTTCATTTGATCCTTCATTTTAATCTTATCAAAGTTTCAAATCGTGCTTATGTAATTACACATAATGTAGACAGTATAGTTTGTAGATTTTTTTATGCTGCTTACATTTTTCCAATTTATAATATTAATAATTAACTCTTCTTATTGTTTTATTTTCAACATAAATTTACATATAAATAACTTATGTGACGATTTTAAATGGTGTATACTGTAAATTTAAGGTGTTATCAATTGAATTATTGAAAATAAGCTTGTATTTTAAATAACAAATATTTTTTGATATAATACTAAATTTAGCATTTTAATTCAGGGGAGAGGAACATAAGGTTTTATTTTGTTTTTTTCTTTAATATTAATAATTTAGAATCTTTCTATTTTTTATTTTTAAAATCATTTACACATAAATAATTTATGTATAGATTTTAATTTAAGTGTAAATTTATTGTCATATCAACTTAATAAGTGAGAAAAATTTTAATTTTCCATATGAATTTTTTTTATCAAATGTTTCTTGCACTCAAGCTTGTTACTAAATTTTGCATTATAATTTGAGGTTGGGAGGAGAGTATAAAATCTCGTTTTGCTTTTTTAATATAAGTAATTCAGACTCTTTCTAGTTTTTTTTATTTCCAACAGGATATACATATAAATAACTTATGTATGGATTTTAAATCATGTATATTGTAAATTTATATCACTATTGATTGAGTAAGTAAAAAAATAACTTCTATTTTGAATATTGAATATTTTCTGATATCTTGCAAGCGAGGCTGTCACTAAATTTAGTGTTCTAATTTGGGGGGGGGAGGGAATCATAAAACATCGTTTTCCTTTTCTAATATAATATTTTTTATTTAACATGATGTACCTATAAATTATTTATATATAGGTTTTTAATGTTGTGTACTGTAAATTTATAGTCTTTATGAATGAATGAAAAAAAACTTGTATTTTGAATATCAAATATTTTCTGATATCTTCCTGTCTCTAAATGTTGCATTTTAATTCATGGTAGGGGAGCACAAAGTCTCTAATTGCCTTTTTAATATTCAAAATTTAAATCCCTTTCTATTTTTTATTTCCAATATGATTTATAAATAAATAATTTGTGCACATTTTAATTGATGTGTTGTGTAAATTTATAGTTTTATCAATTGAAAAAGTGAAAAAACTTGTATTTATAATATCAAATATATTCAGATATCATAAACGTGAGATTATCACTAAATTTTACATTTTAATTCAAGGGGAGGGGGTGCTTTAAGTCTCGTTTAGCTTTTTTATTATTAATAATTTAGACATTTCATTTTTTATATCCAACATGATGTACGCATAATTAATTTATGTATGGATTTTAAATGCTGTGTATTGTGAATTTATTAATGTAAAAGCGAATAAATACAAAAACTTGTATTTTGAATATCAAATATTTTTTATCAAATATTTCTTGCACACGAGGCTGTCACTAAATTTTGCATTTAAATTTAGGGCAATAGAGTACACGAAATCTCTCTTTGCTTTACAATATGAAAATATATGTATGGAGTATCTATGTATATATTCATAAGTTTACTCTTCATATGAAAATTGATTCTTTAGAAAAGTGCTTTAAAATATTTTGTTCCATTACAAGTAAAATGTATGCTTTTCTACAAAGTATCCTTTTTTTTTCTCCTTATTGTGCAACACGAAGAAAGAAGCAGGTTCTTATTTTCTCCGTTCTAACGTTAAACTCTAGAAAACAGATGTTTATGAAATTTTAAAAAGATCCATTTTCTTGGACAGTTTTTGAAAAGAGATTATACAATTGTTTAACATAATAGCGTCCTATAGACTTCTTTTAGAATTTTAGAAACTTTTATCAGATTGAGTCGCTGATCTTCCAACATGTTTTAAAACTATTATCTTGAGTTTTAAAATGGTATGTAAAATTTAAAAACTTGTCCAATTCTAAAAATAGTGATAAAAATGTTTATATCTTTGCTCATCAATAGAGTATATTATGAGCACTTATATTATAAAAAATATCGTTGTATATTTGTAAGTGTTTATAAAATTTCATATTAGATTTAAGCCTAGATCTAGAATATTTGGAAATATTTATTTAACATTGATTTTTTTCTAAATAGACCTTAGGATTTCTTTTTCATTTAAGTCAAGTCTCTGTATCAATTTTGTCACTTTCATTTTCTCTATAGAACATTTGAAAATATTTCTTGGACTTGTCGAAGTAGATCTTAGGACTGTTGGTCTTATCTAAATTGGATTTCTATATTAATTGTCTAACTTTCATTTTCTCTTTAGAATATTTGAAAATATTTCTTTAACTTTAAGCATGTTGAAATATGCCTTAGGACTTTTGCTTTCATTGAAATAGGATTATGGGTTATCTTTTTTTAATTTTCATATTAGGACACTCTGAGGAATATTTCACAAATATCGTTTAGTTTTTAAGATCTCTAAACTGATCCTAGGTCTTCTGGTTTCATTGAAACTTTATTTGAGTATACGAGAAATTTCTTAAAAATAATTATCATTTGAAATTTTCAATGATTTTTGTAAAGTTTTCGTGCGGAACAAGTCCACACTTGAATGTAGTTGATGACCGAATAAGTAGGGTGTTGTATTTCTCTACTGGAGACCATAGTTTCGAATCTTGCTACAAGCATCAATACATAGCTGATTTAGTTATTTTGCAGTGCAAACACCTACACCCTTCTCCAACACCAACCCAGATACTTGTAACTGATGAAATAGCCAATGACTTACTTTAAGAAGCCAATTCCGAACAGCTACAATTTTCCATGCCAGCAGGGGATTCGAAACACCGAACTCAAGTACCATAAATCAACAACCTACCTGTTTGGCCATCGTTCGGTGCTTGACAGATTGGAATGGGCATTCAGCAAACATGGAAGTCTGATGAGTCATTCTATAGCATAAAAAATTGACTGTAGAGCTGTAAAATAAACCCTGCTCTTAAACATTCAAGATAATCTTATAATTATGCATTTTTTAGAAATGTTATTCTTTCTTGGTTAAAACCAAATTATTATTCGTGAATAGAAATAAATGTTTTTTATAATTATTAGGCTGATGTTTTTCAATTTTTAAAGTTACCTAACTTGTTATAAAATGCTAGAAATTAATTTGCAAACAATAAAAAATACTCCTGAAGCAATTTTGCGAACAATTTTTTATACATTAAGTTTGATGCATATATTAATTGGTAACAACCCAAATACAACTTGAAAGTTACTATCAGGCAGCACAGATAAAATATCTAATTGTGTATACTTAACCCTGCATTTCACGTTGTTTCTTATGCAGCAATATGTTTATGCGCATATATTTTAGCCCAGATAATATTTTAAAAAGTATTTTAAAAATTCTTTCTTAATTTATTTTACCATTTCTAACCTGTTTGATGCAAATATGTATTAACTATCAATTATAAATACCTTTTACAGATATATTAAAAGTATTAATATAAAATCAAAAGCAAATAACTTGGAAACTAAGGGAAAATACGTTAGTTCAAGAGTTAAAAAATACAAATGACCGGACTTTATTTTTTCTGATTATAAATGTATGAAATTTGAAAATTTAAGGAAATATACAAACTTTATTATACGTAAACAAAATTGTATATTGTCAATTTTTATGTATCGCAAACACAAAGAATAAGAATTTTTAATTCATTTCCCATCGCATTTTTTACATAAACCTTATGGGTCATTTGAGACGTTATATGACATGTTTAGTGTTACAGTTTATTCTGAAAGATCCAATACTCAATTTCTTCAATCGAGAGAAGAAAATGAGAATTAGATTGATAAAATTATAAATTCATATGCAAATCAATATGAAATAAATGCAAATACTTTTATCGTAAATGTAATATAGAGAGAAACTTTGATTCATAAACGCATCACTGTTCATTGTAAAGTTAGGTACTTAAATTATTTGTGATGCAGCATCATATATATTGGTATATCACTTAAATATAATTGAAAAATATATTTCCGAATCGACGCATCTTCCAACTTCAAATATTGTGTAACATTTCGTACTAGGTTTCAAAAACAATTTATTTCTCATATATTTATCATAAAAGACATTCGTTTACTTCTAAACGGATCAATTGTGTTATAAATATTATTCACTAAAAAAACGGAAGATTCGATGTAATTTATCCTCTAAATCACTAGAAAAAAATTCTGTGACGGTAAACAAAATAATTTCATAGTCCAAATATTTAAATAATTAACTTACTTTTTCGTAATATTTTAGTAAAACAGCATAATTAATAATTACAAAAACTAATTAATCACTCTTTTTCATAAAGAGGAAAAAAATTAAAAGCAAAGGAAAAAGATGATGGAGTGATTTTTAAATTTTATTACTTCACCTGCTCCAAACTAATGACAACAACATTTACAAAGAAAAAAAATTCTTTTCCCGAGCTCCTGAATTTCATTATTCATTCCAAGGAGAAAAATAGATTTTTCTTCTAAGAATTTTTTTACAGGGGCTATTTGTTGCGAGATAATATAACGGCTATACTAAGAATTTCCTTTTATGTTTTTTTTAGAAATTAAAAAGAAAAATTATTTTGTTTTTATACTATAATTGCAGTTATTTGAGGAACAATTGAATAACTGCAAAGAGATACACTCTAATATTATGACAGAAGAAACCTAAGCTAATTAAAATTGGGAGCTGTTTACTTTAAAAATGATATGTTTAATCTGAATTTTTTCTTACACTTTAGTAATAACACGACTATCTAAATAATTTTTAGTAATAAGACTATGTAAATATAATTTAAAATATTTTAATAGATCATTAAGTTATTCTTTAAGATTTTAGTTAACAGGAAATTTAATATGATTTATTAGGAATAGACCAAATGAACTATTTTTCTATTTAAAACAAAATATAATTTATTGCCAATATAATATATAAATAAGATGTTTACCCCTTGCATGTGAGACTTGTTTGAAAAAATGTGCCAAAAATGGAAAATTGTTTCTCTGTAATTTTGTTTATTATTATCATCAAAATGTTAGAAATAGATTATTTTTGAAAAAAAAATTAAACGACATAATTATTATTTTCAATTTTTTCACTTATATGGGAAATTTTAATAGATTACAGTCTTTTTTGCTCACATTACATCAAAATAAATCTAATGTCAAAATTTTCTGAATAAATAGAATGAACTTATGCAGCAATATTATTATCTCTATCAACTGTCACGAATTTCAAATCCCTCAGACTCCTTTGAATTTCACAGTTTTACAGTGTTTGAGAAATAGTGAAAAATGGCTGGAAAGTATCTCTATCTGTTAGAAAAAGGGCAAATTAAATTTTATGCATTAGACGAACCGATTTCGGGCTTCACAGAATTGAAAAACCGTTTTATCTCTTGCCCAAACTCAGGTAGGCCCCTCCAAAATCGGCGCATTTGCGTCCTCCGAACTGAATTCGGGCGTCACAGGCGAGGGTTTAAGGGTTTATTTAAATATACTGTGTTTACTGAATCCCGATATGCAATAAATCTTTAAGAGGTCAAGATTGATTAATCCTAGTAATTTAAATATACTGGATTTACTGAAGCACGATATGCAATAAATTTTTAAGAGGTCAAGATTGATTAATCCTTGTAATTTAAATATACTGGGTAAACTATAGCACGATATACAAATAATCTTTAAGAGGTCAAGATTGATTAATCCTAGTGAATTTTTAAAAAATAGTTTAAGTTGCTTATCCCGTACTTAGTCAAACCCATGCAATTTCCAAGCAGTGATTGATTCACTGTCATTAATTTGATTTAAAAATCATCAATTCATCTAGAAAAAAAATCTATGTAACACTTTATGTTAAACTTTCTTTCTAAAAAAATGAACATGGTTCTTTGTTGTAACAAGATCAAATTCTCTCCTTAGAAATGAACTCTACATCAATAACTTTGTTCAGCGGAAAATTAACGTATCTTTCATATCTTCGAAAGTGTTTGCATAATCCACTGCTTGCCACGTCTCCGGAAAAGCATTACTCTCTTCATTATTCGATACCTTATATCGATTGCCTCCCAAACCGAATCGATATTTTAAGCAATACCTTATCTCTAGTATCTAAGAGTTATAACATTAATTCTGAATTCAACGTCTAGTATCCTCTAAGAATCGGTAGAGCAGATATGAACGAGTATCCTTTTACATTTTAATTAAATCCTTAAGAATAAACCGGAAATAGGATCGTCCTATGGGAACATATAGGGGTTGTCGAAATATTCGGAGAGATATTTTTCGCCATAAATTGATTGCAACGTATAAATAGAGTTCGATTAATATATTTAAGAAGCAGAACAACACAAAGTTGTTGGAAGATACACAGACAAAAAACTGAGTAAACTGAATATTGATTCATTAATTTCAAGGAATATAAAACGCTTCCATGGTATTTTTGTAAACATGAAAACTATTTCAAAAGAGGTTTTTCACTTAAATATTTCGAACTATTCCTTTGAAATAAAACTTAAGGAATCATACAAATTGGGAGAGTGCAGCTATGTTTGACATAAGGTTTGCGAAACTGATTTTCTCTCCGCACTCACACGTTGTGGGTTGAATGCCCAAGTTTTTTTCGCGACTCCAGGAAGCGTGTGGTGTGGCCAGTGAAAATGATTGCACTTAAACTTCACCAAGTTTTGGAGAGTTGTGATTGGTCTCCAGGAAGCGATTCAGGACCATCCTTGGAGTCCCGGTCCTTCTGGGCAGAGCCGGTAAAGAACGCATTCTGCAAAGGACAATGGAACACGAACTCATCAGCACAAGATAATGGAAAAAGTATAGGGTTGACTGAGGAGAAAGAATAAAGAAAAAGAATGCAGCATTCCCTTGGACATTGTCATTTTTTTTCAGGCGTATCACATGGAGTGCTTCTTTTAATTTTTAATTATTTAAATATTTTTTTAGCATGTTTCCTTGTCTTTTGCTCTATACTTGAGTGTTGTAATATAGATCAGTGGCATTTTACTATAATTAAAGACAATATAAAGTAAACTTGGGTTTATTAATGGCTTTGAAATAACAACAGCAATGTACTACACAACACAAATCTTGAGTAGAAAAAATGTAAAAAAAAAAAAATTTATCATTTTTGACTTTTCGTTATTTGAAAACTAACAGTTTTACAATCATGATAATTTTTACATAGTTATTATACAAATTATTATATTTACACTCATATCTCATCTCTTTTTTGAAACATAAAAATATTTTTGTTAGAAAGTTTTAAATAGAAGACACTTTGTTGTTAACAAAAATATATCAAAGCTAACAGCCACGATTACTGAAAATATAATTAAGGCAAACTTAATGTTTTAAAACAAACTACAAACTTTCAAAATAACTCTTAACCTACATTTGTATATTTTTAAAATATATACATCTTTTAAAAAGTTTATTTTAAAAAGTGAATTTTTTCCTTAAACATTGAATATTTCTCATAGGGAAAAATATATTTTGGAAAATATAAAGAAAATTTAGGGTCAATCAGATGAAAATTGTATTTTATACATTCTGTAAAATTTTCATGAAAAAATATTAAAAACTTTTTAAGATAACATGCGCTTTACATGAAAAAAAAACCACAATTCGAGAAAAATCGTTAAAGTTCTGTAAGTTTAAATTTGTTTATGGTAAACAGCTGACCCGTTTTTATTCGTAACTTCTCTCAATATTGGAATTTTTTTTTAATGTTCAGAACTAAATTCCTTTTCATATATGTTGTTTTTCTGAAAAAACGAATTTTTTGTCGATTTAACATTCGTATGACCCCTTATCTTCTAAAATTATTTTACTTCTAACATTAAAAAAAATGTTATTCCCTGAATTGCGCTTTAAAAATTTAAAATTTTAGTGTCTCATGAAACAAACTTTAACATAGAAATCATCTTTGTTAAATGCCGTACTTCTTTTTGCATTTAAGTGGCTTCAAAAACTAAATCTATAAGACAGGTGTTTAATCATGGGAAAAGTGTTTCGAAACGATGTTTTTCGTTTGCTTGATATAGCACTGAAACTTAAGTATTTTGACTTATTACTTAGAAGCAAGACTAAAACAAATTTTATTCTAATATTAAATTCTAGGTTATTTAATAAATTACGCATCAACAATTTTGTGTTTCGGTCCACAAAACATTAACATAGAAAGCATCATTGTTAATTACTTCACTTATTCGTACACTTAAGAGGCTTTAAAGTCTGTATCTCTACAAAGAAGAGTGTAACTATAAAAACTCTTACGAGATAAATGGTTTCATTTGTATTGTATAGCTTTGAGGATTATATATTATGATTTATTACTTAGAAATAAGACTAAAGTCTTAAAATAATTAAACTTCTACTTTAACCCTTAATTTGACAAGATGTTTTTTCAAATATTTTTTAATTTATGTTATTCTTCCATGTCTGTATATACATTAGGATCTCTGTCAAATAAACAAAAAATATGTATATCATTTTCCATTTTTGAGATAATTAATGTCCGCTGTGGCAAACACTGACAGTTTATGTTATATAGTAGTTATAAATATACATGTCCAGTGTAGTGGCCAGACTTAGCCAAATTAAGGGTTAAGTTTAAGGTTATTCACTAAATTATACTTCAACAACTTTAGTTATTTAATGAAAACGTATTATTAACTACTTTAATTCATTATACATTTGAATGGTTTTAAATATTGAATATTTAAGGAAGAATGTAAACATGAAAGCTATTGCGAAACGAAGGTTTTCACTTTTTTCATATAGCTTTGAAGCTTAAATATGCTAACTTATTCCTTTGAAATAAGACTTAGCTTCTATATTAATTTATATCTAACGATAAACGAAAATGTTATTTACTGAATTACGCTTTAACTATTTAAAATTATAGTGTTTCATGGAATAAACCTTAACACAGAAAACCTTATTGTTAACTGCTTTACTTCTTCCTGCATTTAAGGGATTTTGAAAACTGAATCTCTAAGAAGGAGAGTAACCATGAAAATTACTACAAAACGAAGGTATCACTCGTTTGAAATAGCGTTGAAAATTAAATATTTTGACTTGTTACTTAGAAACAAGACTAAAACAAATTTAATTGTAACATTAAAAGCAAGGTTATTCAATGATTTAAGCTTCAACAATTTAAGCGTTTCGTGCCACAAAACATTAACATAGAAGACATCATTGTTAATTACTTTACTTCTTCCTATATTTAAGGGGCTTTAAAAACTAAATGTCTAAAAAAAAGAATAACTATAAAAACTATTACGAAATAAAGGGTTTCAATTGTATTGTATAGCTTTGAAGATTATATAAAATGATTTATTACTTAGAAATAATACTTAAGACTTAAAATAATTTTACTTCTACTTTAAATGAAGGTTATTCACTAAATTATGCTTCAACAATTTTAGATATTTAATGCAAAACATATTATTAAATACTTCACTTCTTCCTGCATTTGAGTGGCTTTTAAATATTGAATCTTTAATAAAGAATGTAACCATGAAAGCTATTGCGAAACAAAGGTTTTCACTTTTTTCATATAGCTTTGAAGCTTAAATATGTTGACTTATGTCTTTGAAATAAGACTTAACTTCTGATTAACTTCTAATTAATTTTATTTCTAATATTAAACGAAAATGTTATTCACTGAATTACGCTTTAACTATTTAAAGTTATAGTGTTTCATGAAATAAACCTTAACACAGAAAACCTCATTGTTAATTACTTTACTTCTTCCTACATTAAAGAGGCTTTAAAAACTGAATGTCTAAAAAGAAGAATAACTATACAAACTATTACGAAATAAAGGGTTTCATTTGAGTTGTATAGCTTTGAATATTATATATAATAATTTATTACTTAGAAATAAAACTAAACTTCAAAAACAAATTTAATTCTAATATTAAAAGAAAGGTTATTCACTGAATTCCGCTTCAACAGTTTTAATGTTAGAAGCAACCAACTTTAAAATAGAAAACCTAATTGTTAACTGCTTTACTTCTTCCTGCATTTAAGTGGCTTTAAAAACTGAATCTATAAAAAGAAGAGTCACTATAAAAACTATTACGAAATAAAGGTTTTCATTTGTATTGTATAGCTTTGAATATTATATATTATGAATTATTACTTAGAAATAAGTCTAAACTTCTAAAACTTCTAATATTAATTGAAAGGTTATTCACTAAATTACGCTTCAACAATTTTAATGTTAAATGCAACCAACTTTAAAATAGAAAACCTCATTGTTAATTACTTTACTTCTTCCTACATTAAAGAGGCTTTAAAAACTGAATGTCTAAAAAGAAGAATAACTATACAAACTATTACGAAATAAAGGGTTTCATTTGAGTTGTATAGCTTTGAATATTATATATAATAATTTATTACTTAGAAATAAAACTAAACTTCAAAAACAAATTTAATTCTAATATTAAAAGAAAGGTTATTCACTGAATTCCGCTTCAACAGTTTTAATGTTAGAAGCAACCAACTTTAAAATAGAAAACCTAATTGTTAACTGCTTTACTTCTTCCTGAATTTAAGTAGCTTTAAAAACTGAATCTCTAATAGGAAGAGTAACTATAGAAATTATTACGAAATAAAGGGTTTCATTTGTATTTTATAGCTTTAAGTATTATATATAATGATTTATTACTTATAAATAAGACTAAACTTCTAAAACTTCTAATATTAATTGAAAGGTTATTCACTGAATTCCGCTTCAACAGTTTTAATGTTAAATGCAACCAACTTTAAAATAGAAAAACTACTTCTTAACTACTTCACTTTTTTCTAAATTTAAATGGATTTAAAGACTGAATCTCTAAGACAGGAATGCAATTATGGGAAAACTGTTACAAAACGATGGTTTTCGTTTGCATGATATAGCATTGAAACCTAAATACACTATATTGCCAATGATGACCGGTCACTTGCGATTTTAGACATTTTGTTGAATATCTAGAAAAACACAAGATGAATTATCCTGAAACCTCAGGCGTTTAAACAGGATCGTATAAGTCATATATTTCAACAAAGTATTTTTTCCGAAACCCCATAGAAGGCCGGCAACAAATTGATGAAAAAAGAATGTGTTTTGGATAACCCTGTAAAAAGTAATGTATGAAAAGCGTTGAAACTTTAGCACACGATTAGGATGCTTCTTGTAATAATCTGTGTTCATTGTTATGAACAAGGATGGACAAACGTTTTCGGTTGTGGGCCAAAAATCGAAAGAAAATATATTTAGAAGGGCAAGATAAATTTTTCTAAAATTTAAAAAAATATATACAAGTACCTAACGGTTTTAAATACTTTAATGAGATGAATGAAATTGCAATTTTATTTTTAAAAGTTCCTTATACTGAGGTTCGAAGTGAGATGTACTAGTTTTAAGGAACGATGCTAAATACTCATCTGTCAGTCTACTTCTGAAATTATTCTTTCTTAGGTTCAAAGTTGAAAACACTTATTCACATATAAGAAGCAAATATACCGCTGATCTTCTGGGCGTGAGATAATTAATTTGGGATATAATATTTAAGCAAAGTAGAAAAGGAGATGGGTATATGATGTAAAAAATATATATTTCTTTTAATTTTCCCCGGATCGGCAACTTAAAATTCTATCTGCGGTTCGGATAAAACCCTCCGGTCCGGAGTTGGCCCATCTCTGGTTATGAGGATATCACGTATACTTGTGGTAAAATTAAGGTATTTATAAAAACAATCCCAAATATCTCCACGTGTTTTACTTATAATTTGCAGAGTTAGTTCTCAACATCAAATAACGTTATTTTCAGGATGCATGTCAAACAATATTGTACAAAATACCCTGCAATCGAAATTTAAAAAAATAAATATTGGATGAAAATGAGCAGGTTTACTAAATAATGTTTCACTGCGCATGCCCGAATGAGATCAAATGACAATGTGCATAATGCATTAGCTAAATGTATAGAGCAACTTTTGTGAAAGTCCCAAAAACACAGCTTGAAAATTCTGAAAGTGATCGTCAATAGAATAAGCTCAAAATCCGTTGTTTCCAAAAGGAAACAAAAAGATGAGGAACAATTTTAATTACCTAATGCAATAATTTATTTAATTCAAAAATATTATTGTTAACTGCTTCACACCCTCCTGCATTTAAGTGGCTTTAAAGAAAGAATCTATAAGAAGGAGTGTAACCATGAAAGTAATTGCAAAACAAAGGTTTTCGTTTGTTTGATATACATTTGAAGCTTAATGATTTTGACTTATTTCTATGAAACAAGACTGAACGTCTAAAATAATTACACTTCTAACATTAAAAGAATACATTATTCATTCACTGAATTACGCTTTATCAGTTTAAAATTTTAGTGTTTCATGCATTAAACCGTAGTGTAAAAAACATCACTGTTACCCTTTTCCTGCATTTAAATGACCGTAAAAGCTGAACCTCTTCAGGAAGAGTGTAACCACTAAAACTATAACAAAAAGAAGATTTTTACTTTTTACTTTAAAGCTTAAACATTTTGAATTATTACTTAGAAACAAGGCATCACTTCTAATGTAATTTCACTTCTATCTTTAAGAGAAACTTTATTTACTACATAACGCTTCAACAATTATAGTGTTTCATGCAACAAACCTTAACGCAGAAAACATGATTGCTAACCGCTTCACTTCTTCCTGCATTTAAGTGGCTTTAAAGAAGGAATTTGTAAAATGGCGTGTAACCATGAAAGCCATTGCAAAACAAAGGTTTTCGCTTGTTTGATATACATTTGAAGCTTAATAATTTTGACTCATTTCTAGGAAACAAGACTGAATAATAATTGTACTTCTAACATTAAAAGAATATATTATTCACTGAATTATGCTTTAACAGTTTAAAATTTTAGTGTTTCATACATTGAACTGTAGTGTAAAAAACATCACTGTTACCTTTTACCTGCATTTAAATTTAAATGGCCGTAAAATCTGAACCTCTTAAGGAAGAGTGTAACCACTAAAACTATTACGAAAGAAGATTTTTACTTTTCGCGTTAAAGCTTAAACATTTTGAGTTATTACTTAGAAACAAGACTTCACTTATAAAATAATTTCACTTCTATCTTTAACAGAAACGTTATTTACTAAATAATGCTACAACAATTATAGTGTTTCATGCAACAAACCTTAACACAGAAAGCATCATTTTTAACCGCTTCACTCCTTCCTGCATTTAAGTGGCTTTAAAAACTGAATCTCTAAGGAGGAGTGTGTAGATGTCTTATTCTCTTTTATGATCACAATTAAGAACTAACCGTCTTCCTTAAAGAGATATCTTTCATTAATCACCGTTACTCCCTTCTATTGGAAAAGTTCTTTCTCTCGCTAGATCATTAACTAGAGAGTTTTCCAAATTATAGTTTTTTACGAAACCTTTAAGTCTAACGCTACAAATAAAATTGTTATGGAATTAGATAGAAAATGAAAATGTGCATCCGTTTATAAACTTTCTTCATCGATTCATCTGAGTAAGTTTGAGATATTATTGCAAAGTGATGATTTACTGACATGGTTGCAAAGTTTTCTGAATTTATCAGCATGTGAATTACTTCTCTTTTTTACATCTATGTGTTAGGAAAGTAGAAATTAAACGCGTATTGAGTGAAATTATGTATTATCCATGCAAACAACTGACTTGCAAAAATATTGTTTAGTTTGGAATATTGTTCACTTTGTTTTGAAGCGCTGTACATTTCGTTTTTTTGCAGTATCTTTCTAAAAAGAAATAGCATACTTAACAATCAAGATTTTGATTGCCACGTACATAAACGAAAAATAAATGGAATAAAAATTATAATTTAACAAATGTTTTATTACACAGTTTAAAAAATATATTAATAACTATAGTTTTGTTATTTTATAAGTAGATCAGGTATAGTAAAATAATGACCACAAAATTTAAAAATATTTGTAATATATTCAAAATTTAACCTAAATGCATCTAAATTATTTTACCAAATTTTGATTCCTTTTTGTTGTGAAGAAAATAATTTCAATCCAAGATCGCAGTTTATTTCTTTTCCCCATCAGTTAATCTTAATTTGAAATATTTACCCAATTGTTCATTTTGTTTATCGGTTGACAGAATTCGAACTCTGAGGGCAGATTTTGCAATTTTGAGTGACCAAATCGCCCTCTAACAATACACAGAAAGGATGAATTAACCATTTTTTGTCTGCGAACCCGCATCTGTCCGTGATGTTTCTATCAGTTTTCTGTCAACCAACTTTGCTGGCAAATGTATGCATCAAAGTTATTATATTTTCTAAATTCTAACGTCAATAAAATGAATATTTAAGGCACTTAATTCGTAGACTCCCTTATTTTTTCGGAGCTTATCCTCAGCAAACTCCATTTGGCTAGTTTTTTTTAATTTTCATATAATTTTAGGCGACCAGAGAAACTTGGAGACCGGTAACGATTTAAGTCATCGGATATTGACGATAATTCCTCAGTGTAACATATATGTTTTTTTTTTAACTTAATAAAGTTCTATATGGAAAATAATTGTCTACAGTTCATTGTAATGATAACAGTTTTCACTTTGAATGAAGTATATAGGTGATGGTGTTTTCATTTTAACTTAGAAAACATAGAAATAGGTTAGTACTTTTTTTGCCGTAATATACATGAATCCAATACAGAAAAATTAGATAACATTATTTTTATAGATATTTCCTAGTAACATTCTCTATTGGCAAACATTCTAATATTTCTTATTGCACATAGAAAAGTAGCGTGTAGATAACGCCTTTGGGAACTGTTGTAATGTACTTACAACCTTAACACCAGTGTTCGTTTACAAACGGGAAACACGGTAAGAATATAATACTTTACATTGAGATTATGTACATTATTCTACATTACATTTATTCTGTACATTCATTTACAAATTTATATTTGGTTATCATATATCATAACCATCAATTGTTTATGTCTTATATTTACACCATAATTATCACAATTCTCTTTATAATGCGTTATTACTTAATCACAAGGTTAAATTATTAACAGAGACCTAAGTGACTGTAAATATTATTTTATTTTTACCTCTATTAAAGGCCCAGGGGAACAGGCAGGGGCTTTCCTCATGTGATGCGTCCGTCCTTCAGTTGGTACAGAGGATCAGGTAGAGGCTTTCCTCATGCGGTGAGTCGGTCCGGGTGTTCGGGCGCACGGGACGAGTCGGTGCTTAGAATTTGATGTTCCATTTCTCTCGAATCCCGACTTCAACTCGCCGAACGATGGCCGATTGGTTAGGGTGCTGACCTTCGGAACCGGAGTTCGTGGGTTCGAATCCCACTGTGGCATAGATGTTCGTAACCGTTCGGATTCGGCTTTAAGCTGTAGGTCCCGGTCTCATTAGCCCTCGTATTGCAAAACAGTAGACCGTAGCACTCCAATCCAAACCAAAACCCGACTTCAACTCCTCTCCTTAACTTCGTTTCAAAACTAATCATCTCGGTTTTAACGCCCCTTTTTCTTCCTATCCAATCGCTTGTTTCGGGAAATTTTCCCACATCTGCACCCCCTTCGGGAGTGCAAGTGGGCTCATTAAAATAGCCCCTTTTGTGCAAGCTGACATTATTTTTAGCTCCTGCCCCCATAACTCACGATTTATCTAAACCTTCTCTGCAGGGGTCCCTAAACTCGACGCGAACAATCGAAGTCCTAAATTCCTCTAGGAAATTTTTCCCACAGCTGTGCATGCACGTGCAGACCATCGTGCCAAAGTACCTCGGTACAGGAACATTGTTGAAATTATAAAAAAAAAAAACAGGAGTATTCCTGGATTTTGTTTGAATTAATGTGCCCTAATATAGATGAATCCAATACAGATGAATTAGATAACGTTATTTTATAAGATATTTCCTAGTACCTTCCTCTACTGGCAAAAATTCTAATATTTCTTATTCCACATAGAAAAGTAGCGTATAGATAGTGCCTTTGGGAACATTGTTGAAATTATAAAAAAAGTAGTATAAAATATAAAAAAAAGAGTATTCCTGGAGTTTGTTTGAATTAATGTGTATATTCGTAAAATATATTGACTCCAAAATATCAAAAGAGACGTAAAGTTGATTTAGATTGCCGTGCTCTTAAAAGAGATTGGTAAAGAATATTATTTTTACACTTATTAACCCCTTCCGGTAAAATGACGAGTCTAGCTCGTCATTAGTTTTTCATTCCATACCGCACAATGACGAGCTACAGTCGTCATGCGATTAAAGTTACTGTTAAATATGATAATTTAGTTTAAAATTTCTAGTGTACTGAATTTGGCAACACTTTTATCACTTGTGAAAATCACAAGTCACTATTGCATATTGTTTACTTAGCATTTCTTGGTACAAGTCATTGCCAAATTAATGAGTCAGAATAAAAGAAAACCTACTATGAAATGCCGTGTGGGTTACAAAAGTGAGAATACTTGGCGGTGTAAACAAGTCACTATTGCATATTGTCACAAGTCACTATTGCATATTGTTTACTTAGCATTTCTTGGTACAAGTCATTGCCAAATTAATGAGTCAGAATAAAAGAAAACCTACTATGAAATGCCGTGTGGGTTACAAAAGTGAGAATACTTGGCGGTGTAAACAATTAAGAATTTGCACTTTGTTTTGAAAAGTACCACTAGCTTGAACACTATTATCTGTATACCTTATTAATGTTTTGCTTTGATATTTTCTTAATTTTACTGTTTCTGATATTATTTAACACTATGTAAAAGTAGATTTTAATTAAGAATATGCAAGAATTGTAAAATGAAACAAGTTTTTTAAATAAAAATTAAATGGTTATTTCATGCACAGTTTTTCATCATTAAATCATACCTGAAGGGGTTAAAATTTTAAAGTTATATTGGCTCACTATTTTTTCTTTTATTTTTCTTTGCGGTAAAAAGTTTGTTCGTCTTTGTATTAGACTGTTGAAGAGAATAGAGACGAATGTCCAAACTTAAAAGAGATCGTTCGGAAAACGACTTTGAGCAATCAAAATATATGTATATCTCTTTAGATTTTTCTGTTCGCGACTGTTAAAAAAGCAGATTTTTGATTTAAAACATGACTTATTCAATCTTTAGTAGAGTCGGTCAAAGATCTGTTCTGTCCATTAATGGTGACATTTACATCACTTATAAACCAAGCCAAATCTTTTATAACCAAAATATTTTTTATGAAAACATCAGTATTTCCTTATGCAATTTATTCACCAGTCCTAGTGTATTTTTTAAAGAAAGTAGTTTTACTGTTCTTTGTAATAAGTTATAATGATTACAGATTAATTTGTAACAATATATACTATTCACACTGCATTGCTATTTTAAACATTTCTAAAATATATAATAATTAATTATTTTATAATATAGTATTTATTAATATAGTTTTTTTAAATTATACAGTATTTCATACAGCTTTAATAATATCGCAATTCACTTAAAGCTGCTAATGACTCTCAGGTGGGTAAAACTTCATTGAAATTCAATATTGTATTTCATTAAATTATGAAACACAAATAATAAATAATAGAGAAATAAAATATCTTTAAACATACATCATGCTATAATGAATAAACCTAATATCCTTATTCAATTATTACTACCATTAACTCGAAACACTTTATTTAAACATCTATTTTATGAATTTTGAGACATTCCAGGTGTATTTCTAACTATTCTATCCCAATGAAATTCATTCATTAATTACTGTAGTGTCTAAGTGAAAGTTAGTTAAAATGTATATGTTTTGAAATGCAGAATCTGCCATTCTGTATCTATTATATGCCGTTCTGTATATATTCAGAATTTTTATAGACATTTGTATGAGGGAAGTGGAAATTTATTTGTATTATTTTTTCACGATGTGTTTTTCGCAATTGCTCATGATTGCTGAAAGTTTTTTTTTTTTTTTTTAAGTTTAATAAGAATTATACCAATACAAAAATCCGTAATATTGTTAAAATTTTATGTATGAAGTATTTTCAATAAATTTGCTTTTAAATAATAACTTTTAAAATAATTACTGCTCCACCTCAATTTTTTATCTCTTTATTTAAATCATTCATATGTATGTTTGTATGTATGTATGTGTGTATCTGTCTGTTTGCCTTGCATTCCTAAATAGCAATACTTACCTAAATAGGAATTTGGCGTATTTATCACCGATTTGGCAAGTGAAAACTGCCGTACCCTATTCTGCAGTGAACCCTCTTCTAAGATAAATATAAGGTTGATTTAAAATCAGCCTCTTAAAATTTAGATGTTAAGAAAGAGTTCTTAATTAGAAACATAAAGATTTATTATTGTTGGTAAAATAGCTGCGTAGGTTATAACAGTGGTGAACATCGACAAACAGATATATTTTTTCAACATTCGTTTACACAAGTTAACATAAACTAAATAATTACAATTCTTTTATCGATGTATATATGTCATATGTGTCGTATGTATGTGTGCATGTACGATGTATATATGTATCGATGTCATATGTATACACACACACACACACACACACACACACACACATATATATATATATATATATATATAGTATTTTCAATAAATTTACTTTTAATTAATAATTTTTAAAATAATTACTGCTTCATCTCAAATTTTTATCTCTTTATTTAATTCATTTATATGTACGTTGGTATGTATGTATGTGTGTGTATCTGTCTATTTGCTTTACATTCCTAAATAGCAATACTTACTTAAATAGGAATTTGGCGTATTTATCACCGATTTGACGAGTGAAAACTTCCATACCCTATTCTGATATCAACCCTCTTCTAAGATAAGTGTTTTGAAAATTAATTCCCCTTTTGTAAGTATTTCGCAACGTCAAACAAATTACTGTTGAATAGAAATCTCTGCAAAATAAATCAGAATTGTATTTGTAATGCTGATTCGTAAAATCCACTTTCCAGTAATTTGTGCGTATATGGGTTTTATTACATCACGAAAGGCAATAAAATTCTTTGCTCCTAACATGGAAGTGATTCCCCTCTATATAAACGGCTCAAATATCTAGTTGATTATGCACTTAATATATTAATTTATTTTGGGCGAAGTAGCTCGCTTGGCCGCTTGCCAAATGAGAACAAATGATACGACATTCGATGTCAGATTCGTTGGGGCTACATTCTCATCCATCAGCAATCGAGAAACTAGAGAAAGTTTAGAGAGCGCGGTAGAGAATTACGTATTCATGACACATTCATAAACCATGTTACAGTAGTAGACTTATTAAATATCTTTGCCGCAGCAGGGCTATGCTTTCTTAATCGAACGGGGACGACAGAATATTTTAATCAAAGAATAGTTTTCATTTTTAATTTGCTTACGGTATTTCGGGGCATTTCATGTTAAATGCTTAATATGATGTTCATTAAAACGGTTTAATAGAGGATTGTTCAGCTAGAAAATAAAAACAATAAAATAAGCCGTAAAAATAAATTAATCTCCATAACAAAAAAAAAATGTAGTAATTACTATGCATTTAAAATCCGACAAATCAGGAATAAAGATCTCTGAAATTGCTTTAATTATACATTAGGGCGTTAAGATTTTCAATTTCAAAAATTGTAAATTTAAGTTTAGTGGTGTTAGTTGGCTTTATCTTGGCGATTTTTTAAACATTTGAGGTAGAAAATCGTAGTAATATAAACAAAAAAGAAAAAGTTTAATAGTATCACTGGTTAGGTTATTAAAATTACACGTAGTACTCTACATTTAAAGTATCACAAACCAGAAATTTAGATCTCTGAAGAACCTCCTCTCATGCACTAGTCTCTATTATACGTTACACGTAAAAAAACTTGTATTTAAAAAAATTGGAAAAATCCAAGTTTATTTGTACTAGTTGGCTCCTTTTCCGATTTATTTTAATGATCGCTAAATTTAAGCCAATAACGTGAAGCCACTAACTTTGAATTTTTAAATCCAGTATCGTACCCCATTACGAAATAACGGGTAGAAAATCTTGGAAATATAAATAAAATAACTATATTTTACTAATACCCCATGATTACGCTACTCAATTTAATTTCAAAATTAAAAACAAAACATTACTTTATTTGTCCCATAATAATTCAAGCAAGTGAACTAATAGTGGAGGTGCATTAAACGAGAACTATTAGCAGCTGTTAAGTTATACTATAGCATAAAATTACGAAGCCTTCAATCAAAATCCTAATTTCATGACACTTTAGGTTGACATATTTGTTACAAATTATAACTGTGTTCATTTCATCCGCTCATATAAATATATTGCTATATTTGAGTTGAGTATCAACCTATAAAATTATAACTTACAAAAGTAAAATGAATAAGAAAAAATAGCTTCCAAACAAAATACAGTTGTGACTTTCCATTTCTTGATGCATCGAAATAAAAATGCAAAGTTCAAAATAGAAGAAATAATGTTAGTTTTAAAAGTTAGAAATGCACAAAACAAAATTATGAAAGTGACCATGCAGTCGGCACCCAGAGATTGATTTTCTTTTGTTATTAATGTTTTTAATACTTCATTTGTCGTGTTTTAATGTTCCTGTTTGTTATTGTAGTTTTTCGAAGTTTGATACTATGTTATACTTTTGTAATAATTTACGGCTCCAATCTCATACAACTGTGATGTATGGAAACCAATGATGTAGAATCAAGGGCTTCTACAATAAAAAAAAATTATGAAAAACAACCTCAGCCTAAAGAATTCGGCAACTTTTGGCAAGAATTTCGCATTTTTCCTTTAAAATTTAAATCAGACAAATTTTAAGCTCTCGACTTTTATAACTACTAAGATCTATTTCATTTACTTACAATCGTTAAACATTTGAGCTCCTTATTGTTTTATAACTACCAAGATCTCTTTCATAACTACAAAGATAATTTTCATTACCTTACTATCGTCATATATCTTAGTTTTTGATTATTTAAAAACTAGCAAGATCTGTTTCATTTACTTATCATCGTTAAAAATTTGAGCTCTTGACTGTTTTATAATTACCAAGATATGTTTCATTTACTCACTTTCCTTAAAAAATTAAGCTCTTAATGGTTTTATAACTACAAAGATCTGTTTTATAACTACAAAGATCTTTTCATTTACTTACTATTGTTAAATTTTGAGCTTTTGACTATTTTATAACTAGCAAAATATGTTTCATTTATTATCATCGTTAAAATTTTGAGCTCTTAACTTTTTTATAACTAGAAAAATATGTTTCCTTTATTATCATCTTTAAAAATTTGTACTCTTGACTGTTTTATAACTAGAAATATTTGTTTCATTTACATATCATCGTTA
>CM063498.1:7869124-7874124 GCA_032207245.1 Pardosa pseudoannulata
GTTCGAGAATTTGAATCCCTCTGTGGCATGGATGTTCGTAGCCATAAGGAATGAGCTGTAAGCGGTAGGTCCCAATCTCATTAGCCTTTGTGTCGCAAAAAAGTAGACCGCAGTGTTCCAAACCAAACCAATGGATACTAACAATTGTTTTCCAATAGTTTTATAATTTAGTTCTGCCATGAATTTAGTTACTTAGAGGTATGAAATTTTGTTTAATTATAATATACTGAAGTGGAATTAAGTAACTAATCACATAATTTTTTTAATTCATCCATCCACAAATTATTTTTTTTCTGCAGATGGTATCTAAATCTAAATGCAGTACACCCATTAAGCAATAACTGTTGCGGAGCGGAAATGAGCTGTAGGTTAAGATAGATTCATGTGACTGTAGTGAAGAGATTAGTAGACGAGCTTTGCCGGACAGATGAATACCCCGGTCTATTTATGTAATCGAATCAAAGTCAGGATAATAAGACGGAGAGCGAATTACCAACTTATTACAAGGATGATATTTAGTTGAGCAGATACTGCGTTTGCATTACTGAAGGCTTCTTGGATGTAAATCGATTTACAACTTGAAAATTTAGAAGTGTCTTGAAACTCTTCAAATAACTCTACTACAAAAAAGTATTTTTTGATATCCTGTAGTAAGCATGTCTTAATTTAATTCAATTATAAATTTCAGTGATCATGTAGTGGAATTCTGTTCTAGGAATAATTAAAGAATACAATAAAAGCTATAAATACAATCCTAAACACCTTTAACATAATTTTATTTAAAACTAGCAAAATGTTCTTTCAGAACCATGATTATTTTTATAAGAAAGTAGAATACTTTTTATACAATTGTTATATTCACAATATTAAGTATTATTTAAACAAAACACTGATTTTTCTATAACACATTGTAGAGGAAAATCTTAGAGAGGAGTATTATTTAGCAATTGTGTGTTACTAAAAGGGGCGTATAGAGAGCAACACAATTTTAATATTTAACTCCTTAACGTGCACGCTTGAGTTAACTTGAGCGCTCTAAACTGACCAAAGTGCACACTCGAGATAATTCAAGCGTTGTACTTTATGTTGCCATAATTTTTTACACTCGAATGCAATCGAGAATTGAAAATAAGAATGTGAAAATAACCAATAATGATTAATATTAATAAAACCAATCGTTTTATTAATATTTATCATTTACATGGGATTGTAAGCTATAACACTTACTTATTAAAGTATAAAATACATATAAATTTTCTACTTATCACTTGCTGTGTGTTGTGCTAAAAGAGATAGCAAAAAAAAAGGAAAAGAAAAGACAGTCGTTACACGTGTAAGAGTTGCAATGTTGGTCTATGTGCTGCACCTTGTTTCGAAATATATCACACAGAAGAAAATTTTGATTAATTTTATAAATACTAATTTTGTTATTATTTATGTTTTAAAAGTATAAATAAGTATTTTTACTGATAATAATGTTTATTCTGAAAAATTTTGATTATTTTTGTAATTTTCTTGTCAAGACAACGTTCTAAATTGTATTTTTTACATTAAAAAATTGATTTTTTGGCCAGCCTTTTTGAAAAAAAAACTGTGCATTAATGGGATAATTAACATTATAACCGCGGGATGGGTCATTTTAACCCAAAAAGTATTTTGTGCTATTTTAACATATTTATTTATTTCTAGATAGCAATAACAGAAATAATATAATTTTTTAAAAATATTTTTGAGGAGGAATTTTGAAAATATATTTTAACTAGCATTTAGCCCGTTATATGACGGGATCAGTAAAATTTATAGTTTTCCAAAATTGTAAAGTACCCTATAAGACAGATAGTAAAATGGTTTGTTTTTTGGCTGAGAATTATCTTCTACATGCTCAATAATTTGTTTATCTTCATACTCTTCTAAAGTCTCCCGATACTGTGAATGCAGTTTAGAATCCCGTTGAACTCATTTAGAAAGATAATTCAAAGTTTTCTTAGCAAAGTCTAAATTATTGTTCTTTCCAATTTTTTTCCACAGTAATTACTGGAAGTAAAGGAATGAAACTATTATTTTCGCTACACCTTGGAGGTAGATAGAATTTGTTGTTAATTCCAGTGATAAAATTTTCCTTGCAACAAAAAATAATCTACAATTCAATTTAAAATTATCTCATATGTGCTTAATCTATTATTTAAGGTAAATATAAAAGAAAATTTTAAGGTAAATATAAAAGAATATATAAAAGAACAATATTCTAAATTAAGTTTTTTACATTAAAGAAATAGATTTTTTTTGGCCGGCCGTTTTCAAAAAACTGTGCATTAAGGGGTTAAAGAGGAAGAATAGAACATGGAGTTGGTTAGCTTTTGTTGGTGTTGCTAAATCCACGTGGACAAACCAAGCACATGAGCCATAGGCGACTCGAATTAAAGCAAAAAAATGCGCCTTTCGTTTTAAAGAGTCACAGTAGAATGAAAGAACAAGCTTCTACTGAAATTGGGTCCTCCTAATATAAAAGAAGGGACCGAGCAGAAGACCCCAAAAATTGGCATGCCATCTCTTGTGGTATTATTTCGAAACTTGGAGGATATTGCGATAGTGAACCTATTCTTTGTGCCTCAACAGCCATTAATGGACACGACGGATCTTTGTACGGTTACTTTGTCCCCAAAATGATACTTACATATAGATTTTTAAACAACATTTGTTTGGAATTTACTCTTAGTGTCTCTTTATGTTAAATTAACTCATTAGCGTTCAAATTATTTCTGCTGATTATACAGAAAGCATAGCGAAATCCCTAATCAGCCGTTTGAAAAACATTCATTTTGTAGTATTCTTAATTTTGTAAATTCAATTTTATAAATTTTATAAAATATAAATTTTTACACGTACTGCCGTTCTTATCATTACATCTAATAAACATTTAATTACATTTAATAAACTCTTCCCAAGATAAATATTACAAAATTTTTCATTTCTAAATTGTCAGTTTTCATACAAAAATTGTTATTTATTACAACCAATAAAGTGATTGAACCTATTTGCAACAAGTAAATTTAGATAGGGAGACGATGGTCACCACTCACTGTGACCTTCACTCCTCTTACTTTATTTAACTCTCTTGTGTTTGATCTCACCCCTTAACTTGTATACGTAATTTCTCATGATTCATGGAGAGTTACGAATTCCTTTACCATTGGACATAATTTATTTATTTTTAGATACTTTTATCTTGCTCTCTATTCGTCCACGTAACTCTAAAGTGAATCCTAGACACATTCATTATTATAATTATGTAGTCCATGGGAGTGGTGACCATCGCCTCCCTGTCTACATTTACTTGTTGCAAATTGTTTCAACAACTTTATTGGCTGTAATAAATGACAATTTTTGTATGAAAATCGACAATTTAGAAATGAAAAATTTTGTAATATTTTTCTCGGGAAGAGTTTATTAAATGTAATTAAATGTTTATTAGATGTAATGATAAGAACGGGAGTACATGTAAAAGTTTATGTTTTATAAAATTTATAAAATTGAATTTACAAACTTAAGAATAACATAAAATGAATGCTTTTCGAACGGACAATTAAGGATTTGGCTATGCTTTCTGTATAATTAGCAGAAATAATTTGAACTGTAATGATTTAATTTAACATACAGAGACACTAGGAATAAATTCTAAACAAATGTTGCTTAAAAATCTTTCTGTAAATATTATTTTGGGGACAAAGTAATTTTCAGCATTTAGATGAAATATGTATCTTTCATCATACGATTTTTTACCACTAAATTTTCATTTTTATAGTTCATTCTATTTTAACTATTTTTCTCACATATACGATATATTCTAACATTTGATGAAAAAATTCTAATACGGTTTATTGTGTTAGTTAAGTACGAAAAAAACGTTTCTTATTATTACTACTACTAATTCTATTATTATTCTGAATATTAAATTGCTTCAGTTAATAAAAAAAGAATGTTTAAAGCTTTTCCTTTTTTAAAGTCCTAATGTAAAAAAATGAACTCGAACGTGTAATTCATTTAAGAGATAATCCCGTTCTTTTCGAAGTCTCCAGGGAAATTCTTTCATACAAAGTGACGAATTTTTCAGCGGCGCTCTAAAGACATAAAAAGAGTTTCGATACATTTTTTGCTTTAAAATCTTTTTAATATGTTTGAGCAATTTCAGGAAGGTTATTAAAATCATGTTATAAGAGCGTTTTGAAATATTTTCCGTTGCCAGCCAACAACAGAAAATTGTGTACATAAAAAAAGATATTTTGAGTTGTTGACAATCTGCGTTTGGAAATGTTTCTGTTTATTTTATTTTCGTTGTTATATTTTGATTTTTTTTAAGAAACATAATTAGTTATTTGATAAAGTAATAAAAATTTTACGTAGCATCAAAAGTTCGTCTTTATTATTTTCGATTTACTTACATTTTTTGTATGAAATTAAACAAAATGTTTTCAGAAATAATTTTTGATTAAGTGTTAACTTCACTTTCAAAAACAAATTATATTTATGAAAAAAAAACAAAAAGTTATTACTATAAAAAAGCAATATTGTATTACTCCATTATTCATTTTTTTACATATACCTTTAGCTAGAAAATATCTGCTATTTAAAGAACGATATTTTTATCTGTAACATATAATAAAAAGAAATACCATAATACATAGTATCAGGGACAATGTATTATATTTAAATAATATTTTCCCCGTATCATTACTAAGTGTCTGACTTTTTAAAAAGTATTTAGTTTAATTTTATAAAACAAATCATTTTTAAAATATTTAAAATATGTACATAATGGGAGAAATAAAGAATCCATCTGCATAAAAAATAACGTTTGAATAATTTTTAAACTAGAATTTAATTTTTACATTAATTATATTAATAGATTAGATACATTTTACTTTATAGCATAATAAAAACTAATAAGTAAATGTTTTACTAGTTTTAAATTTTAAAATTATTAATGCCTCTGAAGTTTTAAT
>CM063498.1:7889124-7906624 GCA_032207245.1 Pardosa pseudoannulata
AAATTTTTTTGGCATTGGTATTCTAAAAGTCCTCAATAATTTTACTAAAATCGCCAAGAGTCATTCTATTTTGAAGATACAGTCACAGTAGGATGAAAATTGATTAAATATTATTCATTAAACATTCTACGAACTGTATAATTTCTACTATCATAGAATAAGTACCAGATACAGGTGTGTATGGAGTCATTGATAATCGAGAATACTATTTGAAAGTTATTTCGTCATATGTTAGCTTTTCCGACTGTAATTCATCGAAATGTTATTTAAAACCAGTCCAACTTTAGTATAGAACCCGATTGGTCACTTTTTACATTTATATATAGATGTAAAAGATGTAAATTGGAAATAATTGAAAATTAAATTCCATACAAACATTTCTGTCTTGTTGATCTAAATATTTTCCACTATTTTCCTTATTATATTATTTTTAGGAATTTGTATTTTGTAAAATGAAACTTGTATGTTATTTATTTGATATTAGTGATACGATATTTGAGTGGAAAACAGTCGTCAAAACAAGATATCATTAGAGTCCTGTACTAAATACATTTCTTTTTAAACTTGCTAAAGATGGCAGAATGGTAGAATGCTGCTATTCTGTACGATTGATCGTCTGTTCGAATTCTGCTGTCTTTGAGAATATCAACACTATAATATAAGCAGGGGTTATTAACCCGAAATAATTAGTAATTATGTCTTATTATCTAATAGAGGTACAAAAAACTAAATACTTTCATCTAATTTCTAAAACAAATTTTTAATGCCTTATTGTATGTAACTTAAGATCCTGAATAAAGTGAGATTCATACAAACGATTCAGAAAAAAATCATTCTATACAGAGAGAACCTTTTTATTTTATTTTGAATCTAAAACAGATTGTTTATGATGAAGGTTTTTAACCCGAAAGGTACTAAGTCCCCTTAAATATACTTTCTTTTTACTTTTCTAAATATATATGCTTTAACAGCCATTCGAGACACTTATGAATATGCTTGAATTTTCTTGATACTCTCGGTTTGATTAAATTATATTTTATCTACAAATTTTAGAAAACTATGAGAGGTTAAACAATACAACATGTTATTTTACTTTTTTTAATGTTAACTCTATTCATTCGACAGGGTTGTTATTTAACTCTTCGCTTGAGAGTTATTACTTGTCATCTATAGATCAAAACCATGAAGTACATTTGAAACAATTAGAAGTAGGTTAATTTTGAAGTAGGTTCTTACTTTATGCATATATATCGCTATATATATACTCTTTGCATATATATATATATATATATATATATATATATAATTATACATCACTATATATACTTTATATATAACTTATATACTTTATCGTAGGACCAAAATTATAAGATATATTAGTGGAAAAGGGAAAGGCGCACTATGATCCACGGTTTTTTCCTTTTGTATTTTTTTTAAAGTTTTTCCCTTTCCGAATGGCAACGGAAAAGAGAAGAACGATTTTTTGATTTTATTTCGTTTTTTGAGTTGTTCTCTTATAATCTATGTATAATGTACGTGTTTTTGGTGTTTCCTCGTGTTAAATAAATGTATTATTCGTTACGAAAGGCTTCATCTTTAAACCGTGATTGAAAATTACATCTTTCCAGTGCGTCCCACGGAACCCGAAGTTGAAAGGGTAAGAGCCTTTTGATATTTATTTTTTCGATAAATGCTCTTCCCTTAGAGAGTTATTACTTGTCATCTACAGATGAAAACCATGAAGTACATTTGAAACAGTGGAGGAATAACTTTATTCCTGCACCAAATGAAATGAATAGGTCGGCCGCAAAACTTTGACAATTATGTTAATTTACCCGTTTCTCAGTTCTGCCTGAGATGTTTCACCCTAAATTTATTTGCATCTTTTATCGTCCTCTGCAGTCAGAATGCCTGTAAATTAGTGAAGACTCCGCCTCTCATTTGTTATATCTCGTTTCTCACTTTCACGGTGAACAGACCAAATGATTGAGTCTAATTTATATTTCAACAGAGGATTGCTTCTATCTCTCTCAGAATGCCGAAAGTGGACTGCTGACTCTAAACTCGGTTAATAATGACATGTTTGGCTCAGTGCGCTATTAGCCTATCACAAACACTTTTTGAGACTCCTCTCCATTAACGTAGATACAATCTAATAAGCTGAACGATGGCCGAATGGTTAGGGTGCTGGCCTTCGGAACCGGAGTTCGTGGGTTCGAATCCCAATATGGCATGGATGTTCGTAGCCGTTCGGAATTGGCTTTAAACAGTAGGTCCCTGTCTCATTAGCCCTCGTGTTTCAAAATTTAGACCGTAGCGCTCCAAAACCAAACCAAACAATCTAGAAAATCCGAAACGGCTGGACCTAATAGTTTAATTTCGATGCAGTTTTTGAACACCTTGTTTACTAGAATAAAATGGACTCTTTCAAAAGGAATGTTAATGTACATCATTCTAGGGGTATCTTCGACGAGGGATTGAATCTCACACAGTTATGATTAACACATTGTGTGCGGGTACATTTCGCAGCGGAATTGTACCGAGAGAGGGCTCGTCAATTTAGGTATTCAGTTAAATCTCAATAGATCGAAAATTATTTAATTTTTTAACCAACTTTTCGTATTTTATATTGAATTATATAAACAAATATATAAATAGATAATATATATATATATATATATATATATATATATATATATATATATAAATAATAGATATATATATAATATATATGTATATATATATATATATAATATATATGTATATATAATATATAAATATACATATATATATAATATGCTTTTCTCAAGGATAAATAAAAAATTAATTTTAAATCTAAATTGATTTTTTAATCAACTTTCCCGTTTTGTGGTTCCGCATCGACTGAAGTAAAAACTAGTTTTTATTTGTCTAAATATTTTGCAGAATCTATGCAGTAGACAAGAACATCAGGCTTCGTTTTCCTGTATATACCGTTATTTTTATACACACAAACAAACCATGTTGTTACACTACCCCGTACTAGTATATGACCCGCGCTCAAGTATCAATCGTCAGAAAACGTACTAGTACGTGTCCCGCATACAATTTGTTAAGAGAAAAACTTTATCTTTATGGCAGAGACATTTTGTAGTTAAAATAATAAACCGGTATAAGTTATCCTGAATATGCAATAAACCTTTTTCTTAAAATCGATATTTATACATTACTTGTTTTTTTATGGGATCAAAATATACTTTCAAATAATTGTCTTGCAATTGTCGGAAAAAATAGAGCAACGTTATGGAATTAAAAACTCTGAAATATTTCTCAGATTATTCTAAAAAAAATTAGAATATTCAAAAAATGATCTAATAATTTGAGAACTCTATTTCTGAATTCCGAAAATGGATAGCGGACTCTAAACTCGATTAAGGAAGAAATGTTTGACTCAGTCCGGTATTATTCTACCACAAACCATTTTTCATCCCACTCTCTATTAATAAAAGTACTAACTAATAATCTACTGCCTGAAACAGCTTGAGACTGGACATAATTGTATGATTTCGATGTTGTTTTAGGACACTTTGTTTGCATAAATAAAGCGGACAGTTCGTGTAAAATAATTCAAAAAGAGATTTTATGCATATCCCATAAAAGTACATTGCGTCTAGGAGAAATTCAACTGTTAAAATAATAAAATAATAAAAATAGCTTTAATTTGCAACGATGTATGCATATTACTTGCTTTTTCCTAAATTTAAAATATGCATTTAAAATAGTTGTCTTGCAGATCTAACAACAGTAACAACATCCGAAAAGAACAGTGTAGAGTTTTAAAGTTTAAAACTCCAAAACATTCCTCAAAATTATATTAAAAAAGCATTTAAAAGTTTCAAGCCATGATCTACTTATTTGGAAACAAGCTTGCGTGTTGACAATGAAACAACAAAATATTGCTTGTGACGTCAGTAATGAAGTATTTGACACACTAATGAATATGCCTAAATTTGTTCGTATCCACTGGTGTGCAAAGCTAAATCAACAGATGGGATTTTGCCATAACTCCACGATAAAATCATCTGAGAGACATTAAATTCAGAAATGAGGGAGAGTATTGTGCACGTAAAGGATGACGAAAGCATCGGCTCTGAAAAAGGTATGTAATGCATACAGTATGGAATCATACAAAAACAAGCTTTATTGAACTCATAGTCTCGTGACTCATGACTGTCTATCCAAGAGAAAAAACAACAAGCAGATGTTTCTTAATATAGGATATGCCTTCTCTTAACTGCAATGGTTGCTTCGCACCGTCTCCGCATACTCAGAACCAGCTGGTTCAACATTTCTTGAGCTAGGAGTGTCCATTCCGCAATCAGCACCTGTTTGAGTTGTTGGGTATTCTCAAGAGGATGAAATCGTGTTGCAATGCGTCTCCCCAAAACATCGTGGAGTTATGGCAAAATCCCCACCTGTTGCTTAAGTTTTGCTCACCAGTGTATTATATATCTGACCGAATTATATATTTCTATAAAGTCCAGAAAAGTGTTAAATTTCACAGTGCAAAAAGTTATTTTTCTTTAATTTCCAAATAATAACTGAGAAATTTATTGCTTGACTCTCTCGAGAAGGATTAATTTAGCTCGTAATCTAAACATCAAAACCACGTAACCAATTTGAAACAATAGATGAATAACTCGGTTCCTGTATAAAATGAATAGGACCGCTGCAAAACTTTGGCAATTATGTTAATTTACGCTTTTCTCGTTCTGCCTGTAATGCTTCGCCATAAATTTATTTGCATCTTTAATTGTCCTCTGCAGTCCGAATGCCTATAAATTAGTGCAGATTCCGCCTCTCATTTGTCATATCTCGCTTCTCATTTTCACGGTGAACAGCGCCAAATAATTGAGTCTAATTTATATTTGAAGACGATTGTTTCTATCTCTCTGAATGACAAAAGTGGACGGCAGACTCTAAACTCGGTTATAAATGAAATGTTTGACTCGGTGTGCTGTTAGCCTATCACAAACAATTTTTGAGCCACTTTGCTATTAAAGGGATACTATTTAATAAATACTCTGCATGATAGACTTATAACGGAACCTGTAACAGATGCATTATAGACGTCAGCCCGGTCTGCATTATTTTTTTTTTTGGCAACCAACAAAAAAAAACACGTGTTTGAAAAATCACCAAGTAAAATCATGGCCACTTTTTTCACGATTTGTATTATTATTATAGAACAATTTATAGCATTATTAAAATAAAATTAGCATAATAATTATCACTTTTTCAGTTATTTAAAAATTAATAACAGGTCAGTAATATTTATGTTATATATCAACACAGCATAAAAACAATATATATCATTTTAATGAGCACTGATTATACAAAAATCAAGCATGTCCCCTCAACCCCCCTTGTAAAAAAAGAAATGCAAAATAAATTTAATAATACACTTATCGCCCCATAAAACCAGCAAAAAATCGCCAAGTTTGGCGAAGAAAAAAGCACGGCGTCTATAATGCATCTGTATGCGGAACCTAATTGTTTCATTTCTATGCATTTTGGACATCCTGTTTTACGCTGATAAATTGATCAGCTCAAGCAAAATGTTTCAAAAAGATATAGTAATAAACATGATGCTATGGTGTGTTTGGCGAGTGACTAAAGATCACACATTTATGATTAGCAGTAAAACTTTATCTTGAAGTGGAGACGTTTTTTATGTGTAAATATGTATGTCTACTATACATTCCTCTATTTAAAAACAAACCTCTTCACAAAATTTACATGGGGGCTCATGTCCACCTCGGGAAGGTTTTAAACCATTAACCATTGGTCGGAGATCAAGACTGTGTGGAGATGGAATTTATTTTTAATCTAAATCACGTTTGGATATTCTTATTTTGGCGTTATTTTATGCATTTCACTTTTAATGTATGTTATAATATTTAAGATATTTTAAGTAACTTGAGCCCTATGTATGTTTAACCCTAAAAAACTACCGTTATGTCTGAGATGTATTTTAGTTAAAACAATAAACAATTAACAGCTAAAAATACTCTTAATGTGCGATAATTTTTTTATTAAAATCAATGTACATATATAATTTTCATTGAATTAATATATAAGTCAGTAGTGAAGTAATCGACATACTTATGAATCTGCTTAAATTTTCTTTATAGTATCTATCTGACCAAATCATATTTTTCTACAGTATCTAGAAAAATGTGTTAAATATGTCTGTTTAAAAAGCTTTTTTTTTTATAAATTTTTATATAATCCATTGAGTTAATTCTTGATTGTTAGATCTCGAGAATTATTACTTAACCTGTCATGTAAAGATCAAAACCACCAACATGATTTAAAACAATGGAGAAATGACTCTTTCTATATAAAATGAATAGGTGGGCTACAAAATAGTGACAATTATGTTAAAGCACGCGTTTCTGGTTCTGCCTGCGAGATTTCGCCATAAATTTATTTGCATGTTTAATCGGCCTCTGCAGTCCGAATGCCTGTAAATGAGTGCAGATTCCGCCTCTCATTTGTCATATTTCGCTTCTCGTTTTCACGGTGAACAAAGCCAAATAATTGAGTCTAATTTGTATTTGAACAGAGGATTGTTTCACTCTCTCTGAATGCCAAAAGTGGACGGCGGACTCTAAACTCTTTTAATAATGAAATGTTTGACTCGGTGCGCTGTTAGATTATCACAAAAATTGTTTGAGCCACTTTGCTATTAAAGGGGATTCTAATCAATAAATACTCTGCAAGATACGACTTATAACGGAACCTGCATTATAGACGCCAGCCCGGTCTCTCTCTCTCTCTCTCTCTCTCTCTTTTTTCGACCAACAGAAAAACACGTGTTTGAATAATCGCCAAGTGAAAAACATGGCGGCTTTTTTCACAAATCACATTATTATTATAAAACAATTTGTAGCATTATTAAAATAAAATTAGCATAATAATTATCATTTTTTTCAGTTATTTAAAAAATAAATAACAGATCAGTAATATTTATGGTATATATCAACACAGCATAAAAACAATATATATCATTTTAATAAGCACTGATATTATAAAAATTTAACATGTCCTCTCAACTCTCTTGTAGTAAAAGAAATGCAAAATAAATTTAATAACATACTTATCGCCCCATAAAACCAATAAAAAATCGCCAAGTTTGGCAAAAAAAAAGTACGGCTTCTATAATGCATCTGCACTCGTAACCTAATAGTTCCATTTCTATACATTTTTGGACATCCTCTTTTACGCTGATAAATCGATCAGTTCAAGCAAAATGATTCAAAAAGATATATTAATATACATGACGCTACGGTGTGTTTGGAGAGTGACTAAAGAGCACACAATTAGGATTAGCAGTAAAACTATATCTTGAAGTGGAGACTTTTTTATGTGTATGTATGTATGTCTACTATACATTCTCTATTCTTAAAAAACCGTTTCATTAAATTTTACATGGGGGTTCAGGTCAACTTCTGGAAGGTTTTAAACCATTAAATTGTTCGGAGATCAAGACTGTTTAGAGATGGAATTTATTTTTAATCAAATCGCATTTGGCTACTGTATTTTTGGCATCATTTTATGCATTTCACTTTTAATGTTTCCTATAATATTTAAGATTTTTAAGCAACTTGAGACCTAGGTATGATCAACCCTAGAAAACTACCGTTATGTCTGACATGTGGTTTAGTTAAAATAATAAACAATTAAAAGCTAAAATACCCATCATGTGCAATAAAATTTTTATTAAAATCAATGCACATAGATTACATGATTTTCCTTGATTTAATTTATTCGTCAGTAGTGAATTATTTGACACACTTATGAATCTGCTTAAAATTTCTTTATAGTACCTATCTGACTAAATCATATTTTTCTACAGCATCTAGAAAAATGTGTTAAATATGTCTGTTTAAATAGTTTGTTTTTTTTTTTATTTTTATATAATCCAGTGAGTTAATTCTTGATTGTCTCGAAAATTATTTCTTAACCTGTTATGTAAATATCAAAACCTCTAACACAATTTGAAACAATGGAGGAATGACTGAACAGGACGGCAGTAAAATTGTGACAATTGTGTTAATGCAAGCGTTTCTCGTTCTGCCAACGATATTTCGCCATAAATTTATTTGCATCTTTTATTATCCTCTGTACTCCGAATGCCTATAAATTAGTGCAGATTCCGCATCCCGTCTGTCATATCTCGCTTCTCATTTTCTGGATGAACAAAGCCAAATAATTGAGTCTAATTTATATTTGAACAGAGGATTGTTTCTCTCCCTCAATGCCAAAAGTGGACGGTGTTTAAATTCAGTTAATAATGGAATGTTTGACTCGGTGCGCTGTTAGCCAATCACACACTCTTTTTAAGCTTCTACTAATGTAGCTACTAACTAATAAATGCTCTGCAGGAAACAGCGGCTGACTGGTCCTAATTGTTTAATATCGATGCAGTTTTTTGTTTACTCTAATAAAATGAACCATTAAAATGAACTCAGATATAATTATCACCTCAAGGAAAGGTCACCCACATAAAGTCTTTATAATTTAATGAAATTAGTTTATAAATATTACCTATGAGCCTTATAAATGTAATATGTATTAAAGTTTTTCTTTACAATCCTTAGAGGGGTTTGCATTAGAGTACACCGTAGGAGGAATTGAGGGGGGGGGTTAACTAACAAACCCATCCTCTTGTACAGCGTAAACATAATCCTTTTTAAAATTTTAATTATATTTGAAGAACAATAAATAAGTGTTCTAAAAAAGTATAGTAAATAAATAGTTTAACAATACGTGTTGTTTGAATAGATATTTTTGTTTGGGGTCATAAATGAAAAAAATCGAATTTCTAACTTTCCAGGTACATCAAGTTTAAATGCATATTTCAAAAGAAAAAATAAATTAAATCTAGTACTATCATTTATTGAAAGCTTTAAATGCCAAAAACATAAAAAATCGAAAAAAAAAACATTCATATTTCTAAAAAAAAAATGTTTAACACGAGGTTTTGCTATGAAACTACTGTCCGCTAAAGGGTCAATATACTAAGTGTGTTTAAAGAGGACTAAATAAGACTAAATTATAATTAATAATAAAACTGTATCAGTACGTTTTCTATGTGTCTATATATGTATGTTTTCCATACGTTTCTAAATTAATGAATAATTCTTCACAGAAATTTACAAGGGGATTGAGGTAAACCTTGGGGATATTGTGACCTGTATGAGGATAGAATGTATTCTTAAATTAAATTAAATTTAGATAATCTGTTTTGGAGCCACTAGACACGTTTTAGATTTAATTTGTACTTAGTTAAGATGTTTTAAATAACCTGAAGCCCATGTATGTTTAAAACTAGAAGACTGTCTTTAAGTCTGAGACGATTTTACTTCAAAATACAAACTGTTAAAATCTAAAAATAACCTTGATGTTCAATTAATCTTTTATTAAGGTATCCGTCTACGTTCGGAGTACTTTTTTCTTTAAACGTAGAAACTAGTTCATGTTTTTACATTTTTAGATTTATTTTTTATATTATCATAAATAATTGCACTTAAAAATTAACTCCTGGAGAAGTTTTTATAAAATTTCTAATAAATAGTAAATAAATAGTAATATTTCTAATAAATAGTATATTTAGTAAAAAAATTCGGATATTTTCAAAAGGTTTAATTTTTTAATAAATTAAATTATTTCAATATTTTATGATGCAACACATTTCTTATACACTGGACTAGTGAATCACCTAAAATCTTTGCTTAATCTATATTTGGTAAAAAATTTTGATCCTTCAAAATCATACACATTGAATTTTTAACTTATTTTTATTGCCTTTATATCTAACTACGAGTGTAACATCATTAAAAATTATCCAAATTTAAAGCTTTTAGATCCTTCACTAGTAATTATTATCTAAAGCATTCATAATAATTTTCAACAAAATATTTTAAGAACTTTTTGAGAAATCTCATTTCAAGTTTCAACATTTTATTAAAAATACCGTTCTGAGAAAAATGCATTTGAAGTTTATGAAAGCAACTTTAACTATTAAAAAATTAAAAAACATGTTTAAAATTTCCCACACTTTCTTGCTTCAAAACTTTCTAATTGTTAAGTTGCTAATTATTAAAAATATTAGAAAAATGTTTAAACTAATCTTTCTAATATAGAAAGTTTATAGAAAGTTTAGAAAGTTTTGTCTAAAAAATGCTGTTTAAAAATCTTTAAATACACAAGTTCCGGTTCCGAAGTCGCTACTTTCGTTTTGTTTTGACAGCTGTTTCTGATGTTTAAATAGCTGTAACTTTTCTTTAAATTGCCGTAGAGATAAAACAAAAACATATTTAGAAGCCTAAAAGTTAAAATTTTACAATAGAGAAATAAAAAAAATTATGATTTTTGGCAAAAAATGACATTTTTAACGTAGACGGATACCTTAATGGTTAAAATTTTTGCAACAATAGAGAACAGTTTAAAAACTACGAACATTATGGGATTTTTTCCGAAGGCAAAAAATGACATTTTTAACGTAGACGGATACCTTAAAATCGATGAGTGTACACCTGTCTTTCCTTGAATTAAAGTATACGTTAGTAGTGAAGTTTTTGATACATTTATGAATCTTTTTAAATTTCTTTTATAGTATATATCTGACCAAATCATATTCTTTTCTAGGATGTTTAGAAAAGTTACTTAAATTTAACATTTCAAAAAGTTGTTTTTCTTGTAATTTTCAAATAACAAGCGAGATTGTTATTACTTGGATCTCCCAAGAATTATTATTTAACTTGCCATCTCTAAAGATAAAAACCACGAATTTGATTTGGAACAATAGAGGAATAAATCGGATCGTGTATCAATTGCACAGGACCTCTGCAATATTCTGACAACTATAAATTTTCATGCGTTTCTCGTTCAGTCTGCTATATTTCGCCTTAAATTTATTTGCATCTTTAATCGCCCTCTGCAATACGAATACCTATAAATTAATACAGATTCCGCCTCTCGTTTGTCATATCTCGCTTCTCGTTTTCACGGTGAACAGAGTCAAATAATTTAGTCTAATTTGTATTTGAACAGAGGATTGTTTCTCGCTACCTGAATGCTAAAAGTGGATGGCGGATTCTAAACTCGGTTAATAATGAAATGTTTGACTCGATTCACTATGAGCCAGTCACAACCCCTTTTTGAGCCTCCTCTCTATTAACATGGGCACTATCTAACAAATATTCTGCATGAAATGACTCGTGACTGGATCTAATTGTATTATTCCGATGCAGTTTTAGAACATCTTAATTACATGGATAAAACGATCTGTTCAGGCAAAATGATTCAAAAAGATATTAATGTACACAATTAGGGTCGTTTCTGGGATATTAGCATCCTACTATCATATACCCTATCATATGACGGGATCAGTAAAATTTTTAATTTTCTAGGATTGTAAAGTACCCTATAAGGCAGTTTTAAAAAATGGTTTGTTTTTTGGTTGAGAATTATCTGGTACAAGCTCAATAATTTGTTTACATTTACTGACAGCATGTTTGTTGCCAAATTTAATTTTTTTTGTCATATTACATTATAGGATGGAGAGCAGAGGTTTTAATATTTTGACAGTGATTATTTAGCGGTATATATGGATGATGTCAAAAATTTATCGAATCGATGACAAAACGGTTGGTGATGTATAAAAAACAAACACACAAACAAACAAACTTCTTAATCTTCAAAGATATATAACTTAAACGCTAGATATTTATGAGTCCGTGAAATAAACTCCTAGACTATGAAAATAATTTGTTGTTAATACCGGTGATAAAATTTTCATTGCAAAAAAAAATAATCGACGATTAAATTTAAAATTATCACTTATGTACCTAATTTATTATTTAATACAAATATAAAACAAAATTATTTACGTAATATCTAAGTTCAGTGATAAAATGTACGAAAATAATGCCGACGATATTTAAATAATTTAAAATAAAAAAAAGGATTAAAGAAGATGGTTAAAGGAATGATGTCATAATGTTAGAAAAAATATATTACTTTTAAATATTTATTATGTGTTAAATTGATAAATTTAATGTTCTGCTTCTAACCAGAGACAACAGAGTTTGAAATAAGGGCATTAAACACTCGAAACGGGGGGAGGGGGGATTTCGAACGTTTTCGAACTTGCTTTGAATTTTGCTAACCCTAACATATCAAAAATACAATATGGATGTCTTGATCCATTCCAGTTACAACCGATTCATAAATTCGTGGACAGACGGACAAATGGACAGACAACTTAGACTATTATTATATAAAGGATAAGAAAGATGATAATCGGCTGCACCCTACCAATAATTGGTGACCCTTTTTACAATGAGTATTAACAGTAGATTTATACCATCGTATGTCTTTTAAGTATGCAACTTATATTTATTTTAAGGTTATTAAATGAGGTATCCTATAAGAAAAAAAAGTAAATGAACATAAAGATAAACATAACATAACCTGAACATTGTTATAAGTTATATTACATATCGTATAACATAATGAACGTACGTTCATTTTATAGAACATAACGTAACATAGCATATCATAACTTAACAAGAACATAAACAAAGAATTCCATGTAAACTTCAATGTTTTTTTTTATTTATTCGCTTCTCTATCAATAATATCAGATTTGGTATAAGAATTATGTATCATAACTTATTTTTAGTAAGGGAATTCTTACACTGACCCAGGCTAGTATGCCCATACAGCGGTTGACAAACTGAATGACCAGTCACCACGACAGCAACCACAACAGCTATAAAGCTGCAGCTGACCTACGCGAGGCCCGTCGACGTTCGAAGATTACTTTGGTCAACTCCGGTAAGGAACAAGCGCTACAGAGTCAAGTTCTGGTCTATCAGAGAAGACACTAGAGAAAGACCACTTAGGTGAACCCTGGGCTCGTGAAGCCCGTACACTCCTAAAGAAGTGTACCTGGGGACTATTTTTAGTAAGGGAATCCCTACGCTGTCCCGGTCGAAGCCATACAGCCACTGATTACTGGACGCCTCGACAGCTCTCAAACTCTGAACTTTGAGGTCGCAGTTCAGGGGAAACCACACATCCGCTCTAGTCGTCGCAACTCCTCCGTCCAACGCCACGAAGATGACCATCCAGGAAATCTCTAACAGCAATTTGATGACGACACTTGTCTGGGCAAGCAAACACGAAACTTCGAATTTTGAACGGGGTTCGCCTGGGTTCCGAGAGTCTCAACAATGGTTTCATTCTGAATCATCAATGGAGAGGATGCTGCAGCTTTCCACGATCTCGATGAGTCCCTGTCGTGACTTTGTTGAATTCAGCAAGTTCTGTAGACTTACGTCCTTGAAGTTGGCTGGAAAGTAGTTCTGTCGGATCTCGCTCATTAACCTGCAGTCGTAGATGAGGTGGGAACATCTCCTGTATTGTCTTGACACCAACAATTGTCCTGATGATTGAAGAACCGATGTCTGTACGCCAGGAAGGATCCATGCTGGGTGATGAGTTGATTTAAATTGAAGTCTCCGTGAATTCTGTTATAGCTCACCTTGGATATAAGCTGAAAGACGACTCTTCCTTTTGTAGAGTTGTTCCATGTGGTCTGTCAGTTCTTGAGGGTGAAAGCTCGTTTTTTCGCTAAGTTTTTTCTTCACCTGTTGAGAGTTATTTTTAGTAAATATTTTTCTTGATCTTGAGTTTGGAGTACTAACCTTTTCAGAAACAGTGACTTCATCTGAATTATATTGCAATTCCAGATCTGGCAATTTAAAATATGGGCTATTTTCCCCATGTAATCGGTGAGGAACATTTTTTATCAGTTACGTATACATGCCTATGTATGTATAGTAATATACACCATGCTAACCGCTAAAGACATTTTTGTCTATTATCCTAACTTTAAACATAAAAAAGGATGCTGAAATTCACAATTTACATAATTTTACTTTTAAATGTTAGCTGATTAATTTTTCCTCGTCTTGCAGTCAATTTTTGTAAATTTATTTACTTAAATATTCCCTGTAACGTATAATGTTCAACGATTAAATACTTCAAATTATCTCTAAACTGCAATCTATCAAATTATAATCATAGAAATATCACGCCCGTCTCTCGTCCGAAGATATCCAAAGAGCTAAGACTTTATGAATATACGATAAAAATATCATCCGAGAGTTTTATAAAACTCCCTACTGCCAATGTATGACCATTACAAATCCCAGATCCAAACAATTCTACTTTCTCGTCGACCCTTATCCCCCTTTGAGAAACAAATCTCAGTTTTCCCTGGAGTCTCGAGATCTGATTCGAGACAGAGATCAACAGAAAATATCTCAGCATCAGATTAATGTGTGTTTGCCATCTGTGAACACGAATCTCCTTTGACGTCGCCAGAAAAGACCTAATTTAATAACGGCACCAAGATTTATTCTTCATTATCTTCGCAGTGAAAGGAAATTGACGACTGCCTCTCCACACAGCTGCTAATCGGCAGATGTAGAATTATTAAAAGCCTTCACAGTGAAAGACAGTTTTAACGTCTGCAAATTTCTAATTGGAACATCTTTTGTGTATTGGATTTTGATTCGTTATTTGAAGTGAGTTTTGTTTAGGGAAGGGAGGTTTAGTGGCAGAGAATCATTTGTGTTGAAAAATCCAAAACGATGGCAACGAATTTATAACGACATGTTTTAAAATTGATACTCCGCTTTGAAAATGACACAAGAGGTTTGGTATGGATAATATTAGAACCGTCTAATTTTCCTACGTGAAAAAACAAAAGATAGAAATCTACTACAAAACCTATTCAAAATTATTACAAACATGAAGCAGGTAGATTCGAACATATGCCTTATTTTTCCAAACAATATATCTGCACTTTTCTTACTCCTTTCTTGACAACTTCCTTACCTACAAGAAGAATATCCAAAGTGTCTGCAAAGGCATCAACTCATAACCAGAGGATCGTGAGTTAGAAGTACGAACCGGCCGAAAAACCTCCGTGCTCATTAACGGTGTGTAGGGCTCATAAAATATGTTCGTGACTGCAATGTTCTACTATTTCAAACAACACTAAAGGTCGAAGGTCAGGACTGAGGTTTTCAACTTGATTGCCTGTGTCTAAATTTCGAGGCCACTTCGGGCTAAAACTTATTCTCTCAACCCTGGTAGTTCTCTTTAAAACAAACCGAACGATGGTCGAATGGTTCAGGCGCTGATCGTCGGTGCCGGAGTTCGTAAATTCGAATCCTACTGGAGCATGGATGTTGGTAATCGTTCGAAATAGTTTAAAAATACTGTATTCATATCTGTATCATCATTATAATTACATTATTATTATATTAGTAGCCGAGTAAATTTATGCAGGCATATTTTATTTAGAACACCAGATAACATACAAATCCCCGTAATAAAAAAGAACACAAACACAGTAAATATTTGATGATATATTACATCTCGATCTCAAAGGAAAAAGCTTCGAAATCTGTATGCCAGCCTATTTATTACGTATGGTAAGGAGCGTGGCTCCAGGAATGATGTCATTCCGGTAACCAATAACTTCACTTTAGTCACTTCTAGTTTATTCTAGAAGATATATTACGTCATAATGTGGGGAAAAATTAATTAACGGGGCTGCGTTTCTAAATTTAAGGTGCCAGGAAATGAGCGATCACCACCATTATTATGAAAAATGTGTTTCAGAATTTTTTAATGGGAAATTTAGATTTTCAATGGAAAACAAAAAATTTTTTATTTTTTTTTTTTTTTCATATATATATATATATATATATATATATATATATATATATATATATATATATATATATATATATATATATATATATATATATATATATATATATTGTTCCCAATTACACATCGACAACGTACTTAGCAAAAACGCATGTATGTTCAATATTAAAATACATATAGAAATATTAGAAATATTCTATTTAACTCTGATTATATAAAACTCGAAAATCGAATAAAGTTTGAAAATGCAGAAAAAATATTAAATCGCAGTTTGCACGAAGCTTTTAGCACTATTTTTTTTATATGTATCTTCACATTTCACATTCCTTCTTTTTGCTTAGTTCAAACGTTGAAGACCGAAAATCAATCCAGAATACTGGAATACTATATTTGATTTTCTTCCAAATGGATTTGATAAGTATCAGATATTTGGATTCGATATAGCTGTTCACTTTAAAAAAAACCTTATTTTCTATGAAGATATCTTTTTATAATAAATTTTGATAATAAAAATAATAATGTAGATTTTATTTTAACACACTTTACAGTTCTGCCGTTTTATGTATCCGCAATAATTTAGTTAAATCTACCTAAAGACATTTATTATGATAATCGTGTAATAGAGGATTTGAAGACCTATGATGAATATTTTGAATACACTAGATCTCGTGAAACGAGGACTATGTATCTATGAACTGCAGTAGGGGGATTCGAAACTATGAACTACGGTAACATAGCTATCATCTAACCCTTGTAGAAATAATGTATATATATATATATATATATATATATATATATATATACAGAGAGAGAGAGAGATATGTATATATAAATACATAATATGTGTGTTTTATGACATATTATATACATAACAACATATTCATACATTATGTAAATATGTATATAGTACTTATTTATACATATACGTATATATATATATATATGTATTATAAATATATATGTATGTATGTATATATATACACTCAAGAGCCAAAACATTATGACCACATGTCAATAACGAGTTGGCCCACCTTTGGCAAGCAACACAGGGTCAACCCGTCTTGGAATGGATGCCGCAAGTCCTTGGTAGATGGCCGGAGACAATGATCTTGTACCAGATGTTTAAGCAACGGTTACGCAAATCCGAGATATTGCGAATGGGTGGTCTTTGAACTCTGAGCTGACTTCCCATGACATCCCAAATGTGTTCTATCGGATTGAGATCCGGTGATTTAGGTGGCCAGGACATTAACTGGAATTCAGCATCATGTTCCTGGAAACACTCCAACACAATTTTACCCTTGCGACACGGAGCGTTGTTCTGTTGGAACATTCCATTTCCAGCTTGAAAAACAGAGGCCATATAAAGGTACAACTGGTCCGCAATGATGTTCAGATACCCTGTAGCATTCATGATCTGCTCTACCACAACCACGGGTCAAAGAGATGCCCTAGAGAATGTCCCCCAAAACATAATGCAGCCACCACCGGCCTGAGTATGAGCTGCTATACATTGAGGGAGCAACTGTTCGCCTGGAAGACAGCGTGTTCTGACACGTTCATCGGCGTGATGAATGACAAACCGTGATTCATATATGACTTTCTCCCTCTGATCCATGGACCAGTCGCTATGTTCCCGGGCCCAGCGTAGGCGCATTTGGCGAAACGCTTGGTCAGGAAAGGCACAAAAATGGCACTT
>CM063498.1:7911624-7914124 GCA_032207245.1 Pardosa pseudoannulata
TTTTATTTGGCTATAACTCCACAGTGTAATCCATATGTATACAGACTTAGACAAATTAGACTTTTTTCAGCATTCCTGAAAATGTTGTTCCTGAGCTGGGAGCTCTCTTATAATCCGTAAAACCCTTCACGACTAATGGTGTGCTTCATACCTTGAGATAGAATTTTCTAGCTCTTAACTAGATTCGTTCAGACCATATTTTTCCAGTCGGGTATCACTAGCTTTTCGTAAAAAACAATGTGTGTGTGGCTTATTCACTTGGTTTACAGCAGCATCAAACTATGTCCATGAACTCGTGAGTTTTGAGAATCCAAAAAGCTGGATTGGAACACAATTAGCTCTTATCACATCCAATACACTTCAAAATATGTGCAGGAACAGCCTCTGTTGTGCAGCATTTTATTAAAAGGAGATAAATGTTTATGCTCTATTCACTGACATTGGGCACGGAGATGACCAGAACGTAGCTTAGGGATAGTTCTTTGCTCGTATCTACTTTCTGCCTCGCTAGAGTGGTCACAAGTATACCAGCCACTTAAAGGGGCCCTTTTTTAGAAGTAGTTGACATATAATTTTACCCTTGAGGCCTATTCTGAGAAAGAGAGACAGCCATTACCTATAAAATCCGTAAGGCTGCCCTCTTTAGCCAGTACATCCGCAATCTCGTTTCCATGTACTACCACGTGTTAAACAACCGACTGAAAACATACAGTTTGATGAGTACTCAAACTGTTTAAAAGCCCAACAATATTAACTGTTGCTCTATCACCATGCGTCCACCCCTCAGCCAGATGCTGAATAGAGCTTCGGATATCGCTCCGGTGTCGGAACCCGTCATTTACGCAATAAGTCAAAAGCTTCCTCAATAGCCATGAGTTCAGCACGAAAAACTGAGATATAATTAGGGTTTAAAATCCTAACACCATTTCATTGCCTGATGAAAACTCCGTTACCCGAGATAGACTAAGTAGTACTGCAAAACAATACTACATAGTAACCAAGTTCTACCGTAGTAACTTGCGATTTATGTTTCTAAAGTTCAATGTTCAACAACTCTGTAATAGTTTTCTTGCTTTTTTTTACCTCTCTTAGACTCATACTTTACCCCGAAAAGTGTACATTTTATGTAAATGTTGCGAATTATTGATGAAGTTGTATATTGCAGCAAATAATAATCATAAAATCTATTTAGTCAAAGTTACCTCTGTCTCATCTTTCAAATGAATTTACAGTTTAGATCAATACGTTACATTATCATAAAGTTTCAATTATTTCTATAACATAACTTAAATATATCTGAATAAAATGAATTCTATATATTAATATATTCTTATGCACATAACGAATTCACTGATAGCCCTTAACGTAGATTTGTTTGTTTACGAGAAGCAGTAGATTAAAATATTTCGAAGTTGGATAGAACTTCCAATGTGATTATACAATGACGGCCTTCAAAGATTGGAGAAACGCCGAAAGGAATTTATAATACCGGAAGGCGGTTATGTAGAGAAGATTTAAGAATAACAAATAACTATTTAGTTTCTCTCTATTATTTTAAGTTATAATTATAACTTTACAATACCCCGTGGAGCATTAAATATTTACGCTTTATTAAAAGTTTACAAGTAAAAACACTTTTAAATTAGAATATTATAGGAACTAGCCATTCATTTGATTGATATGTTGTCACGAAAAATCATTGTTGTCTCGAAAAAGTTCCCATTTATTTTGCATGCTCCAAAGTTAACAATTTTCCTCTTTCATGAATTATTATTGGCATAATTAATAGGCATTTAATGTCAAACATTTGCTGTCCAAACAGTTCGAAGCACAATTCCCAGGACTAATCAGCATAATTCGGTGAGAATGCTTGATAGCTACATTCTGTATTTGTATCTTTCGACAAGTTTATTGATATTTCAAGCTGCATTGCAGTCATTTGTATCCAATTTGAATAATTTACTATTTTGAAACTCTAGCACAAATTAATTACTACTGCTTTATGCATTTTATTAAACACATCAAAAGCAACGTAAAAGATTGTTAAAACCATTTTCGTTACATAATATTTCCATTAATTCGCTCATATGAGTGCTTTTAAAAGGTTTTATAAAAGTGTTTTTGGGATTTCTAATCAAAGAAATCTTTATTGATGCGTAGTTTATTCAAAATAAGTTTATGTTAGACTGACAGAAAAAAAAAACATGAATTATATGTTTTATTGTTTTTATTTGTGACCCTTGCAAAAAATAAACTTATTATTTAACGTTTTAACACTAAAACTACCGGACATTTTTAAAAGGCCAAAAATAACGAAAAATGGGGTCATTTGAACCCTCTTGGTAGATTTAATGTTAAAACATTTTTAAAATTTTTATTATTAAATGTTTTAAATGTTTAAAAATAATAAAACATTTTATCATTATTTCTTTATTTTTTAAACATTTAAAACATTTTTATATTACATAATATTGATAAATTATTTTTATGGTTTAAAAAA
>CM063498.1:7916624-7939124 GCA_032207245.1 Pardosa pseudoannulata
CATTAGAGGTTTTAATATTGACAGTGGTTATTTGGTTGTACACATGAATAATGTCCAAAATTGAGCGAATCGATGACAAACCCTGTGGTTATGTATAAAAAACAAACACACAAATGAACAAACTTCTTAATTTTCAAAGATGTATAACTTAAAAGATAGATATTTATGAATCCGTGAAATAGACTGTACTAGACTCTTATGTAAAGAATTTGTTTTTAATACCGAGGATACAATTTTTATTGCAACAAAAGGTAACCAATGATTCAATTTAAAATTATCACGTATGTGTTTAATCTATTATTTAAGCGAGATATAAAAGAAATTTATTTACGTATTATCCAAGTTCAGTGGTAAAACTTATGAAAATAATATAGACGATATTTGAATAATTTAAAATAAGAAATGATGAAATTAGATGATTAAAGGAAAGACGTCATAATGCTAGAAAAAAAATGTTATATTCATCTACTTATAATGTGATAAAGTAATGATTTTAACCACTTGCTCTTAACTGAGGAAAATAGGGCTTGAAATACTAACATTAAACAATCGAAAAGTGAGAAAAGGGTGGATTTCGAACTCGCTTTGAATTTTGCTAACCCTAACTCAACAAGAATCTAATATGGGTGCCTCTATCCATTCCAGGTCCAACAGCTTCATAAATTCGAAGACAGGCGAACAGATAACTTAGGCTATTATTATATAGGGGATCAAAGATAAATATCCTTTAGTAAATTTTTATGCACAAAACAGTGTTCTATATTTTGCCTGAAAAATAATTTGTTTACCTCAATGTTTTTGAGTGAAATCCAAGGGTTCAGATTGTCGTTGTTTTCTTTCTCGAAAGGTACTTTCAATTCTGCATAGAATTTGGAAAAACCTAAATAAAATATATGGTAAATTTAGATGAGGAATGTTAAACCTATAACTGCAACTTTGCGCTAAGACTGCGGATTTCATACACAAAATTAATGACGTGATGCTATTGTTTTAAAAATTTTTCCTGGTTTATTTAATTTCAATTAAAGTAATACACTTAAAAGCTTGTAATGAAGGTACGTTATAAGATCCGTAAAAAAGTAAATATTTGGCAATATTTGAATATTTATCTTTGTACTCTGTTAATCGAAAACTGCCTTGTTTAGTATATTACAACCGCCTTCAATTACTATGATGCTTTTCTCAAATAATAACTGAATGGATAAAGCGGGTCATTGCTAAGCTAGAAAAAGCGATGAAAGCTTTGGCAATAAATCGGTGACTCATAACTGAGAAGAACTTATGGTACTAAATAACTTCCAGTATTTAAGCAGTTGGTCTGACAAAATTTTCAATGCAGTAAGTTTTTAAATAAAGCTTTTTTTAAACTTATATCTTAAGGTGAAAAAGCCTTGAAAGCAATTAATTTATTTAATATCTAATTATGCTAAGAAAATTCTGTAAAATAGCTTTTTTTGGGGGGGGGCTTTTATACGGGGAAACAATTCAATTTATGTATAGGAATCTGTTGTCTACCGGTAATGTAAGTATCCACTTTAATGCAATATCACGTAGTAGAATGGTCAGAAAAGGTTTTGAACCGACAGTGACCATCTGAGTCATCTTGAATGTTTGTTCAAAATTTGGTGAGTGTACGACAAACGTGTGGTTTTGAATAAAACACATTGTATACAATATTGGTGAGACTGATGAACATCAGTATTATTTTTAGATGTTATTTCACATTTCTTCCATTTAAAAAACTAAAAATTTCCTTATACATTGTTGTGATTCTGTAGATATTTAGTGACTATTTGCAGTGTATTTATAATTTTATATAAACTTTATATATATATATATATATATATATATATATATATATATATATATATATTATATATATATCCAATAAAAAAGGGGTAGTTGGAAATTACGTGAGTTAATAGCGATTTTAACAAGGAAACACTTTTATAATAATAAAATAAATAAAAAAGACCCACGCTTGCATAAGCTTTTAGGATCATCCGGTAGGGCGGAAGCATTTTGGAAATATTTGATGAGCTTGCAAACAGATAAGATCAGTCAGCACGTGGACATGGAGCTGAAAACACCTATTCTACGCTTAGCTCCACCATGAACAATGAAAATGGCGTAAGTTGATTTCCTTAAGAAGATGATTTAATAAACTTATTATTATCAAGAAAACTGTTTTCCATTCGCCTTAACTCTGCACCACGATACATATAAATATACATGCATACATACATATATATATATATATATATATATATATATATATATATATATATATATATATATATAAACATTTAATAGTTAAAAACCAATTAGGACCGATGTACAGCTCTATGATATAAACTCAGTTCATTGTTTATATTTAGTTTATGTTTAGCTCGTAAGTGCTCATACATATCTCTAATCTAACAGTGAATTATAATGATTAAAAAGTTATATTAAGCTAAAAGAAACAAATATTATTACAATAAAAATTATGATCCATTCGACAGCTTACGCCCGATGGCTTTTCCAGGCACGAAGTTCATCCAATGGGATGAATAAAATAATGATTATAAATACTTCAGATGTTTGCGTGAATGACAGATTTATCTTTATAGAAAAGCAGTATAAGTTCAAAAAGAATGAGGAAAGCTGCTGTATTTTAAACGTAAAATCTGGCAAAAATATAAAATCCGTTTCTATGTACACCAAGTAAATTGACCAAACATTTATTATTTACACTCATAAGTTAATGTACAAGATGAAGATTAATACATTATCTGTTTAGATGATTAAATGGAAGTGAGAATGGAAACAGGACTGGGTTTATCCGAGAAAATAAAAATAATTTATGAGGCGAAGTATATTCTTTGCAATTTTAACTATACTTATACAGTAAAAATTTCCAATTTTTATGCATCTACACACTCTACAGACGAATCTATAAATGCAACCCAATCCGTCAAAGAAAAATTCAAGAAATACTGCTGAAACTAATTTAGAACTAAACTGCATATAGGTCTAAGACAAGGTTTATGTTTATTACTACATTTTGGTTTGATTAGCTACGGTCTACTATTTTGCAACACGAGAGATAATGAGAGTGTGGCCTACTGCTGAAAGTCAACACGAATAGTTACGAACACGAGAGATAATGAGAGTGTGGCCTACTGCTGAAAGTCAACACGAATAGTTACGAACAACCATGCCTCAGTGGGATTCGAAACAACGAACTCCAGTTCCACCAATCAGCGCTCTAACCATTCGGCCATTGTTCAGCCCAAAACAACTCTTGAAGAGTAAAACTGGTTTACAATAGCACATAAAATGAATAATGACGCAAGATCGTGAATATATCTCAAGGGTTTAAAATTAAAAGTTAAATAATGTAAATATTCAGAAGTATCTAGAGAAAAAGAGGGAGAGTTTTAATAACAAAATATAAGCAAACCACATTTCATTCATGATTGTAGTATCTAAGTAATCTGATAATATACTTCACAGCGTCTGCCGAACAGATCTTAAAGTGTAAGACTCGCCAAAATTTACGATAGCACATGGAATGAGATGATGACCGCAACTAGCCATTATGTTTCAAGGGTTTGAAGAAGACAAGTCCAATAATATAAAAATTAAGAAGTGTCGAGAGAAAAAGAGGGATAGTTTTATTAACAAAATATAAACAAACCACATTTAACGCACGAGTGTAGTAACTAAGTAATCTAATAATATACTTCACAGCGTTCACCGAAACAGCTCTTAAAGAGTAAGACTCGCCAAAGTTTACAATAACAGATGAAATGACAGGACGACTTCAACTCGTCATTCTGTGTCAATGGTTTGAAGAAAACAAGTCCAATAATATAAAAATTCAGAGGCATTTTGATTCAGAAGCAACTGGAAAAAAAGAGAGCGAGTTTTCGGCTTTAATAGCACTGTAAATGATGTTGTTATTAATGAAACTGAATTCAATAGAATAAAAACATCGATTATCATTCGTGTCTGAAAACGGGGATGGTCAGTGATATTTTAGCCCTGAAGGACCGAGTAATGTTGTAGGTCAAAGTAACGAGATATGTAGTCAGAAACTCACTCGTATGAATTTCGTAATTATTTAACACATTATATGCGGAACACGTACTAGTACGTTTTCTGACGATTGATACTTGAGAGCTGGTCACGTACTAGTGCGGGTTAGTGTAACAAGATGGTTTGTTTGTGGGTACAAAAATAACGGGATATACGGGAAAACGAAGCCGAATGTTCTTGTCTACATAGATTCTGGAAAAATTTAGAAAAATAAAAACTAGTTTTTACATCAGTCGATGCGGAACCACAGAACGGGAAGTGTGATTAAAAAAATCAATTTAGATTTAAAAATTAACTTTTTATTTATTCTTGCGAAAATGATATATGTATATTTATAATATAATATATATTTGTATTTATGTAAATATTTCTTTATTTGCTATTTATAATTTTCTTATATTATATATATATATATATTTGTTTATATTGATATTTAACTGAATAACTAAATTTACGTGCAAAACGCCAGCTCGCAGTACAATTCCGCTGCGACATGTACTCACACACAATGTGTTAATTCCTCGAGGATTAAAGATCAGTAACATTCTCGTGGAAAATTAAAATATGTTCCATTTTTCCTTTAAATATATTTTCGGAAAAGAATAAAAAAGTTAAACGTAATGTATTTCTGTAAATAAAACAGGTACTAATCTAGGTCTTAAAAATGAATAGTGCTAAAGGGATACTTGTGCAAACGAAGTTAATATTCTCCCCTTACCGGTATATGCTCTGTCTCAGAGATTCTATTTACTCCCGTGTCTTAAATTCACAAGCATACTTATTCGTGTACATTATATTGTATTTTATTTAAAAAATAAATTAAACTGCATTCTAAGACTGCATTGCTTCACACTAAAGGAGAATCTGAGAAACAAGATCTGGTTTGGGCTTTCTCATAAGCAGTAAGTAACCTTTGAAATCTGTTCTACTTAAAACTTTTATAAAACAGATACTATCATCAACTCCTGCCAGTTATTTTATTCACTCTGAATAAATAAGTTCAGTTTTTTTTTCGTGCTAAGAAAGAGTTATGATTTGAAAAGAGTTATTAAATTTCAACGGACTCTAAAGTATTTCGAACAAAACTAGTTTTACAGCTACATTCACCGTGCAAAATATGGATAGATTTATGATATCTAGGATAGTTTTGCTTTGAAATAGATGTTAAACATCAAGTACATTATTTCACTTAAAAATTATGCTAGAAAAGTTTCATATGCTACTTCTGTCTGTTCTACTTAAAATTTTTAGAAAATAAATGCTACCATCAACTTTTGCCAATTATTTTATTCACTCTGAATAAATAAGTTCAGTTTTTTTTTTCGTGTTAAGAAAGAGTTATGATTTGAAATGAGTTATTAAATTTCAACGGACTCAAAAGTATTTCGAACAAAACTAGTTTTACAGCTACATTCACCGAGCAAAATATGGATAGATTTATGATATCTAGGATAGTTTTGCTCTGAAATAGATGTTAAGCATCAAGTACATTATTTCACTTAAAAATTATGATAGAAAAGTTTCATATGCTACTTCTGGCATTGAAATCACTTGTTTTTTTTTGGGGGGGTTGACAAAAAATGTCTTTAAAAGTTTGTATGAAAATAATTGTTGATTGCATCAATATATGGTTTTACATCTATCATGTCATAGGAATTTAAACGAATATTTATTTGGATAAAAAAGAAATAGTTTCACTAGAATAAAAGAAGTTGAATAAAGCTTTATAACTCTGGTGACTTTTATATCAAACAGACATATTAACAGGTAAAATTAATATTCATCAATCTCATATGAAGTTATAACCCATATTTTTTAGTTACCAGGGCTGTCTTGGAAAAGCAACTTTATTCGAATCTTTATTTTCATCTTAAATAATATTAATCTATACAATTTACACAGACAAGGACCAACTCTGGCCGATTGATTAGGGAGCTCACCGTCGGTACCAGAGTTCGTGGGTTCGAATCACACTATGGCATGGATGTTAGTAGTCGTTCGGAATCGGCTTTAAGCAGTAGGTCCCGGTCTCATAAGCCCTCGTGTGCAAAACACTAGACCGTAGTGCTCCAAACCAAAACCAAATACACAGACAAGAGACTATCGTGCATTTGATGATTTGTGATAATACCATCCTGAGGTGGCGAAAATCACGTTAATTTCACATGAGAGAAAGATTTAAGTCGGAGGTTCTGTAGAGACTTATTAAAATGTTCATGGCAGGGCAATTGTATACAATGGCATAAATATTGCAATGATTTGCGACAAATTTTTTAGGGGTGGAGGAATCGACAGCCGGACAATTAAATAGAAAGAAAGGGCTCCACTTAGTAGTTACTATATAGGTATAGGAATATTTGGATTTAGTGATTTTAAATATGTATACGAACATTTGGATACGCATTTAAATTATTTTGTGTTTAATTAAAATGTAAAAAATCAATTTTATAACAGTTTTTTTCTGTTGTGATAAAAATAATTACATATTATGAAAAAACTTTGGTTTCATGTTGTAGATTTCTTTTCAAATGAAGATCGTTTCAAAATGGTACTGTAAAAAATAATATCACTACATCAGACAAGTTGAGCAAAAGATATGATGTATGGCTGTTTCAATTTAGTTTTAAGCTTTAATTCAAAAAACAGTTTGAAAGGGGCCTACGTGATTTTAAAATGAATTGAATGTGTTTATTTGAAGGTATTTCATAGATAATTTTTGGAAGGCTTAAATATTTTAGAAGTAGTTTACTTTACAAGTAACATATTGTATGCGGGACACATACTGAAACGTTTTCTGACGATTGATACTTGAGCGAGAGTCACGTACTAGTTACTGGTTACTGTAACAGCATGGTTTGTTTGTGGGTACAAAAATAACGGTATATACAGGAAAACGAAGCCGAATGTTTTTGTATTTCATTTTTTATAATGTAAAAATGTTTATATATAAAATAATTCGAAAACATTAAAACTATATACTACTATTTCTATTTGATTTTTCATATTTACGATACTATTATAAATTTATTCACTAAAAAATATATTTTTTGCTTACAAAAATCTTATGGTTGTTATTTATATATTTCTATTTATATATTTGTTTATATATTTCAATATAAAACACGAAAAGTTGATTACAAAATTAAATAATTTTCGATCTAATGAGATTTAACTGAATAACTAAATTTACGCGCAAAACGCTCACTCCCGATACAATTTCACTGCGAAATGTACCCGCAGAAAATGTGTTAAGAGAATAAATAGTCCAAAATAGTTTAATTTTACTAAAGATTTTGTAGCATAAATTTTCACTTATAGAAAAAAAATACATAAGTTGTGATAAATTATAACGAAATCATTGTAAAATATTTTGATTTATACCCATAGTAGTTCTCACACATCAGATTTCTAATAAACATTTATATTTAAAAATGTTTTCAGTTGTAAAGTTGAATAATTATGTTCCTATTACTGCTTTTTTAATACGAGGTAGGGTCAAAAGGTTTCTGGATTAGGTCAATTACAAATTCTTAAAAAACAAGACAATAATTTTACCATAATGTCCTTTAAATCACTATCCTCCTGCATCCACACTTTTGTTCCAACGTTTATATAACTGTTCAAAACACTCCTGGAATCCAATTTTTGAGAGGTCCATCACATACTTCGTCACATTTTCTATCACCTCATATGAATTCACAAAACGTTGTTCCTTCAATTTCATTTTCCCCGTGAAAACAGTTAATAATCTGCTGATGTTAGGTCAGGAGAATGAGAAATGTGTTTCAAAGTGTACCGAGGTACTTTCCCACGGTGGTCTGCACGTGCATGCATAGCCATGGGATGATTTTCCTAGAGGAATTTTGGACTCAAATTGTTCACGTCAAGTTTAGGGACCCCTGCAGAGAAGGTATTTATCACGAAATGGCTGCGTAACGGTCAAGCTCGCACAGAGCTGTAACCGTAAGTTATGGGAGCAGGGGCTAAAAAGTAATGTCAGATTGCGCAAAGGGGCTACTTTAATGAGCCCACCTGCACTCCCATAGGGCATGAGATGTGGGAAAATTTCTCGAAGACAAGCGATTGGATAAGAAGAAAAAAGGGGCGTTGGGACCGAGGTGAGGAGTTTGCAAATGAAGTTAAGGGGAGGAGTTGAGGTGGGGAGTTGAGAGAAGTGGGACAAGGATCCACCAGCACCAATCGTCCCTTGCGCCCGGACCGACACCGCCCCGCTCACCATCAAGAACTCGCCCCGTGCGCCCGTGAGGATAGCCCCTGCCTGCTCCCCTGTGACTTTAATGGAGGTAATTTATAAAATAATATTTACAGTCATTTGACTTAGGCCTCTGTTAATAATAATAATTCCTTAAAAAAGAGATGTGGGATAATTATAGTGTAAATAGAAGATATAAATAATTGATGATTATGATAACCAAGGATCTATTTGTAAATAAATGTATAGAATAAATGTCTGAATCTCAATATAAAGTATTATATTCATTCTGTGTTTCCCCCTTGTAACGAACACTGGTGTATAGGTTGTATGTACATTACAACATACTGTTTCTCGCGAGGTACTTTTTCATAATCAGAGGGCGATGAGTGAACCATTGTCGTGTAAAAGAAACTAATCTTTTGTTGCCCATTTTTCAGGTCGTATTCTTTTGACTGTATCTCATAGTCGGTTAAGAATCTCCAGGTAAAATACTTTATTGACTGGAGAACCATGAAGAATACTGTTAGTTGGGAAATTTCAAGTTCAAAGGCAATGACATAAAGGGTTATTCTTCTGTCCACAAGCACAATTTCTCGAACGCGCTGGTAAGAGGGGCGCCCAGTCTGAATGTCATATTTGACCTTCACGAAAACGCTTATGCCACTCATACACAACAATTTTTTTCATGGTATTGTTTTTCTATGCATCTTATGCATATCAAGTAATTTCTCGAGAAAAATACAGAATTTGGATTTTTGTCAGAAATTACCTGCAGCTATTGCCAACAGTACCAGAAATGAATTCCAGATAGACATATGTTTTCCTTATGAGTGCTGCCATCCTCAAAAGAGATATTTCCCCTCCAACGAACACCTGTGTCAGTGTAGACGACCATTCCGGGAACTTATGAACTCTTCATCGTATGTTTTTTTTCTCCACAATGTGGCCCATTCCCTTTTAAAGTAATTACGATATTTAGTCCACGAATGAAAATATTAGATAAACGCCGATCTAAATAAACAAAATACATTTAATAGTTATTAGAAAACGGATAAGAATAAGGCGAATAACGGAACAAATCCTATGACTACTTAACAAGAATTCAGCCGTTTTTAGAGATTAAACCACGTGGTTAACAACAGAACACAATAAACTTGTTACAACATTAAACATAAACAAACGACTGCATTGTTTATTTAGTATTGTTGTCATATTAAATTTAAGATTCATTTACTGTTACATCTCTTGATTTTGTGACGCATCAATACATTGTTACACCAAAGCTATTACACAACAAACGTTTTTATTAGATGAATTCTATTTTAAACCAAACATTTGCTTGTGGCGGTTTAAGTTCTTATAAAATCATTGCGATTGCTGAAGTTATATACTAAAGCTGTTTTTGATATTTCTGTATATTATCAAGTGTAAACCACTACGCTACCAACGTTTTAAGACACTGTGTTGAACTCAACATCTGTTTATGGTGGTTTAAGTTCTTATAATATCATTGCTATTGCTAAAGCTTTATAGTAAAGGCTTTTGTGACATTTCTACATATTGTCGAGTCAAAACCAGTAAACTACCAACGATTCCTTAAGACCTATCTGGAACTCGACGTCTGGTTGAGGTGATTGAGGTTTTTATAAAATTTTTGCAAGTACTGAAATTTTATAATAAAGCTTTTTGTGACTTTTCTGTATACTAACGAATCAAAACTACTACGCAGCCATCGTTAACTTTAGACACTATTTGAAACCTAATATTTCTTTGTGGCAGTATCAGTTCTTATAAAATTACTGTATGTTAATTGATTTAAAGTTTTATACTAAAGCATTTCTGAGTTTTTCAAAACTATTAATTCATCATTGTCTTCTGTTTATAGTCAAAAGTGAACTGCAATGCTACTTTTATTAATATCTCTAGTCTTTTTTTACCTCATGTGGGACATATGCTTGATTTTATGTGTAGGCTATTTTATGTTACGTCTATATATTTTTTGTGAAAAAAGGAAAATTAAACAAAAAATTTTAAAGCTTCTAAAACGTGAACATGCCCATGCCAATAATGATGAATGTGATGTTTTTTATGATGCTATCTCTGAAATCCCTGAGAATGAATACGTTTTGGCTATAGGTTATCCTCAATTTCGTTGACGTAAAAAAATTAAAAAGACTCCTAAACCAAAGCCTGTTGTTATGGATAGATTTTTAGATGACTGCCGTAAGCATTCTAATTATATTCGTTTCGAAGACGTTATATGGATCTCGGGTCCACTAGCTAACCGCCAGCCTAATCCTGTCCCACCTAAACTTAGTCTTAAAAAGAGAATAAAACGTTTATTTTGTGGTTGTTGGTCATCGAGTGCAGCAGACTAACTATTTTTACAAAATTAGTCACAACTCCTCGAATCACTGATAATTGAAGCTTAAAAGTCTATGAGTTTAAAACTGCAATTATATTTTGTACCATCAGATACATATTTTCCAATCATTTCCATATATTTTTATATTATATAGACAACGAATCAAGTTTTATTTAGTACTCTTAGCAAAGTGAAAAGAATTTTACTCATGGGCAAGACTAATTTCGATTGACAAACTGTGTTTTGAAGATTATTTACGATTGAAATATCTACAAGAAACATGTTTTCATACCTTATTTTACAAGAACTTTTCAACTTTTCTTAGAAGATTTATTCAGTACTCCATAGCAAATTGAGAACAAGTTTCCTCATATGCAAGAAAAACATCCATTGAGAAACTGAACTGTAAAGATTATTTCGAAATAAAATCTGCAAAGAATTCTATCTCCTCATGGTATCCTACCAAGAAACATCAACTTTCCATAAAAGTGAAAACAGAAAGAACATTTAAATCAATATTAACTTTTCTAATTTTGACTATCATGTTAAAGAACTATTTTAATACGTCTGTAATAACAACATAAAACATTGTATGAAATTAAAATATAATTTGCTTACAATAAATTTTACATTTATATTTTGTCAAAGGTCCTGAAAATTATAATTGTATTAGGTATTTTAATAATAAAAAAAATTGATTAAAAATAAATTACTGTTTTATTATTGAGAATCAGAATTGCATTGTATTATATTAAGTTTTCAGATTTTAAGAAATTTTAGATTTTCTCTCATCTTATTAATATTATCAAATTTACAGTTTAAGTGTGGAAAGACAGATAAACCAAATAAATTTAGCATTAAAAACTGTAGCTAGATTAGACTAGCAAAAACTATATATTCTGGTGTAGAATTTTTTAATTTATCATGTGTATATATATATATATATATATATATATATATATATATATATATATATATATATATATATATATATATATATATATATATGTATATATATATATATATATGTATATATATATATATATATATATATATATATATATATATATATATATATATATATATATATATATATATATATATATATATATATATATATATAATGTGTGTGTTAGTATTTATTTTAGGGATACTAGTTTTTATATGTATACGATATTTTAATACACTTATCTTAAATAGCTATACATATACTTGAATACAATGATTTTAAATAGATATACGGATATTTAAATACAGGAATTTTATATTGGTGTAAGACTATTTAAATACAGAGATTTTATACAGGTATCAGAATATTTGATTATAGGAATTTGAAATATATATACGAATATTTGAATACATAGGTTTTAAGTGGTGTAAGAATATTTTATTTCAGCGGTTTCATGTAGGTATAAGAATATTTGATTACAGTTATTTTAAATAGGTATGCGGATATTTGAATATAAGGATTTTAATTAGATATATGATTTCTTTGATACCTAGTTTTTAAATACGTATACGAATATTTAGAAAAATAGATTTTGCATAGAGCTACGAATATTTGAATACAGTTATTTTAAACAGGTATAAGATTATTTGGATACTGGGATTTTAAATAGGTATTCGAATAATTAAATACAGGAATTTTAAACAGTTATGCGATGTTTGGAATACAGGTATTTTAATTTAGAGAGGTGGAGATAGAATGCAATCTTAATAAATCGTGTACTTGATTCAATATAGATGACTGGGAAAGTTAATATTAAGAAAAATAAAACGTAAATTGGGCAATTCTGAAAAGTTTATTAAACTTACACTTTCCAGTTAAATTTCGAGAATTTGGGCGGTTAGAGGATGACCTCCAGATGAAAAAGTAAAATAAATTTGATAACATAAATAGCTGGAAATGATTTGTAATTGTTGACTAACACATTTCTGACTATAGACTGATTTTTTGGGAGCATAACTTATATATTAAAAGAGATAAAAAGATTTTTTACAAATTGCAGTTTTTTCCTAGTGATATCTATAATTTATATGAATAGAATACGAAATTTACAGAAAAGTTGTAGTTTTACAAGAGGAATATGAAAATACAAATAATGTTTTCAAAATGTGAATTCATGATCAGATATGAATATGTAAAAGGAATGCTCTCATATTGAGCATACGTAAAATATATTTTATACAATTTTCAGACTGAAATTTACTTCAGTATAATGACGATACATTTTTAATTTTCATAATACATAGTTGGACTTTTTTCAGTAAGCCACCATTAGTATTAGCTACGAATATATATAATGGAAGTATGAGTATATTTCAAGCATACTCAATGAGAGAGTATTTCTTTTAAATACTCATATCGTATCTCATGGCTCGGGGACGGAGTAACAATATGCTTACTTACTCATATCTTATCAGTGATTTTTTAAAACTTAATTTTGTATCATCATATTCCTCATGAAAACTAAATATTGTTTTCTGTAAATTTCGTAAGCTATCAATATGAACTATAGGAATTATGAATAAAAAGCTCGTAAAATTTGATTATAAATGCTGTCTGTCTCTTTTAATATATAAGGTGTGTTTAAAAAAATCCCATAATCATTGTTAAAATTTAGATAAATAATTAACAATTTCAAATTCTTTCCAGCTATTTCTGATACAGCTAGATTTTCATATATCAGTGGGCTTCTAACTGAACATGTTCTCGAAAATTCATACAACATTATGAGTTGAAGAATGTTCTTCAATGCCAAAATTAAAGAACGATTCGCCAAGAATTGTTTTGGGAAATTTACACAAATATCTAATTTCCAAACTAGTCATAATGTTGGCCACTTCTGTTTATATAGTATTGGCTCATCTGTTTAAACACACACACACACACACACACACACACACATATATATATATATATATATATATATAATATATATATATATATATATATATATATACATATATAAAAAATTATTACACTTAAAATATCTCTTAAAAATTCTCCTTCCTATTCTCATACCTTCTTATCTATCTTCCCAGATGATTAATATCTTATTAGTGTTCTATGACTTAAAATTCTTTTTAGCAGCCTCTCAAAGCTAACTCTGAAATAAATGTTAGTTTTCTGTCTCCTCGCCACATTTTTTCGGCTGACGCAATAAAATGGTTGACTTTTTCCAATGATCTAAGTTCCATTCTAACTATTAATGCTAACTAAGATCCTAGTTTCTTGAAAAAAGATGTCGTCTCATCTCTCACTTTTTGACAATGAAAACTTTTACTTGCCTTAATTGAAAACAGACTTATTTCTAGCCCAAAAGGCAAATTAATACCTAAATGCTTAAGAGTTTTTATTATTTTAATAACCTAGAATATAGAAATTAAAATTCCAGATTCGGATAATATGCAATTATCTTGGTTTGGTTCGGTCTATTTTTTTGCAACACGAGAGATAATAACCTATTGCTTAATATCGATTCCGAACGGTTACGGACATCCATGTCACAGTATTGTTCAAACTCATGAACTACGGTACCGAAGTTCAGAGTCCTAACCATTTGGCCATTGTTCGGCGATTAAGTATTCAAAATATTGCAAGTAGCGGCATAATCACTTAAATTTTTTTTTGAAAGGATTGAGAAATATAAACAAAATTATTTAGCAAATGATTTGTAGTTTATTTAGCAATTTACACATTTTTTTCAAGAAAGAAATAAAGTATATAACTAGACAATTTCTTATCAAAGGAACAAAAGAAATCTAAGTCTATACATAAATATTAATATCCGTTTAACTGTATTAACTATATGAATTGTAATTTGTGTTAAAAACAAACCTTTAAATATTTATTCTTATATGTGCGCATATGTATGTATGAAATACATTTTATAAAGTTATGTACACAAATATGCACCCATATATAGATATATCTAACTTAGAACCTATAAAAGATATACGAGCTGATTTTATTTCACGAGAAATACGATATGGGAATAAATTCTTAAACCTCCTGAACAGATATATATTCAAAAATTTATTTGTGAATAATTTATTTGTGACTTATCAGAACTGTCAATAAATTGAGTTTCAAAAATATTGAATATCTCGGTTTGTGTGTGTTAGCATTAAAACTTCTTTTTGGCTTTGAATTTTTCATACATTCTGGCATCTCACCATTTTTTATGCCGTTTGGTTTTTTTTTCTTCCCATTTTTTACTCTTGTGTATTTAGATTGCTTCAAATCTGAAGACATCCATCCGAATTTTTCAACTAGATTATCAAAAGAACTTTTTTTTTTGTAGGGATTATTATTTTATTTTCGAAAAGCATTCCGAACATATTTTTTTGTATTTCTCCATATACAGTCTTTGCACGGTGGGGAAAACTTTATTTTGTACCTTATATTTCTTTTTCCGCACAGTCGATTTCTTTCTTTTGGTTCGAAGGTTTGTGTTAGAAACGTATTAGATGTACGCTATGAGTATTTTACAAGTTGTGAAGGAGATAAAAATTCTTTATGGACGCACTTTTACTGATAATCTGATAACTTTTTTAAACGTAAATCGTAATAAAAAGTTTAATGTTATTTTCCTTCTATAGAAACTGAACTCATATCTGTGCATTTTCTTATACTGTATGTTAAGTTAGTTTAACCCCCTTGCCTGTGAAATAAATATATTTGAGGAAAACATGCCAAAAACGGAAGTTTTTTTCTCTTTAATTTTGTTTACTATTATCACCAAAACTAGCATATAGCCCGTCATATGACGGGATTAGTAAAATTTTTAATTTTTCAGAATTGTAAAATACCCAATGAGGCAGGTAAAAAGATAGTTTGTTTTTGGCTGAAAATTATCTGGTACACGCTAAATAATTTGTTTATCTTCATACTCCTCGAAAGTCTCCCGATACTGTGAATGCAGTTTAGAATCGCGTTAAATCGCGTTTTCATCGCATTTGCATTTTTACTTTGTTAAACCTCATAGAAGGCTCTTCATTTAAGAAATGAAAATAATTTTAAATTATTGTCGACAATCTTTTACCTTTGATAACACTTTTTATGTATTTAAGCCTCCTAAGGGTCATCAAACTCATTTTATTTCTCCATAAATGTTAGTAACAGTAAATCGAAACTTTGACGTCACAGATTTGTCGATATGTCGCAGAAACAAAACAGTTTGTCTTGGATTACGGATTTAGTAAAAATAATATTTTAAAGTCACATTCATAATAATGTAAAACGCAAATATGAGTTAAAAATGTATCATCTAAATATCTTGTCTTTTTATTTTTCAAAATAGATATACATTTGCTTGCAGTCCTTCTCTATCTATTTGAAATTCTTTGATAATTCCTTGAATTTTATTGAATAGCATCATCCTAATGAATTATACATTCTTTTTCTATACAATATATCATTCTTAACTATTTGTAAAATGTAACATTTTGCTATTTTCATACAATAAATGAACGAAAAGGCTAAAAAACTGATATTTTTCTCTGCCATACTTATAATTACACCAGAGATACTGTATCTATAAAATGAAGATGCTAATACAGAAGAAGAAATGAACGAATATTCTAAATACACACTTCGCATATTTCATTAAACGGTTCTAAATAACAGCTTTAAAAATATATCAAAATGTTTCTTAAAAAATGAAACTCTACTGCCAGATACGTATTGACTTTTGAATTTGAAGCTCGAGTCGTGAAAATATTTACAAAAAATATTGGGATAAAAAAAAACTATTTGAACGCGACGAGACTTTAAAACTTGTGTAAGAGAATTTAAAGATCTCAGTCTCTTGGTAGAATCTCTAAAGCCAAATTAAAAGATTTCTTTGAAACAAAGATTTTTCATTTGATCAACTTTTTACTTGAGTAATGTCGATTTCTGGGTAGTTTTAGGTTAATATCATACTGTTTTCAATGATAAATTTTTTCATTCTATTTTATGTAAATTCTCATTATATTTTATGTAGTGTAATCAAAGATTGGTTTTTCTTTCGAACCCTGCAAACTGTATGATACAAAAACTATTGTTAAATTTTATATTCTTATATATGTTTTTCTTTTTCTATTCTGATATGAAGTAGCGCAGTCGACAAAGGCGTAAATCTCACAACTATTGAGTTGTGAGTTCGAGGCCATGCTTCTAAATGACAAGGACCAAGTGGGACAATGGTACTTTTACCCATAGCATTCTTTAAGCTACACAGGCTCCAAGAGTGGTGCTAAATGAGTAACAGTTTTACAGTGATGTATGCAATAAAGATATCAGACTATATAATTAACTGCATTGGGAAAAAAACTTTTCCTGTTCTGGCAAGGATTGGGTAGGGTACCACAGTCCAATAATTCAGACCATTCTAATGGCAAGGTTATTAGTTTTAAAGTTGCTGGTCCCTATTAAGAATGCTCCCCTGGGTTCAAACCAGTGCGCCGTAGGTCTTCAAGCTAAATATAAAAATTATACCATATATATCAACGGAACTCGTGTAGAAATATTACTTATAGTGCAACTTGTAGCTTGTTGTTTATTACTGATTATACGTAAACATAAAAATTAAACATAATAAAATTGTATAAAAATGTAGATAATACTTAGAAAAGGTGACAGGGAAGCAAGAATTGTATTAATGAAATGATACAAGTATAATGATTGATTGATGAAGTTTCTCCACAACTGTCTGTCACGTGAGGTTTGAAGGACTCATTGTCACATCATTTTTTTTTGTTCCCTAAATTTTGTTCCCTGTTGTGCTTCTGGTGGAGAATTTATTATTATTGATTCTATTTAAGGGATGAAGACAAATTCGAGAATCAATTTAAATTTTTTTTTTATTTCTTTGGCGTTTAAAAACGTTTTGAACAATCGCAGCAGGGAGGGTAAATTTGAAACCCTAAGGTTCCGCGGAACACACTTTGAGAAACCCTAGCCTAGATAAAGCGGTATTCGAAACCCGCGGACTCTGATACCGAAAGGCAGCGGTCGATCAATTCTACCATTCTCCAGATATATCCCTTCCGTGGAGTAAAATTATTATTCAATTTTAATAGATATTTTGAAATATATAACACTCCAGAATGCTGTAAATGTTTTCTTGTACGATATACAATATTAAAGTTTAGAAAGTGTAGAATTGAATTTTATTAGCATCCTCTAATATAATATGTAACTATTTAGTTTTATAACAATGGGTTTAAAATGACTCTCCTTATTACTGTATTTATTTTATTGTACTGTAACACCGTAATTCTAGGATTTAAATAAGCCCTGAAATAAATATATGTACCGAATTTTGAAACTGAAAAAATAGAATTGTTATGAATTCTAAAGTCTACTATTTTCCGACGTGTTAACCGAGACCTACAAAATAATGTTGATTCCGAATCGCTACAAGCATCTATGCCAGCAGCGAATTTGAACCCCTGAACTCAGACTCCTAAAGGAACAACCTACTAATTCTATATTGAAAGGCATCGCCCTAACTATACGGCCATAGTCCGATCATTTTAAAGTGTTAAATCCTTTTTAGATCACTAATGAAAGGGGAAGATTTTCTTAAATTTCATTCCTCGATGTCTAATTTTTAATATAGATCTCATATGTATTTAAACACAAACTATCTTTAAAAATTATAAACATTGTTTTAAGAGTAAGTATTTGAAATATTTTAAGAAGCCGAAAACCTTTTCCCCGAGAGAATAGCAAATGCCACTTCAGCACTCAGTTGAACTCTATATTGTATTTGTACGAAACATAGATGTTTATGCGATTGAATGTTTATACGTTTTGAGATATTCAATAAAATTTCAGTTTTACAACAACAAAGGTTGTATTCCGTTTCAAAACAAATAAATCTCTGTGTTATTCCATATATTTATTCAGCGTAGCCTCCAGTGTTTGCATCGCTTAAAACGTTTTAGCAGTCCGAACAATTCTGCGAACACAAACCGTTGCGTAACTATAACATAAATACCATATATTGTAACGCACTTCAACAGAGTTTTATGGATTTGTTTATTCGTTATTTATTAAATTATTCAAATAAATATGCAGATAAAATACTACACACTGAAAACCATCCGTTTCTTTCAAGAAATCGTGCTAACTATTTAAACTTAATTTAACTAATCGTGCTATATTTTAAATGTTGCCTATTAAGATACCAGAGATAACCAGAGTTATCTCTGGTACTTTAAGATACCAGAGTTTAACCTTTTGAGTGCGGCGAAGCTCTATTGCTCTTCGCTTGTTATGTGCCAAAAATGCGGAGAAGCTCTATAGCGCTTCTCTTGTTTTGTACCGGAAATGCGGAGATGCTGCTGTTGATTAGTATAATTTTCGCATCTATTGAGAGCAGTAGAATTCATACCAATAGCAGTTTGTATTCATTTTACTTAATTGTGATTTTTAGTATAAAAATTAAAATAAAATACAGTGGTAAGTAGTAATGCAATATAGCCATGGATTGTGGTACGGTAGACAAAATGAGCGTGATTCATTTATTTATTTATTTCCAGTAAACACTTTTCGTTGGTGTACAGAAATTAGAAACTGTTTTCACTTTCTCAATAAGTGTTTTAGTGATCATTATTGGTGTTATAGAGGAGGAATGGTTAGCAAGCAAACATACCACAGGAAGACTACCAATAAGTACAAAGTCTTCTTTAGAAAAATTACCTGGGCGAAACTAGCGACTATGGGATGTACACAGTAAAAAAAATGGTAATGAAATTAGACGATCCAAATTAATTTGCGCTATATGTAAAAAAGGAATTCATGGAATTCTTGCAGCAAAACATTCTTCTAATAAGTGAGAATAAAGAATATTTTTGTTATTAAAAATTACTTGTTACATAATAATTAGTGTTAATTATAAACATTTCTATGGTTCTCCAAAAAATTTACAATGCATTACATTCCGTACTATTAGCATATGTATAAGAAAACTCTTCAGTACTCAAGCGACTAACTGTTTAAAGCCTAAATTACTGTTGTCGTTGATTTTGACTCCGAATCATATCTAAGATTTATGTTTCCAATAATAACTATTCATACATACGCATATATATATATATATATATATATATACGCATTGATTACAACTTCAGATATTTTCCCCCTAATTGTTGACTTCGGAACCGACTTTTACAGGAAAGTGAACTACGTTTAAACTTTTCTTTCCAACCAGATGCCAAAAAATATAGATATAGGAAGAAGGGAAGGCGCCCAAGAGATAATCTGAACACTCCAGCCAAAGAAGTAATCTCCAAGAATCTTGTTAGAAAAGCGTTCCTCTTTTTAAATTGTGTTTCTTTTTGTTTCTTAAATTATTATTTTTATAGATTATAGATATGGGTTTTTCACAATTCCTTGTAGATGACATATTTGCAGTAAACCTGCTCATTTTTAGTCTGATTTCTTTATCAATTTTCAATTCTGATTTCAGGGTATTGTGCACAATATTGTTTGCCATGCTTACTGAAAATAACCGACTTTTAGATTAAAAAATCTTCGAAAGGTAAGCAAAACATTTGGTGAAATTTTCAATTGTTTATATAAAAACCTTATCTGAACATATCACCTTTAAGCAACATTAAATGGAATTTTTTTTCTTATCTTTCCCCGTAATATATCTATTTTAATTATTATCGTAATTACACGGGATGTACAGCATTTGTTCTACATTTTTATTTATTTAGTTTTGCTGAATTTATTTCGATTCTAAATAATAAGAATCCCCTATATAATAATAGCCTAAGTTACCTGTCGGTCTGTCCCGAATTTATGAAACGGTTGTACCTGGAATGAATAGAGGCATTCATATTGGATACTTGATGAGTTAGTTCTCACCGTTCGAAATCCACCCCTTTCCCCCCCCTTTTTCTAGCATTTAATGCCAATTTTTCAAGCCCTATTTTTCCCAGTTAAGAGAAGGCAATTAAATTTATCAATTTATCTCATTATAAATAGGTAAAAAAATACATTTTTTTTAGCATTATGACGACATTCCTCAAATCATATCGTATAATCATTTCTTATTTTAAATTATTTAAATACTGTCTGCATGATTTTCATATGTTTTATCACTGAACTTAGATATGACGTAAATAATTTTCTTTTATAATTGGCTTAAATAATATATTATGTATATATGTTATCATTTTAAATTGAATCATCGATTATTTTTTGTTGCAATGAAAATTTTATCACCGGTATTAACAAAAAATTCTATCTCACTCCAGGGTTTAGTGGAAATGATAGTTTCATTCGTTTACTTCCATTAATTACTGTGGAAAATAAAATTGGGAAGAACTCAACGATAATTTTGACGTAGCTAAGAAAACTTTGAATTATCTTTCTAAATAAATTAAATGTGAATTCAACGTGATTCTAAACTACATTCACTGTATCGACAGACTTCAGAGGAGTAGGAAGATAAACAAATTATTGAGCTTGTACCAGATAATTCTCAGCCAAAAAAGAACCATTTTTTTATCTGCCTCAGGGTGCTTTACAATTCTTGAAAATTGACGGACTATATGCTAGTTATATATAAATGCTCAAACTGCACCTGATCTGTGTAAGAAACCTCGACTGGTAAGGAACTCAATATTTCCAGTAAAATTGTTTACATATTTTTCTAAATTTATATACTTTTCGATATTGTAATATCTTATTATTTCTTATCAATTATTACTGAAACTTGCATATAGCATGTCATATGACGGGATCAGTAAAATTTTGAATTTTTCAGAATTTTAAAATAAAAAAAGGATTTGTTTTTTAGCTAAGAATTATATGGTACACGCTCAATAATTTGTTTATCTTTACAAACCGTGTGATAATATATATAAAAACAAACGAACAAACTTCTTAATTTTCAAAGATATATACCTTAAAAGCTAGATATTTATTAGTAGTGAAAGAAACTCCTAGACTTCTATGGAAATAATTTGTTGTTAATAACGGTGATAAATTTTCCATTGCAACAAAAAGTAATCCATGATTAAATTTAAAATTATCACATATGTACCTAATCTATTATTTAAGCCCAGTATAAAAGAAAATGATTTAAGTCATATCTTAGTTCAGTGATAAAACGTATGAAAGAATTGCAGATGATATTTAAATAATTTAAAATAAGAAAAGATTAAATGAGATAGTTAAAGAAATGACGTCATAATGCTAGAAAATAAATGCAAATTTTACCTATTTATTATGGGATGAACTTAATAGACTGCTCCTAACCTGGGAAAATAGGGCTTGAAATGATGGCATTAAACGCTCAAAGAGGAGGGAAGGGGTGGATTTCGAACGTTTTAAAGTCTTGCTTTGAATTTTGTTAACCCTAACTCATCAAGAATCCAATATGGATGCTTCTATCCATTCCGTGTTCAACCGCTTCATAAGTTCGAGGACATACGGACATATAACTTAGGCTATTATTATATGGGGAATTTAATGTCTAAAAATGACTACATGTGTTTGGGTATAAATACAGCGTACTTTTTAAATAACAATACGGATACATATTATCGGGGTCAGATTCTTCCCGCGGTTTTAGTGTTAAAGATAGTAAACTGTTTTGAAATTCAGATGTCTACGGGATCTAAATACATTTAAGCAAAACTTTCCTTTTGTTAATGGCAAAGTTGTGAATAAATAACAAGCGAAAGAGTAGAGCTAAGTTTTATTGTTATTTTAAAGAGTAATCTCATTAAATAAGACAAAACTTTTCTACTGAAAGAATGTATCGGGAAAGGAAAGTAATTTTATTCAATTAAATTTTACGAATTCCATCAAAAGAAAGCCTCCTCA
>CM063498.1:7949124-7966624 GCA_032207245.1 Pardosa pseudoannulata
ATCTATGTATGTATATGTATAGATGGATACACATATTCAAATCATTTATTCATTGCTAATCAAATACATTAGGTTGGGGAAAAAGAAATCCATTATTTCTTTCGGTAGGTGGATGTAGTGATTGATATCTCGTAAAGTACCGTAATCAAACAATTTCAAATTTATGCTCGTTGTCAAGGTGACATTTCACACTAATATAATATTTTTACTGTTTTTTTTTTTTGTTTGTTTGTTTGTTTGGTCCCTTCAGTTGTGAGTTACAGGGTGTTAAAAATGGAAGTCGACAAAGAGAAAATTCAGTACATTTTACAGTTTTTCTTTGATAAAGGCCAAAACGCAAGCCATTCGGCTGAAATTGTGAATGATGTTTATGGTGCCGATATGTAACAGCTAATAACGTGCAATTTTGGTTTCGTCCATTCCGTTCAGGCATTTTTGATGTTAAAGTTGCACCTCACACAAGCAGGCCCGTCGTCGAATATATCGATAACATCGCAGAAATAATCGCAGTTGAAAGGTATGTTAGTAGTTGCAGCATCGCCCAAGAGCTAAAGATCAAACATAAAACAGTTTTAAGCCATTTGCTCAAAGTTGGATTGAAAAAGAAGCTCGACATTTGGGTGCCACACTAATTAACACAATCAGGAGAACGCTAGGCCACACACGTCTCTAGTTACTCGCCATAAACTCAGGGAGCTTGGTTGGGAAGTTTTAATGCATCCACCATTTAGTCCGGACCTGGCACTAACCGATTACCACCTTTTTCTCGCATTGCAAAACTCCCTAAGTGATAAGAAATTTGGAACAAGAGATGATTGTGAAAATCAACTTCTAGAGTTTTTCGCCAATAATGACCAAGACTTCTATGAGAGAAGCATTAGGAAGCTACCTTTAAAAAGGCAACAAAATATACAACAAAACAGTGCACATTTGACCCAAATCGGACAATCCGAAGCGTGTTAAATAAAGTCATTAATTTCATTCAAAAATAATGCATTTCTTTTTCCCCAACCTAATATTATTTCAATTTTAAATACCCTACTCTATATATCATTCCACTTAATTCATTGGATTTTGAGAATCTTGTAAATTTATCATACGGCTTGAGAGAAATTAAATTTTGAGCACGATCAGCTAACTACATTAGAAATAGCTTTTCTGTAAATCTTATTCTTGATTAAAGGCAATGCTGGAGAATTTATTAGAGATAGAAATTCCTTTTGGGGATAAAATAATCATTTCCTAGCCGAATGAAAGAACTGCTGGAAAGCAAACTTTATATAATTTATCTTACAAACATTCGCTAGGAATATTTTTCTTTCTCAATCGGATCTAGCGATAGTAAAATCATTAAGGGTAAAAATGTTTGGAAAAAAAGCGCAAAGATTGAAACAAGAGTTATTTAAAAGAAGTCGTTTATTTGTTAATCTTTGTTTATCAATCTATTAAACCGTAGTAATTGATCCGGAGTTTAATTCCTTTTCTACTAAAGGGAAAAAGACGGCTTTTTTACTAGGGCTTCCACTTATTTAATAAACGTAATAAATGCAGAAGAAGAAGAATGGTTAATTTTTTTAAAAGTAATTGTAGAATTATATATATAGGATTTTTATTTTTAGTTTCACATGCGTTAGAACAGTAGTATAGCAGAAAATAGTATCTCTTGATCTGGAATATGTGCCAAGAAAATTTCTTTTGTTTGGCGACAAAATTTAGTTGTTCTTGTTGTTGCTGCTAATATCGTTTGGACGACTGTTACAATATGGTTTTGCTCCAATATGGGAATGAAGTCACGGGGTCTATAAAAAATACAATGCGTTGTGAGGAGTAAACTTATAAACAAAACATCAAGCTATGGTAAATATATACCAACTCAGAAAGGACAAACTCAGGGAGAGAAATAAAAATTGAAAATATTTTATTCGACATAAATATGTTGGTCAAATCAATATATATAAGAAAATATATATTCACATACCATCAGGGTACATAACTGCAAGCCGCCTGTTCAAAGTGGGGTCATTTTAAGTTCAATCACACTCTCTGCTTCAACACAAAAGTGTGCTCCCTTAAATTGGTGCACTCATTTCTCGCCACCGGGATTGCCAAGGCAAAACCGTGTAAGGATATAATGCCAATTGTCGACTCGATACCTGTGCCCTGTAGCTGCAGAGACTTTCCTTAGAGTACCTCTAAAGGGGACCCTACAATGCCTCTTGACCACTGAAAACAGGAAGGTTAAAAGGTGACAAAACAAAGCTGCACTAAAGCAGTATCTTCTTATATTCAAACTGGTCTGAGGGGTCGTACACCATAAAATGTTGAGAACAACCTTTTACTTCGCAACAACGACCCAAGCACGTGAGCCAGGTGCTATTCAAATTAAAGTGAAGGGATAATACTTTCGTTCTGAACAGCACGACTAGAGTGAAAGTTTGATTTTTAAATGGTTCCTCGTAATCTATAAACAGGGACCGAGCAGAAGTTCCGGAGGAGTGTTTAACCACTTCCAGAGGTTCACAAACTTGAAGGACATTGTGACATCGAACGTAATTTATATGCACCAGCCTCCAGTCATAATTACGATGGATATTTGGCCATATCGAGACTCGATCTCGTAGCCCTTAGGTTACAAATTTGTTTCATTTGCCAACTGTTGCTTTACGCAATCTAGTAAATACAATAATATAAAAAATATGTAAAAAAATACATGTTTGCATATAGATATGTTTTTTAGTTCACTTTGTTTAAAATGATTATAGTTAATACCTTCCTTTCTGTAGTATAAAAATATATTTCTTTGGTGTAAAAAATATAGGGGGTTCAAGTTATATAATATTTGTAAAAGTTATATAATATACGCATATGTGTGTATTACTATTTTCTTAATAAGTATTTTTATTTATGTTGAAGTACTTTTCGTATTTAAGTAAAAAATATATAATTTATTTAAATCAACAATCAACAATCAATATTCAAAATATTTTTGTTAAGATCATTTCGTCAGCATTCAAGAAAAACCCACTAAGTAAAAAATGGATTTAACCCCTTAAGCGGTTTGCCCGTACAGTGTACGTACTACACAAAATTGGCCTCAACTGGTTTGCCCATACGGCGTACGGGCATCGATATTTTGTCTTTCCCTGTTCAGGTTCGCTATCATTCAGGAATAAATTTCCGACGTGGAAGGCCAGTTTCGGAGCTTAATCCTCTGAGACCGACAGAGAGACATTTTTTGGAAATAATTGCACCCAAAGATAAGAATGAGACCTGCAAGACAATGTGCAGTGTGCTATTGAAAAAAATGAGAATGGAAAGAGAATCCGAAAAGAAACACGGTAACCTGATTGCGACGTAGGACTCTGCATTACATTATGCTTAAAATTGTACCATACACAAAAAGACTGTTGAACAGTTTGGAAAAGTGTAAACTACCAAATTCACAGTAAGTATGGGGGAATTTTTTGTAGAATTTGTAAACCATTCTACGCTGCATGCAGAATGTACTTGCAAACATTTAGGAGGAAAGCAAACATTTAGGAGGTTTTGTGTTCCGAAATTGTAAAATAAAAAATGTTGTTAAAGCATTAAAAGTGAAATATATATATATATATATATATATATATATATATATATATATATATATATATATATATATATATATATATATATATATATTCAGAGGTAAATGCAACTTTGCTAACTCTTCAACTATTTCATATTATCCTTCAGTAAACAATTTAAAATATTTAAAGCAAGATAGTTAACAATTTGTATAATAATTTTTGAATTTTTTTAAACTACTAGCCACAAATTGTAACCAAATCATAGGAATATAGGACTAATAACTTTGCTTGAAGGCCAGTGATGTTTAGTAGTTAAGTAGACAGTTAAAAATACTTAAATTAAGTCAGTCAACAATCTGTAAAATAAATTTTGAAATTTTTTTAACTAGTAGCCATAAATTGTAACCAAATAATAGGAATATTCGTCTAGTAACTTTTGCTTGAAGGTCAGCGATTTGTTATCCGTAAAGTAATTTAAGTTCTAACTATGATGTAAATCTAAATTTTAGGCTAAAATTTACATAAATGTAGTGTCTACAGTGTTAACTACATAATACATGTGGTATCCACAATTGGTTTTCTTTAAAACCCTCGATGTTAAACAGCCTTCCCTAAGGATTAGGCTTTCAGATATTTACCCCGAAGCACTTCACTCTGCAACAGTAAATAAATAAATAAATAAATAAAAGATATATATATATATATATATATATATATATATATATATATATATATATACATATAATGAGTAATACTTTAAAAATGTCCAATGTTTAAAAATAATATTTAAAACAAGATACTTTTACACAATTAAACTATGGAGAGAGAGGGGGTTCCCAAGCATGGTTCCAGCCCATGAGGTGAAATGAAACTAAACCTTTAAAGTTCAGATATTTAGATTTCTGCTATTATTTACTGAAGAGCATTGCAAATAACTTGAACAATATTTTTCATTTAAGACTAACAAAAGATATGAAGATAAATTTATAATTATTTTAATAATCCACAATTATTAAAAAAATCATTCTAAACTGCAAAAAAAATTAATTTTAAAACTATTGAAGCTGTTAAAATGGTTTTTCTTCATTCTTCAATAACAAGCCCGTAATGAAATATGAAAATATTCGATTTAGTCAATTTAACACTAGAACGATGGGTCATTTCGACCAAAAACTATTCTGTGCCCAATTTTCACAAATCATTACTAACGAAATTGAAATAAATTTCTTCACTTTTTATACATACATATTCATAAAAATCTATTAAATTATAATATTGAAGAATCTGTACATATGTGATAAGTAGTTCATTACTAAGCTGCCAAGTGTTGAACCTAAACTGTACATATTTGTTCTAATTGTAAAATACCGATCGGTAGAAAATGTACAAAACATATATAAAAAAAAGTGACTAAACTGACCCTTAACTGTGTAAGAAACTCTGACTGGTAAGAAACTAAATAAATTCGTTAAAGTTCTCTATATATTTTTCTATATATACTTTAATAACTATATATAGTTTTCGATAATATAATAGCTTTTTTTATCGATTATTATATTTATCATTTAATGTCTAAAAATTCGGTCTTAGGTAGATGGAAACTCCATTCTACGCTGTCTACCAATAAGTATTTGGACACCTGTGATAGAAAAGAAAAACTAACTTTATTCAAAATCTATAGTTGGTAAAGCTTCACGAGAGAAATTATAGCTTGTACCCTCCGAGGCATATTTTCCACAAGTCTTTGTGTTACAGCTAGTGGTATTGTCTTCCACTCGGCTTGGAGTAGGCATACAAATTCCTTCACAGATTTTGGACGTGTAGTGCACCCCTTAATTCGGTAATCCAACTCGTCCCAGAGGTTCTCGATAGGGTTCAGGCCTGGGCTCTGGGCAGGCCAGTCCATTCTATGAACTCCATTGGCACCATACCAAGCCTTGGTTAACCTCGAAACATGACAACTGGTATTGTCATTCTGAAAGTAACAGGGGTCCAGACGTAAAACTGCTACAACGTAGGAAACACATTGTTATCCAAAAAGGGCGGTAGGCATCGGCGTTGAACTTACCATGAATATGGACCAAGGGTCCCAGTCCATACCAGGAGAAACACCCCCAGACCATAATTCCACCTCCGCCGAACTTCATTGTTGGCATAATACATTCTGGCAGGAGACGTTCTCCAGGCAGATGCCAGACACAGACCCTGCCATCCAAACGGTAATAGGGTGAACCTTGATTCTTCGCTCAAAAGAACGCATTTCCACTGATCTAGGTTCAATTTCAATGTGCTTTGCACCACATTAACAGATTAGAGCGGTTGGACTTTGTGATCAAAGGCTTATGAGCAGCAGCACGATCAGGAAAACCAAACCGATGTGTTTCCTTTTCATTGAAACAATACTTCCAGATGCCTGTTGAAACTCCTCGCGGATGAGGGCCATCGGTTGAGTGCGGTTCTTCCAAAATTCTCTGGATAGCACTCGTTGGTCTTTATCTCTCAGTTTCGTTGGTCTACCAACTCGGGGCACATTCCGACAATCACCGCTCACCTTCCACTTCTTAATCACACAGGCCACTGTCGATTTTGGGTACTTCAGATCGCTAGATATGTCCCTTAAGGATCGGCCACATTGGTGATACCCAATAATTATACCTTTCTCGAAATCAGAGAGCTCCTAACTGCGCGGCATCTTGCATGCGACTAATGCCGATGCTGTTTCCTACACAATGTATACCGTCGGGGACCGCGAAGTGCGTCAAGACTGCAGATATCGTCATTTGCATTGGTGTCCAAATACTTATTGGTAGACAGTGTATATCTCACGGTGAATTTTCACATTCGATTTTTTATGCCATTTTTATGCATTTAGAGTTCTTGAAAATAAACTCTCCATAATGTTTTTTTTTAAATAATTTTACTTAACTTTATAGAAATGTTCGTATCTGTTTGTACTCTACTTTAACCAGACGTTGCACTCTTAAAGGTAAAACATAAGAAATAAATTGCAGAACCAGGTTTACATTTTACTTATCGCTTTTATTTAACTTGAATTGTGTGTCAGTTGGTATTTAGAAATCAATTTTAAATACCTTTCTGACTAGCTGGAGTTCCAAAATTTTGCATGCAGGTTCAATTTGGGTGACAATACAATATTCAATTATGAAAAATTAAGATTGGATAAAAAAATAGTATAACTTTGGTAAATGCAAAAAGCTTTTCAGTGAACTTCAAATCCCAATGCAGCGATTTTAAACTAGTTTCGCCATCTATCGGCACAACTAAAATTTCAATTTTTAATAGCTTTACACTCACTTTTTATCGCTTTTCTTTTTAAACAAAAGTGTGGCTTTTAAAAAATACTTTCTATATTCTTGTCCTTATTTTCTGAACATTTAAAACCCCTCAGGTCAATTAATAATAAACGTTTTCTTATAAAAATGTTGATGTTGCACTATAATTTATAAAATATTATCTCTAATGTGGAATTTACGGAAGTGAAAAGGGGAGAGCAGAAAGTTTCAATGATTTTAAGAACTATTACAAAAACGCAATTCAACAGTAACTGATACTGAGTATCGTTAAATATCAGCATGCTCTTTAAATTACACAACAAATCATGTTAAAATCCTTTCATTCAATATTCCTTTATACCCAAAGGAAAATATTAGTTTTGTACATTAAAGGAAGAGGTTTATATAATATGTCTTCTTTCTTAAACATTCCATTGTTATTTTCCTAGAGAGGTTTACATTAGAGACCTCTCCATACAGATTATATTATTTACTGTGCAGAGATTGAAAGCCAGTTTGATTGGATTGTTTTTTATTCTTAAATGACAAAAATGAAGAGCTCGTTTACGTTAATATATCTACTCACAAATCTTGAAATCCCATCATTATAAAGTAGTTTAGAGGCATCGACGATACTGTCATCCCCTGAGGGGAAATTATAATCAAAGCATAAGATGATGAAACGAGGGTAGGAAAGTATTATGTTGTATATCCTGAAGGGTTTTGTCTATAAACAGAAAAACGCTCAATAAATCTTGGAATTGTAAGAAGTATCAGTACGTTTAACCCAATTAAGCTAAAAGTAAACAGTAAGGAATAAGGGTATTGTTGGAATACTCAGAATGTTCATAATTTCAATGGTTATTCAAATAAAAATTATTTTTCATAGATTTCATAACGGGTAAAGGTATTATTTACTGACTATCGATACATTTATTAAGGCCGTATATATTATATAGTAGTTAGCGTACTTTGCTGCCACTCGATGTAATTGGTTTGGTTTGGAGCGCTCTGGTCTACTGCTTTGCTCATGATGATTAATGAGACCGGGACCTACTGCTTAAAGCCGGTTCCGACGGTCAAACCCGTAACCATTCAGCCATTGTTCGACCCGATGGTATTCAGTTCGATTCCCGATTAAGGCTTGGATGTATTTGTGGGAACCCCTCATAAGGAGTCATGTTGTCCGCAATTATGGCAGTATAGGTGTAATTACTCGAGCACCATATAGGTTCTCCCATAATAAGATCAACAAGTTAAAGCTTGGGTTTACAGAATAAAACATATATCAATCTTTCATTGAATATAAAGTAGTTTCTAATATAAATACTTCAAACGTTTTCACTTCGTTTATATTTTTATGTTACTATAAAAAATATGCTGTTTGTTTGGACAAAACTAAAGATTTTTTAAAGTTAGAGTGTTGTTAAAGAACTTAATGAAAAAATAATTTAGATTATTAGATAAAAAATAATTTAGTTTAGCGAATTACTTTAGTTTTCGATGAATCGATAAAAGTGATATTATATAACGAAGATTTTATGGATCGGAAGTTTCTATAATATTATTAAAGCAAATCCCAAAATTATTTTTTTATAAAATAAGTGAACAAGAGGGTTACTTATAATAAAAGTTTTTTATGTCACGGAGGCATTTACCTGTTAAACATATGCCTATACAATGCTGGGGAATATGTAGACCATTTTATTATAGGGGCACTATATAAACAATCAACATTACTCTATAAGACAACACAAACAAAGTTGGTCCTCGAATTTAGAAGTAGGGACCAAGCCGAAGACACACACACACACACAGGGTTGAATTGACTGCTCCAAAGGTGTCATTCGGCAACTTAGAGGACATGACGAACACAAACCTATTTTGCCTGTACCAGCCGCCTTTAATAAACACGGAGGACCTTTGGCTGGCTCGATCCCGCTACCCTCTGTTTTTTTATTCTTAGTACTTTATAATATTTATTTTTTCATTTTAAAGTATTAGATAATTAATGTTTATTTTATATGTTTATATTATAAAACAAATATGAATCTTTAATATTATTTTTTTTTTTGCATTTTAATGCGCAGAATTGTGTTATCAGTAGGATATATTATAAACATCGACGCCATTACTAACTGAGATACCATGAATCGTTTTAAAATGTAGAAAGGGCATGAAATATAAACTTCTTCTAGGCTATATATAAAAATAATTTTATTACAGTTCACTTTGTATAATTTTGTTTTATCTATCACACTTTAGACTGATAATAATAATCTGTTGTATATCTAATATAAAATAACAAGCATTTTAGTTACACGGATAGTGAATATATTAAACTAATGTTAAAGCGCAAAATATTTATAGAGAATATTTCCCACTGGTTTGAAAAATGTCTCTGCATTTTGTTAAATAACCGCAGAGTATGACAAAGTAAATATTTTCTGAAAATCCCGAATATCCCTGTCTTTAAGTATCCATCTTTTCTATTTGTAGACATATTTTTATCTTTCCTTTTTTTTTCAGTTAATAAACATCCATCTTCTTGAAATGTTTGCAGTCAGCCCAGGATCAAAGCTTTCATTTCGGGGTTCAACACAAAAGACTTTAGAATCCCGATTCTTCCATTCTAGAACCAAAATTCATCCGACAACCAAATTTTCTCTTTCAAGAACAAAATGCGATAAACATAAGTTTTTTATAAATAGGAAGTGGTATCTTTGAAGGGAATGGTACACTTTGCAAAGCGTTTTTGTAAACAATTTACTGAGAGATATAAAACTTTGTACTCTCATACATCCAAGTGTAACTGTATAAATCACGTTTAAAATAAATAAAATTTTGATAACTTTTTAAGTTTCAAATAAAGATAAATTGTTAGCTTTCAGAGTAGTCCTTGAAATTCATTTTAAAGTATTAAATAATATAATGTTTATTTTGCATGTTTATATTATAGCACAAATATGAATCTTTAATAATAATTTTGTTGAATTTTAATGAGTAATATTGTGTCATCAGTATGATATATTAGAAACATCGATGGCAGTACTAACTGAGATACTTCGAATCATTGTAAAAAAAAGTAAAAATTAGTAAAATAGTAATTAGTAAATTAGTAAAAATTAGTAAAATAGTAATTAGTAAATTAGTAAAAATTAGTAAAATAGTAATTAGTAAATTAGTAAAAGTAAATATTGTAAAAATGTAAATGAAAATATTTTTTTTATCCTATTTAAGTATTTAAAAGAAAATAGTGAATTGCTGGGGCATTCTTTTATGTCTAAGTGATAAATTCTCGCTTTATTAAAATCCAATTTAAGTTAATCAATCTGAATAAATAAAGTGAAAATAGTATATTAACCTTTAACTATAAAATATTACTTAAAGATAAAATTGCTTACAGTGTGTTTTGAAAAGTTGTCTATATTAATGTAATAAATACATAAATAAAGTTTAAGAATAATGTTTAAAAGCATAATATAATGAAAATTTTGCCAAACTAACGTTTTAATGGAATTTAGCAGAGACTGCCTGAGAAATTTTTGTACACCATCAAAATATTAAAGAAAATCCATAAATTCATTTTTTGATTTTTCACAACCATTCAACTTGAGTGTTTTCGAACAATAAAAACCTGTGTCTCAGAGTTAAACTCTAAAATAGAAAATAAACTTTATGACGATGTTAAGGAACATTTTGACTCTCTCAGTGTTTCTATGGGCTAATAAAGGACCTACATTTTTTTGTCATAAACGAAATACCTTTTTGTTTTTCTTCGAAGGAGTATGAAAAATTTATTGAATTGGTGGACAGTTTAGTATCACCACTTTATATTTAAAATAATGTCAAAATTCTGATGTCATTTAAAATCTCTGTGCTGATACCATTTGCAAAATTTTCATTTGTGAAACTGGCTTTCCTGTATAGGTTTTAACGAAAGCTAACCATCGGAATATGTGACTGCAGATCATAATATCGTAATATGAGATAAAACTATCCAGTACAAACAAATTTAAAGAACTTTGTGACGCTCGAAAACAAAGCCATTCAACCCATTGATATTTTTCACCAAACTCACATTTTGCTTGCATCATTTCATTAAAAAACTACTTTTTCAAACTTTATTTACACTTTTATATATACTTATGTAAAAGATATAAGTAAGGATATATGGCCTTACGATGATAGGGCTATACAGGGTGATCAGGATACATATATGTAACCAGGAAAATTATCTTGCCGATTACATAAGAAAATTAGAATCTATTATTTGGATTTCACGAGCTTACTCGGCAGTTAGAATTCTTAATAGTAGTGCAGTCATGGCTGCATTAAAGAAAGCAAAAGCGAAAGTTGTGGAATTTTAAATTTAATGAGGAGGAAAAACTGTCCGACTTTACAAGGCAAGAGCTTTGTATCGAAGGCTACAAGAAAAATACGTCTTTTAATTTGATTCAAATGATGTCTCTTCACTCCCATGAAACTTTGTCCGAACGGTGGTCAAGATACCGGAGTTCGTGGGTTCGAATCTCACAGTGGCATGGATGTTTGTAGCCGTTCGGAATCGGCTTTAAGCTGTAGGTCCCGGTCTCATTAGCCCTCGCGTTGAAAAAAGTAGACCGTAGCACTCCAAACCAAACGAAACCGAACGGTGGTCAAATAGTAGAGATTTTATCTTCGTTACCGGAGTTCGAGGGTTCGAATCCTGCTGCTGACATAGATGTTCTTAGACTTTCGAAATCGGCTTTAAGCAGTCGGTCCCGGTCTCATTAAACCTCGTGATCAAAACCGTAGACCGTAGCGCTCCAAATTAAACCAAAACCATGAAACTTTGATTTTCAACATTTTTGGGGAGTCAATGGTAAACCTTGATTGACTGCACCATCGAGGTCCATCTACCTTAAAACAAAGGTTTAAGATCCTTTGGGTGTCCCCGGGTGTACAATCCACTGCAGCTCCTAATATACAATGCAGTATAAATACAATAACAATATTACAAAAAAAACACATACAAATACAAAACAAAATAACACTCGAAGTACAAAAAAGTAACAATAATAAAATAAAAAACTAATGATAATAATTACACGATAATTGCATGAAAATAAATACAATAGCGCGGTAGAGTGTAAGTTATATATTCAGAATCAGCCTTGTTACGCGGCCTGCTTATTCTCTGAATTTTCTAATAGCCAACCGAACCTTGATCACCTTTAAGTTAGCCTGAAAAACACACATGCAACAATTTAGCTATTGGAAAAGTGAAACTATTTTCTTGGGACAGCTGAAAAATGTTAACAGTGGACAGAAAGTAAGCGTTTATTCTAGCGTTATTTTTGGTATACGGGTAAAAAGAATTGAAGTTTGCGAACACTCTCTATATTTCAAATTTTACGGTTGGGAAATAAGGCATTAAAAATGAGAAGAGGATAAAGGAGAATTTCAGATACATATTTTAGCTGTATTAATTTTGATATATTATGTATATATTGGATGGGTATCGAGACACATATACATCGGGTGTATGTGCCTGAAATAGGGGTATACAGGGTGATCGTTGATGGAAGGGGTGGTAGCAATATCACAGGTATATATTTTATATATGACTGTGATATATAAAAGTATATAAAAGTGTAAGTATATGATATCTACTCTTTGATACGTTTTTATACATATTGTTTAGTTTTACCTTCATGTCTAATGAGTGATAAATGAGTGCTCTTAGTTTAAATTTAACCTCTTGCCTTATGAATCGAGCGACGATTGTGTGTGCCACTTTCGATGAAAGCTTTTCTCATGCGTCGTGCCCAGAAGCAGTTTCACCACGGGCTAAATTGAAAGCAAACCAGTGGACATTAATAGTACTGCATTTACTATTTAATAAAACCACAGAATTTGATAATTATATTTAGTTTCATTTTTATTAAAAAAAATTATTAATGTTTTTATTTCACATAATATTTTTTCTATGTTTTTGGTTATATAACAAAAGTAAAAAATTTTCAGTCGTTTAAATATTTTCTATGTAGAATTTATTGTGTGAATAACCTATAAGTGAATAATGTATAATATTAGTCAAAATTTTGTAAGGGGTATTGTTTTATTACTGATACGAGCTTTTCACTTTTGGCCAGACAGAATAATCACGTGTGTGATACGAGGTTCTCATTTTAGGCACATCAGTACGATCACATCTCCCATACGTTGTTTTAAGGCAAAGGGTTAATTATTGTTTATTTCGAGGTTCTCTTGCTATGTATGTGGTAAGAAAAGGGTTCGGTGAGACAATAAGATTGAGAATCATTGGTATAACATAGCTAATGATGTTTACCCAAAGCAAATTAATGCTTATCATTCTAATACAATTCAAAGAAAACGAATCCCATATGTTTGAATATCATCTGGAGATTTATGTTAGAAGTACTGAGCAATCTTTGTTAATGAATAAAACATACAACAAGGAAGCATACATTAAGACAAAACTATATCTTGACAATCTGTAGTCTTTTTATTCGTTTAAATATTTACATTAGATAACTCTGAAATTACGCGCCTCCGATTAATCTGTTTAGTGGGATCGTAATTATCCGTCCCATCTCTCTCTATAGAAACGCCTCATTTTCGGAAGCAATCGAGAGTAAATGTGTGGCAATATAAATTATGTATCGCCGAATAAAAGACCGGAAATTGTTTTCAGTGTGTGTGTGTCGATAACAGGTTCTTAAAACAATCGCCGCTCTTGATATAGATGCGGAATTATCAATATCATTAACCATTACAAGCGTTGCACACAGCTTGTTAGAGCGGCTTATATACAAGGGTTCCATTCTGTCGATATTAACTCGCATGGTCGGAAATAAAAGGGAGGGAAGATCGATAAACGGTTATGTTACGAGAATATCAATAATGGCTGATTGAATTTATTAGCTTCATGTTATTGTGAGAGGAAGCATCTATACGTTGACGCATATTTCGTTGAAACAGAAAATTCGTTTGATTTATGATCATTCCCTGTTCACTATGTTCATACGACGCGTTTTTTCTCTCTCGAGATTTCTGAAACTTTGCGATCAAGTTTGGAAGTTTAGAAGTAGAGAATTTTTTTCATATTTCGGATGCGAAATTGCATTTTCGTTACGTACATATTAAAATATCTATTTTTCATTACAGAAATACAATATTTATTATTTGAAAAAAGTTATATGCTTTTAATTATAATCTGTGTTAAAATACAAAATTTACGGACTTCAGTGCACAATATAAAAATATTTCACATTTACAATAACAGCTTTTTCCCAAATATAATGTATATCTGTTATATTCCTTAATGTATACGCCACTTTAAATCCGTAAATAAGTTACTTATATGTAAATTGTGTTAAAATATAAAAAACTCGTGGAAATAGCCTGATATTTTAGTATTAAAAATTCCAAATAAAAATTATAACAATTGCAATTGACATATAAGTCGTATAATTTCAGTACTTAGTTGTCACAAGAACAAATTTCATGAAGTGTTAAGTTAATTTTTAAAATTATTTGTATTTGTATTATTTAATTATGAAGTATATTTTACTACTAAGTCCATTTTTATGACTCAAATGTTAAGACTCCACTTGTTGCACTTGTTTAAGATCCAATTCCTTAAAAACAATAAAATACTTTATTCAGTCGCTCACTTTGTGAGAAGTCAATTGCCTTTCGACCCGCATTTCTATCTGACATTTTTATAAGCCTCGTTCCCTTTACTTTTACTTCGAGAGTGGATGCAGGCTTACTCTATATTCGAGAAAAATTAATGTCAAAAAGAAAGCACCAAAGCGAATATCACAAAATTAATCTGTTATTGGTTACTAGTATTTATAAGATTTAAAGATATCGCTGGAGATAAATCTATGTGTCTTTCTGTTTCCTGTACATGTATGTTACCGAAATGTAAGAAATCCTTTATAGAATACCAAAATAAGGCAGAAATATATAAAATTAATGATTAATATTTCACGTGATTCATAAGCATGTTGAATAGGTATAATATGGCAAAAGAGAAACCGCTAATTTATGAAATGGTTCTATTATTAAAGGAGTAGCTTAAAAATTAATAAGAAAAGTCCAGACAATACAAAAAGTTAAAAACAATCCACATATGCAATAAACCGGGCCTGTTACAATAAACATTGATAAAATAATATTCGATAAGGAATTAATTTAGCATGATGATGACAAGGTTATCGAAGATGTTTCTTCTGCTGTCTGCTAAATGTATTTAAAGAACACCAGTAGTGCATATGCATGCACAAAATGTCGACAAAAAATTTGTATTACATGTAGTCATGATAATAAATATGTTGGAGTAGATATTTTGTGCACACTTTATTTCAAATCTGAAAGTGCTATCCAATTTAAAATTAATACCTAAACTATATCTGGAAACAAAAGCCAAAATAAATTGAAAAAGAATTCGGGGAAATATCCATTCCTTATTTGCAAACTACTGGGCTAGTCCATGTTGCTAAAATGGATCGAGGACCAACATAATCGTGCAATGTATTAAAAATTCCAATAAGTGGGAAAGAGGGCGGTTTCTACTAACTGGATTTTTGAAAAAGTTTTGGTTGGTTGGATGGTGTTGTGTCTAATTTTTAAGTTTTTTGACTTCTCATGGAAAGATGGTTGCCATTACCATGAGAGGTTTGACATCTAAGAGTAGGTCCTCGTAATTTTAAAGTGGAGCTTCTGGTCAAGCAGAAGAAACCCAGATTTGGCCGGCCATTTTCAGAGGTGTCGTTTGGGATCTTGGAAGACATTGGCAACCATGGATCTCTTTTACGTGCCTCAGCCGCTATTAATCTTTTAGGGACGGATCGTCGGTATTTCGACAAAGCTGATCAAGTATCAAAATTACGGAATTAGTTGAACACCAAGGTTACGGAGAGCACCAAGCACTTCCTCCTCCACTCTCTATCATATACTTTCACAAAGTGCGGGTTGAAGCCCTCGTAATCATGTCTTCGTAGGGATCACCCCCAATCTGAAAACTCCCTTTATTTCTACCTTCTTGCTTATTATTGCATAAAGTAACAAATTCAAAGAAATTCCTCATAACGGAGAAAGCTCTAAACCTCTGTTTCCAGTTTTTATCTACAACAATGTGAAGAAGTACGCCGTTATTAAAAGGTTAATGAACTCAGCAGATCATAGGAAAGCTGGAGTGTTTCAAGTATCTATATACGAAATCGCAATTTACCTTATTCCATGAGAGCGTGCTTAGACTTAAGGATATTCATCCCCAGTAAATTTCTCCTCCGTCAATTACTCGGGCCAGTGGAAGTGGCCGTCCAGTGTATGTTTCAAATATAAAGTGTCTTTCTGCAAAAAAATGTAAAAATGTTTATTTCAAATTCTTGGTTATATCCTGAATTAATTTACCATCAATTTTTTTTTTACATTTTTGCATCATTAAATAAGTTTTAATGGAGAAAATTAATTTTTCCTGTATTTTAGTAGTTAGTTTTGTAGCTGATGCTTTCTAGTACGAACATATAATTTTGACTCCATGATAGAAAAAAACCTTAAATTATGAATAAAACAAATGAAATGCTTACCTGAGAAATATAGAAGTCTCCAAAAAATAATAGTACCGAATAACTGATAATAAACCAGTAAATTTGAGCAATTGAACAATACAGGTATCAACTCTACCACAAAATGACCTTTGAATGCAGCACGCCAGTTATAAAATCCCTACTATGAGAATAAAAAGGATCCCTGATTGGTGCTGTCATTTCTTTTCTGCTGTAGGAACTGCATCGTTCATGTCCTTGTGAGTACCGTCAGGAAAAAAGGCTTTATTAGGAATATATAGGTGTATAATTGAAGCGGTACTTATCGTAAGTACCGTCAGGATAAAAAGAGTTAAATAATATATTTTTAGCAGCACTCTTTCTTTTTATGAAAACGTTTATATTTTTAGTAAATCAAGTCACTTAAATATCAGCCTTATCTTGACCTCTTTCCATACTATGCGTGTACACATAAAGTAGAAAGATTTTACATATTGAATACAATTATCTACCCCGCTTTCTCGTGAATAATACGGGATCACCCAATAAATTGTGGAAGAAATATCAGGAGATAGAGAGCGCGATCATAGCTAGTAGATTATGAAATACTCTTGGTTCGATCTGGCAAGGACAGTTTTTCCTCGCCACTCCAGAACCGGATGGATCCCGATCACGTCTCCCCGAAAAGGAACACAATTGCTCGAACACCGACTTCCCCCAGGGAGGAATTTCTTTTTTTCTATTAGAGTCCTTTTCTGGGTTTTTTCAGGGTCGCTTCTTAAAGCCTAGATTTCCAATAAAATATCTCAGTCCCGGAAAAGTAGTAAGAGGAAAATGAGTGTTTTCTTATTGCAACACATTTCTGAGGGAGATGAATTTACAAAGCATGTTCCAGTAAGGTTTGGTTTGGTTTCGAGCGCTACGGTCTACTGTTCTTGCACACGAGGACAAATGAGAACGAGACCTACTGCTTAAAGCCGATTCCGAACGGCTAAGAACATCCATGCCACAATGGGATTTGAACCCATGAACTCCGGTACCGACGATCAGCGCTATAACCAATCGGCCAGTGTTCGGC
>CM063498.1:7974124-7984124 GCA_032207245.1 Pardosa pseudoannulata
ATTTATATATGTATATATATGCATATGTATATATCTAAATATATATTTATACGCAATTTGCCAATATTGATTATATGTCGTATTCAATGTCTTTATTTTTATCATTATAAAGTGTTTTGCATATTGTAATATTTCGACATTTTATATGAATTGATTTTGTGTTACATTGTAAAGTATATTGTATATACACAAAATTGTAAATATGCAAAATATCTGTATGCCTTGAGTAAAATAAGAATAATTGTGCCATAGCACACAATCGGTTGCATCGATGCTGGTTTTTGTTTTGTTTATTGTATATGCTAAATAAATACAATTATTTGTGTAAACTGCATAAAAATTCTGAGGATTTTATTATGTGGTGATCCCTGCGATATACATTCATTATTTTTATATAAAGTATAATATCTGATGTATATATAAATATATATATAAATAATATATATAATATATATACATATATATATACATATTATATATAATTTATAGTATATAATGTAAATATAAGTTATAATAATATATAAATATATTTTTATATATATTATGTATATATATATAATGTATATTATATTTATATATATATATTATATAATAAAATATATGTTATATGTATTTTATAATATATATTATTATATATATATTTATATATATATATATATAAATATATAATAATATATATGTTATATATGTATAAATATGTATATAAATTTAATATATAATATTAATATAATATATATGTAAATATATAGTATATATATATTATATAATTTTATATTTATATATGAAATATAAAATAATATGTATATAACTGTATATATACTGTATATAAATATATGTAAATATATATATATAGATATAAATATATATATATATATATATATATAAAATATATATATAATATATATTATATATAGTTTTTTATGTATATATAATATATAAGTAAATTATATAAATAAATATTTCATAATATTTAAATATATTATTATATGTTTAAATTAAATATATATAAAAACTTTATTATATATGTATATATATATATATTTTATAATATAAATATGTATATATATATAATATATTATATATATGTTTATAAATAATATGTTTTAATTATGTTTAATATTGTATATGTCTTATACAATAATATTTTTAATATAAATGTTTTAAGTATATATAAAATATAATGTATATATATATATATTTATATGTAATAATAAATATATATAATATATAAATTAATATGTCTATATAATGTATATGTTAGTATAAATATATAATATATATATATATTTATATATATAAAAATATATATATTATATTTTAATATATATTTATAAAGTATAATGTAATATATAATCTATATAAAAAAATATATATAATATATAATATATTTTTATATATATATATGTATATAATTTTTATATAATGTATAGATAAAAATATATTATATTAAAATAATAATGTATTTTATATATAATATTAATAATGTATATAATATAAAATGTTTGAATATATATTTATAGAAAAAAATGTATATGTTTTTATATAAAAAATGAATATGTAATATATAAATATATATATATATATATCTATAGAAATAATAATTTATATATATATATATATTATATTCTAATGTACATATATAAAATATATATAAAATAGTATAATACATATATAAATAATATGTATATATATAAATAGAATGTTTTATATATTATTATAAATAAAAATATGTATACTGTATATGTATAAATTTATATATAAATGTAAAGTTATGTTATATTAATATATTATATGTATATATATATATATATGTAATTATATATATATAAATTATTTTGTTTGGTATATAAGTATATATAATATTACTTAAATCCAAAGTTTGTAAATATATATATTGTATATTTATATATTCTATTATATGAAAGTTTTTTTATATATATAAATATTTAAAAAATATAAATGTAATGTAAATTCTTTATATGTATAATAGTATAAATTATTTAAATGTATATGTATTATAGAATTTTTTGTATATATTGCTATAGTATTTTTTTTATAATATTGTATATTTATAATATTATTTAAAATTGTAACATATAATAAAAATAATGTCAATTATAAATAAATTTGTATTTTATATAAATTAGTATAGTATAAATTTTTTTTTATATGTATATATAAATAAATATTATTTTTTTATTTTATTATGTTTAAAAAATAATATGTATATGTATATAAAAATGTATATTTTATAAACATTGTATATGTATAATTTTAAAAATTTATTTATAAATAAATAGTGTAAATTTTTTTTATTTTTTTTTAAAATATGTAATTTAATCAATATATATAAGTTTTATATATATTCGTATATGTAATAAAAAGTATATTAAATTTTTTTTAAATATATATTAAATATATAAAATAATAATGTATATATTTTATATTAAATTTATATATAAAATAATTTTCTATAATATATACTATATTAGACATATAATATTTACAAATATATATTTTAATATATATAAAACTATATATATAAATTTTAATATAATATTTATATGTATAAATCTATATATGTATATGTATATTTATATATATTATAAATCATATGTAAAAGTATATTATATATTATATGTTTTAATATTATATAATATATATATATATTATAATTTAAATATAACTTTTTATGTATATCTGTTGTTTTAAATAAATATATGTAAAAATTTGTATTATTAGGTATAATATTTTTATATGTATATAAATTATATACATATAAATAAAATTTGTATAATATATATATATATGTTATTTTTATGCTATAATATTACTATAATAATATGTAAATATATGTTATATACTAATATTTATTATTATAAATTAAACTATTAAAAAATATTTTTACATATCTTTTATGAAAAAGTTTTGTAAAAATAAATTCTTTATTTTATATATATCTATATTTATAATTAAAATATATATATAAAATGTAAATGTATAAATATAAAATATATATATGTATAAATATATCTATATTAAAATATGTTTATAAAAAACAATTAATAATGTATCAAAATAAATATCATGAACCATATATATTATAATAAAAATATATATGTATATGATATATAATATCAATATTAATAAATATCTAAAAACTCGTTCAAATATATAATCACATATAAAATAGATAACAAATATAAAATATATATATATACATCACACGAATATACTATAATATATATATATCTAATAATATAATAAATATAAATCTATAAAACACTAAAAAAACACTTCTCTCATATAATCAATAACTTAAAGATATAAATATATATGTAATGTTATTCTCACATAGATAATAATATATAATATAAACATATATATAATTATATAAATACATAAAAGTGTATATATATATATAGATTAATATATATTCAATACTTATATATATATATGTAAATTCATATAATAAATCATATAATATATATATTAAATATATATAATATGTATGTTAATATATATATAGTCATAACTATATATATATAAATATGAATATATATACATTATATATATATATATATATATATAATATATATATTATATATATAAATATATATACATATATATATATATATATATTATATATATATATATATATATATATATATATGTTTTATAATATATATAATAAAATAAAAATATATATATTTAATGAATATTATAATATATAAAATATTTATTTAGAATATATATATAATGTAAATATATATATAAGCATTATTTATAAATAAAATAAGATATCTACTTTGAATATGACATTCGTAAGTTTTTATATATATAACAAAATAAATGTATCACACACTGAATAAAATCAAAGTATCACAGAAAAACAATATATATATAACTTAACAGACAAAGACAAAACATCACTTAAAACCTTATGCTTTAACACATAAATTATAATGTTTATATACATCACAAAGTTTGTATAACATAAAAATACAAATTAAACATCTATATTCAAATATTAAATAATATTGTATAAAATGTTTTAGTGAAATTTCTAATATCTTAGAAATATAAAAAATGCATCAATTGAAAGACATATATCTAATTTAGACTAAAATTTCTTCTGTTCTATATATTATATATATCATTAAATATAAATTTTACAATTACTATAAGTATATAAAATAACTATTATAATAATATATAGTAACATAATATTCATATTAGAAACAATATGATTTTATAAAAATAATATTAAATATAATGTATATTATGTATATATCTATATATGTAAACTATATAAATATTATAAATGATCAACAATATGGAAGTCAATCCCCAATTAATTAAATACAATGTAGTACAATCATTTTACTCTTCAATATATATACTATATAAAAACTCATAAATACCATTTTAAGTATAAACAAATATATATAGTTTTATATATCATATATTTTAATATATTTATTAATATAGTATTATATAATATATAAATACTATATCAATACTGCATATCTATACAAAATATAAATTATGTCGAGATAAATACATATATCACAAAATGTGGTTGTATTTAGAAAATTCGCAAAAAAAACTTGGTTTACATTTAAAAAAATATTTGTTATAATAAGGCATTAAAATAGAGATAAATACATATATCACAAAATGTGGTTGTATTTAGAAAATTCGCAAAAAAAACTTGGTTTACATTTAAAAAAATATTTGTTATAATAAGGCATTAAAATATATTAACCGAATAATAGTATCTTTTTCTAGAATAGTTTCATGTCACTAAGATAAGAATAACTTACAGCTTGACTGTTAAATTTAAAGAATCTTTCCCTATATTTTCTGTAGAGTTTGTGTGATAAAGCATAAAAAATAAGTCAAAGTAAAAATGTCGCGTGTAATAATTAGCTTTATTGTGCATTAAATTTGGTATGTACCTGCCGTATTGGATTTATTGCGCTTAATTTAATCCTATAAGTAAAATAAAATTCGTTTTTACCGGCTCGAATTCTTTAAAAAAAATTATTCCACGTGATTGAACAGCAAATTCTCTGGGATTCTATCTTTTCCTGTAATAAAAATGGAGAAAAATATATTTAATAGAACATATAAATTTAAAAAATGAAAAGAAAAGATAGCATCCTAGCAAATTTGCTGTCGTATCACGTGGAATATTTTTTGAAATGCTAGCCGGTTAGACTGATTTGTTTTTACCATAGTTTAACATCGATAGAGAAGAATCCGATATTGCTGGTATAGACTCACCTTAACAGTAAAAACGCGGAAAGGGATGTTCAGACCCCAAAACTCTTTTGTGTCCTATTTTCTCAAAATGTTACTGACAGATTAAAATAAAAATTTTTATCTTTTCCTAATTATATACCCATAAAAATCTGTGAAAGTAGAATATTGAAGAATATGTGTCTATGAGAAAAATGGATCATTACTAATCTTCCAAGTGTGAAATCAAAACTGTAGATATTTGTTAAATACCGATATGTAAGCTCCTCGGCCCACCAGCCCCTAGGATGTCAGTGCCTATGGTTCCAATATCCGCTTCCGAGGTTAAGGGCCCTGGGATGCAAAGCATATGTTCCGGTTAGGTGGCCAACCTTACGCGGAACCCCCAGTGTTTAGTTTTTAAGCATTATTGATCCTCAGTACCGATATGTAGAAAATGTAGAAATGTATGTAATAAAAATTGCCCAAACTTCACCTGAACTGTGGAAAAAACCTAGACGGGTAAGAAACTAAATATTTCTATTAAAATTGTCTATATACTCTTATAACTATATATATTTTCCGATATTTTATTGAATCTTGTTACTTTTTATCAATTAATTTAATAATTTAATGTCTAAAAATAAATAAACATCATTGCGTATAAATACAAAGTACTTTTTGAATAAAAACGTATTACATAACATATTAATCGAGGTATTCATAATCTCTGCAAATTTAGGTATCGAAACCCCTGCAGTTCTAGTATTAAACCATTTGTAATCTGTATACCACAAAAAGAAATAACGAAATTAATTTTCATTTTAATTAATAAATATTAGGAATGTAAACACCCTTTATTTGCGACCTTTGTTCAACCAATAAATTTAAGATTTAATGTCCTGAATGTTTTTTAAAACATTAATCTTGGAGAATACAATATTATTAAAAGTAATCTTATCGCAAATATCAATACCGTTTTTTAAACTGACATTAATGAATGTTCCAAAGTCATCTGAATAATTATACTTTTTATACTTATTAATTAAGATGAAAATTAATCAGTTTCATTGTTACATTGTGTGATACACATATTACGGATAGTTTAAGGTACATGTGCCTGCCATTATGGATTTTTCTTTCTTAGTAGGGAAAATAATATTCATTCTGACAGGCTAGCATTTTAAAAAATTAGTCCAATACATAGAAAAGCGAATTATATAAGATGCTATATTTTCCTTTTATTGAATCTTAGCCTGCAAAATGCTCTTATGTGCGTTCGAAAAAGAATATAATAAAATTTCCTCAAAATGTTTTAAAATAAGGGTGACTGTCTACGTTCAGAGACATTTTTTTCCAAAAAAAAAAGGTATACTTTGTAACGTATCGGCTCCATGTTTTAGGTGACACAATGAAGGTGTTTCTTGGTTAACTGATTTATTTACACCTTGCAGCTATATACACATTTCTATATACACAAATACAATTTCAATTCACAAATATGAGATACAATAGACGTAAGCCTGAATAGAGATGTATGAAAAAGGATCCCTGCTGAATGGTTTAGTAACCGACGGAAGATAACAATTCGGTAGCTTCGCGTAAAAGTTCTCGGTAGTAATTATGTAGAGAGTACACTCAATTAGACGAGAGTGTTTGAAGTAGCAATTGGTATCTTCGAAGAAGGTAAAACAAAGTCAGAATTCCTATTAGGAATACACGTTCAATACTGAAGAGGATCGAAATCAAAGAAAATCCAAGACGCAGGGTATCGTTATCAGTCTCAGAAAGACATATATCCCAAGGTGGGATTTTCGCTAAGAAAAAATCTCCGATGGAGAGACTGTTCAAGACGATCTCCAAATTAGTTGATTGCTAGCTAACTCTCAATAAAAGTAATCCCGAGGTGGGATTATCGCTAAGGAAACTCTCCGATACAGAGACTGGTAAGACGACCTTTGAGTTAGCTGACTGCTAGTTAACTCTCAATAGAAGTGATCCCAAAGTGGGATTATCGCTAAGTAAACTCTCCGATACAGAGACTAGTCAAGACGACCTTCGAGTTAGCTGACTGCTAGCTAACTACTTCTCCAAACAAAATCTCTCATCTCGTCTCTATTAGGGGTGGGGCCTCATCCACAATTTCATCATTGGATCATCTGGCGATGATCTCACCTTCAACCAACTGGATTGGTCTGGGCTAGACAATCACCAGCCTCAAACCCGGGAGTCTCCTGAATTCCGTGTCGGTGAAAGATCCAACGTCGCGGCATTCCCTTGTGGTTCCGACGATCATCTTTCTGACTGTCAGTCTGGGCACCCGGTTGTCTGACGTGTTGTCTCGCTACTGTATGAAACATCATTATAGACATCATAGTGCCGGGGAAAACAACACCTTTGTCTATACATAAGCGAAGTCCATTTTTGAGAAGCAAAGTCTTTGAGGTAGCCGTTACAACTTTATCTGTTTTTTTAAATTTTGTAGCAAAATAATGAGAAAAAAAGAAGAAAATAAACACAATCTTACCTGTATGTTTAATACTTTTTGAAAAATGATCTAATTTCAGGCAATTTTTGTTAAAATGTAGCCCTTATTTCAATAAAAAAAGAAGCTCACTCTATGCAAAATTCTAAGAAAAGAAATTTATTTCTTTTACAAAATACGTATGACAGTGATCTTTGATACAGATTAAAATCTAAGAATAATTATAAAAATGAAAAATTGTAATCATATGACGGATGCAATATGGATATTTTATCAGATTCGACATTTTTCTTTCCTATAAAAACATCTCTGAATAAAGAAGTATTTAATCTAAATGAAATTTTGTATAATTTCATTAGCAAAATATTTAGATAGTATAATTTTTACATAATTGATTTTATTATAATGTTTTAGATATCATCTAAAACATTTTCGGAAAATTTCATTAAATTTCTTTGATTTCTATGTAAGATGTTATGATAACAGTGAAAAGATTCGTTGAAAAAATGATTTTGAAAAAAATAATTTAAGGTTTTTACTTACTGTAAAAACATATTTATTCTTCATTAACAATTCTCTCATAGATTACCATTGAGAAGGAGCTATCCAGGTAGCTACAAGCTCATCTTAATACCCAGGAAAAGTAATTATTACAAGTGACATTCTTAGTTTGACTCATTTTTACGTTGTGTCAAAAAACTCAAGATACTATGAAACGAAAATATATTTTCTTTTCTTTGTACCATATAAATTTTTTAACAGTGAAAGTTTTAAGTTATATCACTGACGTGAAACCATTTTAGAACAATATACTGCATTTCAGTCAATATAGACGCTTTAAAATTAAAAAAAATCTTTTTTTACGAACTTTGTATATACAAGCTGTGTATATACTTTCTTTATAAATATGGATACATGCATGTACGTTTGTAATGATATTTAACCTATGACTATGTAACTTAATAATAGTTATACTTTCAATATATATAAATTTCTGGCTATTCTATCCATAAATTGTAATGTTTGGGAAAATTATTTTGTTCTCCCCTCTCATTCTCTAATAAGTCCTTAATCACTGTAAAATTATAACTTAATTCTTCATCATTTACACATAATATAATTCACAATATAATTAAAAAATACACAATATTAAAAAATTTATAATTATGTAACGTATAATTATATTATGCCTTACATAATAATATTTTTTTTTGTTTTACAAAATTAAAAAAATCTTAAATTGAAATACATGTAGTTGTTGCTTTTGTTATAGCATAAAATAGTTAATTATTATATATATAATTTATAAATAGTTATATATAATAATTATTAAATATTATAAATATATATAATAATTAATTTATAATTATACATAGTTTATTATATATATTTATAGTAGTTAATAATTATAATAGTTATTTATAATAGTTAATTATTTATAATAGATAATTTATTATAGTTAGTATATTTATAATAGATAATAATAGATATTATTTCTTAAAACGGCGATATTAACGTAAAATAATACTTATCAGTTTTACAGATAATAACAGTAATTTCGCATACGCAAAATTAATTCCTACTTGCAGTAATTCCTATATAATATAATTCATTTATATAAGTACTTTCGCTTCACTCACGCCGTAACATGACTCACTATTAAGACACTCATTGGCTGGCTTACATCCCCATATAACGGCCTGTATGTGTATTTCTCAGAGATAAACCCTAAAGACGAGATGGTAAAATAAACTAACATTTTATTTCCAAATTAAAATGTCCATTACATATACGTGTATTATATACATTATGTATATATATATATATATATATATATATATATATATATATATATATATATATATATATACACGCACGCACACACACAAACACACACATATATTTGTGTATGTATGTATATATATCACATATAAATATATGTGTATATGGGTATATATATGTGTGTGTGCGTGTATATATATATATATATGTGTGTGTGTGTGTGTGTGTGTGTGTGTTTATAAATACATGTTTGATTTAAAAATGAAAAATAACTTCACCAACTGTTTTAAACATATTTACGTATTTATTTTATTTAAAAGTAACTGTTGTATTTTACGTAAACTGAAAGACAAATTATGATCCAATAAATATAAAAGAAATTCTACATATTCTGTATTAATATATATATTATCGTTAATACAATACGTTTAGAGTACAGAATTATTTTAATGTACTCGTAATGTGTGTATTAATGTTACAGTCGAACTC
>CM063498.1:7989124-7999124 GCA_032207245.1 Pardosa pseudoannulata
AAATTTCAGTTGAAAAATGTTAATAATTCAGGTAGTAGATTTTTTAAAAATTAATATTTATCTCCATGTTCCGAATGTGAGTTGAAAAATTGTGTTTTTAATTGAGGTAGTAGATATTTTTAAATAAATATTTATCTCCATGTTCCGAATTTGAGTTGAAAAATTGTCTTTCTAATTGAGGTAGTCGATATTTTTAAATAAATATTTATCTCCATGTTCCGAATTTAAGTTGAAAAATTGTGTTTTTAATTGAGGTCATAGATTTTTTTAAATAATTATTTATCTCCATGTTCCGATTTTGAGTTGAAAAATTGTGTTTCTAATTGAGGTAGTAGATTTTTTTAAATAAATATTTATCTACATATTCCAAATTTGTGTTGAAAAATTGTGTTTCTAATTGAGGTCATAGATTTTTTTAAATAATTATTTATCTCCATGTTCCGAATTTGAGTTGAAAAATTGTGTTTCTAATTGAGGTAGTAGATTTTTTTAAATAAATATTTATCTACATATTCCAAATTTGTGTTGAAAAATTATGTTTCTATTTCATTCGAATTTATTCGTCGGAAACAATACCCTTTCTGTACCATTCTTTTGTTCTTTTTCAGTAATGGAGTACTGTAGACAAGGGTATTGGTTGCTGTTAAAGATTAAGCTGTAGATGATTAACCTTAGCGTGATGTAATGCCATAGCATAAATAGATAAACGATACAGAAATATAATAGGAATTGAAATACGAAGTAATATAATCATAAAATAAATCAACTTATAAGTGATTAATTGGGCCAAATGCATTCTTAGCCATTTAAAGTCTGGATTGAATAAGAGTTTTCCATTTATGTATCCATGTATATGTGTGATGGGTTTCCATCACAAAGGGATAAGTGTAAATGCTGAATACCATACAGTTATAGTTCAAAGTCGTAATTGAAAAAAAAATGTACAAAAAGATTTTTGGACGAAAAAGGAGTAAAGTTTATTAAGGGATTTTCTTTTACGGACTTCCCTTTCAAAAAACACGTACATCTCAATTTATAGTCGTATAAGAAAACCAATCAGGATTCATGAATCGCCAGTCACAAGGGGAAGCCGGTGTAGCAGTTCAAGCGTCCCGAGTTTTTTTAAAAAAAAAAAAAAAAAAAAAAAATAGTTACGTTGGTTAAGTTTTTAGGTCAAAATTATCCTTACATATATGTATTTGAAAAATAAATTTAATTTTTTTTTTATTTAGAAAAAAATGTTAAGGTACTTTAAATATTATCGTGATTCATTATTTTTGCTGTGATATTTATTTAGTTATACATTGCTGTACATGTGTTCAAATTTTCATTATTCTTAAAAACATTCTGTAAGTTTCCTAAGCATCTTTTAATGAAGGCCAAAGAAGATGCTAAATCTGTATACCATATTACATTACAAAATAGCTAAAGTATTTTCAATATATAAATATCCTTAAATAAGATATGTACTTCAAATTGAAATATTTCATCCTTCTAATAAATTATTCTAAGTTAATAATAAAATATTCTTCGTGTATAGAAACATATTAGGCTTCTTAAGCTTCAAAGATTAAAATATGTAATTAATTTTGCAGAATGTATAAGCTTCTGTTTATTAAAGCATGAATTCTAAACAAACCTAACATATTCACCTTTAATATTTACCTCAATCCGAAAAACAAATGAAATTTTGCCGGATGTTTCAGTAACAATATCAATTCGTAACATATTATTTATTCAATAACTAAAAATTTGTTATTACGTTTTTGGCAACGCCAGCGATATAATGCGTTTAATGTGATTAAAATATCTACTGTTACACTCCTTTTATTTCCAACATAAACATTTTCTGACTAAGTGCACTCGGAAAACTCAACTGAGTTTACTCGAGAAGCCATTCCGTTTTCCCAATATAAAATTCCATAACCGAGCATTAAAATTACATAACTCCTCCAGTACTGAATTATTATAATGACGACATATTTACTCTCCTTTCCGATAGCAACCGAATATTTATAAACATCAATATCAATCTGAGCATCGTAATAATCCTTGCGCCATCTGTTGGCATATTTCGAGACTACCATTCGATTGGCGGCTTTAAAGTACTAGATATAATTCTTGAACTATAACATTGTCTGTCTGCTACAGCTAAAATGTTTGCTCTGGCTTAATATTCCCTCCGCGTCTTTACTCTCTCCTTCTCCCCCCCCCTTTACTATCCCCTCCGCCATTTTTTTTTTCGCTTTGACTTCAGGCGTTTTAATTTCGAACGAGGATTGTTTACTTTAACATTTGTTTCAGAGGAATTAATTCTTTAAAAGTAATATTCGAAAGAGTAATGTGCTTGTCTTATGAATATAAATACCGTTCCCAGGAGAGATGTTTATAAACGGGATGCATTATTCAATTGGTATTATCTGTATAACAAAAGAATACATATAATTTTTAGCCAGTTACTTGTAAAAGCTTAAAATTAATACTTTAATAAAATATTCCGCTTTAAGCAAAAATATTTTCAATTACGGTCGGTAAATACGCTGCAATATTTATAAGCCGAGTAATAATATTATTTTCTGTGGTTAAGTACTCCTACTAATATTTGAAACGCAGAAAAATATTTATATATCATTAATAAATGTTGCGAAAGTACCTTATGTGTCTTTCAGAGGTTTCACGAGTTTTAAATTTATCATTAAAATAAACTTTAATAAACTATTCTGATATCAAATTCCAATAACTCAATATGACAGTATAGTTGACAAAATATTTGAAGCTTTTCCGAACATTTCAAAATCAATATTTCATGAAATAAATACTTTTAGTGTTAGAGTAATTTAACTTGAAATTTCCGAAAATTGTATTTCCTAAAATACTTTTTACATTAAAGTAAAAAATATATTATGTCTCTAAAATAGCATTTTGTTCCAAAATCCTTCTTTATCCGTAATTTTGAGTCTTAATCCACACACACACACACACACACACACAAACACACACACACACCCACACACACACAAACACACACACACACACATATATATATATATATATATATATATATATATATATATATATATATATATATATATATATAATGTGATACACACACACACACATATATATATATATATATATATATATATATAAATTATATATATGTAAACATATATATTATATAGATATATATATGTATGTATATATATATATATATATATATATATATATATATATATATATATATATATATATATATATATATATACACATACATACATACATACCTAACAAGAATAAGCAAGACGTCGTAAATATATTAAATTAACCTAAATAGATATCCCAAAGCTTCTTCAAAAGGAAATTTTCTTTTCGGTAACAAACTTGGAGTTGCTCTCAAAATTATTCGGCGTAATAAGATCCTTATTTCAAATATTACAATTTAAATTAAAGGTAATAGGCTAGGTAAGTTTCCACAAATTTAAACTTATACCCAGAAGACGTAATTTGCCGAGAAAAGATCAATTTATTAGGTACTGCAGTTTGTCTGAAATAGCTTTATGTAACTTCTTGAAGAACTATTTTAACGTGAATAATATTTTCGTAATTTAAATTACATTTTATTTCGAATCTCTGAAGAATCGATGTGACGAGGTAGCGAATAAAAATGTAAATTAGGTTAAGATATTTTCAGAAGTTATATAACTTAGAAGGTAGAAGTTAGAAACAAATTTTTAACTGGGGGAAAATATTTTTATAAATATACTATTTTGCTGTTTAATTTATATTTAGTTTTTAAAAACATCCTTAAAAAATAACTCTGTAGGTTATGAAATACAAGCTATAAGAGGAACCGAGTTTTAATAGGGTTTCTAAAATGCCTTTCAATATTCAGCAGATGCCGCATAAAGTTATAAAAAATAGATGTGTTTTTTTTTATTTAAAAAGTAAAGAGACACGAGATATATTTACAGTGTTTTTCAGAAATACTTTATAGATTTCAGAAATATTGCTTTGTTACATTTCAAAATATATTGCTTTATCTTATTATAAGCAGTTATTAGTCTGTGAGGAGCATATATGTAAAATTTTATGCGGTTTTTTTACACATTTTCTTATGTATCAGGTCCAAACAACCCCGACATAATATACGACTGTATTATTATCTATCTATCTATAGCCTTATTAAAATTTATCATTTAATTATTAAATACAGTACGTAATATAATTAACACTATAACTCCAGGAGAAGTCATTTTGACCCAAAATCTATTTTATGTTTTCATAACAGAATTTTTTTCCAGAGAGTAAATAACAGAAATAATATAATAGTCATCCCCTATATAGTAATAGCCTAAGTTATTCTTCCGTCTGTCTTCGAATTTATGAAGCGGTTGTACCTGAAATGAATACAGCCATCCATATTGGATTTTTGTTGAGTTAGGATTAGCAGCGTTCGAAATCCCCCCTTTCCCCACCCCCTTTTCTAGCCTTTAATACCATTATTTCAAGCCCTATTTTCCCCGGTTAGAAGCAGGCTATTAAATTTATCAATTTATCACATAATAAATAGGTAAAAATAACATTTTTCTAGTATTATGACGTCATTCCTTTAACCCTCTCATTTAATCAATTCTTATTTTAAATTACTTAAATATCGACTGCATTATTTTCATACGTTCTATCCCTGAACTTAGATAATACGTAAATAATTTTCATTTATTGTTCCTTACATTTTATTTATTTTGTTTTCATTTTTAAATATTTTTCATTTGGCTTAAATAATAAATTAGGTACGTATGAGATAATTTTAAATTTAATCGTCGATTATTATTTCTTGCAATGAAAATTTTATCACCCGTATTAACTACAAATTCTATCTACCTCCAAGGTGTAGCGTAAATGATAGTTTCATTCCTTTACCTCTATTAATTATTGTGGAAAAAATTGGAAAGAACTATAATTTTGACTTAGCTAAGAAAACCATAAATTATCTTTCTAAATGAATTCAACGTGATTCTAAGCTGCATTCACAGTATCGGGAGACTTTAGTGGAATATGATGATAAACAAATTATTGAGAGTGTACCAGATAACTCTCAGCCAAAAAAAGAAATTATTTTTTTATCTGCCTTATAAGGTACTTTACAATTTTGAAAAATTAAAAATTTTACTGATCCCGTCATATGACAGGCTATATGCTAGTTAAAATATATTTTCAAAATTTATCCTCAGAAATATTTTTAAAAAATTTATATTATTTCTGTTATTACTATTTAAAAATTAATAAATCTGTTAAGATGACACAAAATAATTTTTGGGTTAAAATGACTCATCTCGCGGTTCTAGTGTTAATTAAAGCATTAAAGCACAGTTTTTTTAAAAAAAGGTCGGGCAAAAAAAATCCATGTTTTAATGTAAGAAACACAATTTAGAGCATTGTCTTGTCAAGAAAATTACAAAAATACAAAAATAATCAAAATTTTTATTGCAATTTTGGATTTTGAAAACATTGCAGAAAATAGCTTACAATCCCATGTAAATGATAAATATCAATAAAACAATTTTTTTACATTGTTGTTTTCAATTCTCAATTGTATTCAAGTGTGAAATATTATAGCAACATAAAGTACAACGTTGCTCGAAATATCTCGAGTGTGCACAGTTTGGCAAGTTTAGAGCGCTCGAGTTAACTCGAGCGTGCAAGTTAAGGGGTTAATATTATTACATATTAATCTTATTACATATATCAATATTATAATTCGTTAATTAACAGATATAATTAAAAAGAATAATATGATTAATTATTCTTTTCATTACTCTAAAATTAATATTCAACTTCACTTTGAGCGATGAACTAAGATGGCTGAAGATTGACTAAACCTCAAGGGATGTAGGCAGTCTTCAAACGTGGGTCCACTTAATTTAGAAGCATGGACTAAGCAGAAGACCCTCGGTCGTGGCTTCACTTTCATAGGTATCGTTTGGGATCTTTCAGGACGTTGCAAACCCAAATGTACCCCAGCATAATTTTAAGGAATACAGCGGATCTTTGGCCTGCTCTAGCTTCAATTCCGCAAATCTCTGGTTACGAGATTACTGCCTTTGTAAACTGAGATACCACGATTCACAAACATAAATTTCGATAAATAAAAACAAATCATTCCTTATATCAGTGATTCTCAACCTGTGGGGCGCGCCCCCCTAGGGGAGCTCGAGCATATCCAAGAGAAAATGTTATTTTAAAAAATTGATTAAGTGACTGAAAGGAAAGAACACACACACACATAGACACATGCAAAACAAAATACATTTCGACATATTTAATAATTAACTTATCAAATTAAAACAACTTACTGAATTAAAAACAAATTTAATAATTATTAGTGACTTCCTTGGGCTTGTCTTTCAGAGCAAAGTTTTTCGAAGGAGGGTTTACTATTAGAAATAGACACTCTCAGTTCTTTTTCTATATTTAGCTGAGATCTATATTTTGTCTTCATAGAAGCCACCACAAAAAATCCAGTTTCCTAAAGGTAAGATGTCGAAAATGGTAGTAGAATGCGAAATGCCCTGGTTTTTAGTGCAGAAAACTCATCATCCACTTCTGCCCAAAATTCAAAGAGTGATTTATTACTAAATTGTCTTTTGGTTTCGCCGCTTGCTGTGAAGTCTAGGAAGGTTTCTTCCTCTTCAATTGAGAGTCAGTCCTTTAGGAGTATTTTCAAATGGAAAACATTTGTTCACATCTGCGCACGCTCCTAACTTAACTTTTAAGCTGACCAGACAAATTCCATACAAATCGAAACTTCTCGTGAAACCGTAAGAATAACCGATATGGCGGGAATCAAAAGCAATAAAATGTCATAGAATTCTTGTTTTTTTCAATGCTGGGGATCGGTGTTGCAAAATGTCAATAAATTTCCGTATTCTTGGTAATTTGTAAAGTTTAAAATTAAGGTTGTAGTGTAGGCTTAGCGCCAAAATACGCAAAATACATTATTATTGTATACATTTTATTGTATGCGGTGGGGAAGGGGGGGGCGCGATGAAAATTATGATTGAAAATTGGGCCGTGAATATTACAAGGTTGTGAAACACTGCCTTATATGCATTTAGAAAGGTATTAATTATTAAAATCATCTAAAACCAAGCTAATTTTTTTAAGAATCAAGCAGTTTAACATAACTAAAAGAAAAAAACTTTAAAGTATGATCATAGCTGATTTCATAAAATAATTAGATTACGTACAGTTAAACTAATGTTTAGCTATTCTAATATAATTGAAAACAAATACTCGTATATTGTCTTTTACAGCTAATTTAATTCCGAAAATGTCCCTGTTCTAAAGTAAAAGATAAAGTAGCTTTAAACCGATTAATATATGAATATATTATTTAGTTAAATCATAACATTACTATGAATGAAGTGAATAGTAGTTATTCTGTCATAACAGAGGACTTACAGTTTTTTTCTTCAGTAATACAAATTAATCGAGGATTAGATTTGGAAATTAACACAAATTATTTAGTTAAGCAAAGGAAAAATATAAAATATTTTAACGATTCTCGGCTTAAACAATATATAATTATTTGTAAACTCTGTTATTATGATAAATACTTTAATAAAATTTCAGATGATATTAGATTAATATATATTAAGTCCTGAAGTTATTTCCAGTTTCGTCATAAAATTTTGTCGACAAATTTATCACCTGCGAATAAATGAAAAAAAAAAGTTCGAAAAAAACGGTTTAATAAAATTTGATATCACATTTAGCAATTACTCATTCAAAGGTTTACTCATTCAATTATTAGGTTTACTCATTCAAAGTGTCCCACAGATGGAAAAAAACATGTACCCGAAAAAGAAATTATGGGGTGGTTTAAGAACTTTATAACATGAAAAGTGCAAATCTACGTCCCTTGAAACCTATGTATTCCAAATTTCATTCAAATCCGTGAAATACTGTAGATTTGCATAAAGAAAAAAAATACTTTTCATATTCATATTTATGTACATTTATTTCGTATAAATCTGTATGTAAATATGTATATATGTATATTCGTGTCTGTGTTTAAGATAGATAGATAGATACACTATATTCTAATTCATTCTAAAGTGCGTCATATCCATTACCATAATTTATATACATATATATAAACATATATATATATATATATATATATATATATATATATATATATATATATGATTTATTTTATCTTCTTAGAGAAATATTGTTGGGTGTAATATTTTTCGTAACTTAAATTGCTTTTCATCTCAAATCTCTGCAGAATAAATTTATAACATGAATGGAAATATAAAAGGATATATAATATATATATATATATATATATATATATATATATATATATATATATATATATATATATTGAACATTTTTAGAAACGCATTTTAAGACGTGAAAAACTACCTTTTAAAGTTCAGAATATACTGTTATTTTCGTGTATTTAATTTAATTTTTAAGACATATTATTACTGAAGCCATTTATTATTCCATAAGGATTATTTTTTTAAATCATCATATTGCGCAAATTTATACAGACATCCAGGCATTTTTAAATATACAAAATATAATTATTCTATAGTGAAATGTGTATAATAGTTAGTATAAAGAACAGGCATATATACTATCATATAAATACTCTTACGATTTTAAACAGAAGAAAGTATATGTTTAGGATACAATAATAATTTTCATTTCAGCCATTAATAATTTTTAATGTTATGCCATTTAATTAGAACATGGAAAATTCTAAAATTTTTATCTTATATAAATAAAACATCTTCCTGATTTCTCTTCAATAAATAAAACGCATTAATAGAGTTATATATTTTCATTTAATCAGTTTTATTAGATTTTATGACAGTTTGAATTGAGTATTTTGAATTTCACTGTTGACATAGATATTTTTTGAAAATTTGTCGAATGGTTCGAGCGCTGATCTCAGGTACCGCAGTTTATGGGTTTGTATCCCAGTGTGGTATATTTATTCGTAGCCGTTCGAAATCGGTTTTAACCCTTTAAAGGTCACCAAAATAAATTCATAGGAATTTAATGTAATTTGTTTATAAATGTTATCTATAAACCTTGTATATGTAAAATGTATGAGTTTTCTTTACATTCCTTAGAAGGATTTGCCTTAGAGGATACCTAAGGAAGGTTTGAGGAGTGGTTTAACTGACTAACCCCTCCCCTTGTAGAGCTTGAACACTATGCCTTTTTTGAAACTTTAACTATATTGGAAGAACAATAAATGATAATCCTTAAACTGGTATAATAAATAAATAGCTTAACAGCTTATAAGTGTTATTTGTATAGATAATTTTATTTTTGGTCAAAGTAAAATAAATTGAATTACTGACTTCCCAAGTACAGAAAGTTTAAATACATATATTTCAAAAGAAAAAAAAAGATAGAAGTAAAACTATCATCTGTTATAAATTTAAAATATCAAAAACATAATATATATATATATATATATATATATATATATATATATATATATATATATATATAAAATCAAAAAGTCATCCATGTCACCAAAAAGTTTTTTTTTTTAATTGCAGAAGTTCTTGATTCTACATCATTGGCTTTCATACATTACAGATGTATGAGATTGGAGCCGTAAGTAATTATAAAAAGATAAAATAAAGTACTCCAAAAAGTAAAGTTAAAAAAAAAAGATGTTTAATAGGTGGTTTTGCTTCGAAACCACTGTCCGCTAAAGAGTTAAGCCGTAGATCATGGTCCCTGTGTTGCATAAAAGAAGACCGTAGCACTCCAAAGCAAACCAAACAGCACATGGATATTTTGGAGTCGTTCGAAAACGACTTGAGTTCTAAGCCCAACCTCTCAACTTCAAGCGAAAACAAGTTTAATTAAAATCTATTTTATTTAACGACTCTACCATAATTCTACAAGTGTGTTCTGTAGATTTTTATGTCAATTAGTACTAATTTATTTACGCGCATTTTCT
>CM063498.1:8009124-8066624 GCA_032207245.1 Pardosa pseudoannulata
CTTTTGAAGTTATAAGATTAAAAAAAATTATTACCGTTCCGTATGCGTTTCAAAATGTTTTTTAAATTGATTGCCACTTGCGACTAATTGAAATATTATTTGTTGTTTTCGATAAATGTACCCAAGTTATCTTCTTCTTTTTGTGTTATTATATTTTTAAAAAAATTAGTACCGTTCCGTATGCGTTTCAAAATGTTTTTTAAATTGATTGCCACTTGCGACTAATTGAAATATTATTTGTTGTTTTCGATAAATGTACCCAAGTTCTCTTCTCCTTTTTGTGTTATTGTATTTTAAAAAATTATTATTGTTCTGTATGTGTTTCAAAATGTCTTTTAAATTACTGACAGCAAATAGGAAAGGCTAAGTGCAACGTTGTAACAAATTACATTTCCGTCCAATTTAACCCTTTGAGGGGCACCCACAGAAACTCTATGGTTTTCAATGAAATTAGTTTATAAATGTTATCTGTGGACCTTTTAAATTTGAAGTATATGAACTATATAAATAAACTATATTACTTGAGGAATAAGCAAGGGGTAATTTGATTGCGTAATCACCTCTTTTGGAACAAAATGAAAATGACACATTTTCTAATAATATTGGAAAAATAACCAATAATTTTTATTAAAAAGGTGTACAAATCAAATAGATAAGAAATTTGTATGTTAAGTTTAAATAGGTACTTTTATTTTAAAGATTTAAATTTGAAAAATCAAATTTTTGCTTTTAGGATCATGTTTTGATAGAGCTTGATCCTAAAAGAAGATTTTGACAGGAATAATTAAAAGAAGGGAAAAAATTAAGTGTCGGTAGTTTGGTGAAAAACTGAAAATAAACAATTTCTAATCACAGGTAAGTGATTAGTACATGTAGGCCTGAGTAGAGACGAGTACCTACAAAAATCAGTCTCTGCCGAAATATGGGTGATTAGACGGAAGAAACTATTCGTAGCTCTCGCAAAAGTTCTCTGAAGGAATTGCAAACAATCCTGAAGAGGAGTATATTAGAAAAAGGAAACCCAAAGCACAGGGTATCGCTTCAATCTCAGCAAGAGATATATCCCAAGATGTTATTTCGCTAAATAAAATACTCCTTAAAGAAAAAATCCCAAGATGGGATTATAGCAAAAAAAACTCTGCGGTAGACTGGTCAAGGCGACCTCTGAATTAGCTGGTTGCTAGCTAACTCTTCTCTAAAAAACAAATATTCGCTCGTCTCTTTCTAGGGGATGGGCCTCTAAGAGAGGGGCCTTACAAACAATTTCATTACTGGATAAATTAGCGATGACCTCACATTCGAACAACTGGATTAATCCGGGTTAACAAACCCAGGGGTCAATGGAATTCTTAGCAGCTACATCTGAGTCTCGGCTAATCCTTTGTCGTTCCAGCAATCATATTTTCAGCTGTCAGTGAAGGTGCCGTGTTGTCTGGCATATTGTTCCTCTACTATAGGGAACAACAGTGTAGACGTCGTGGTGCCGGGAAAAACAATCCTTTTATATCCACACAAGCGAAGTCCATCTCTTAAAGCAAAGTTCTTTGATGTCGACACACCACTAAATCACGCCGTTACAATATATATATATATATATATATATATATATATATATCAGTGGCCTTCAAAGGGTTAAGAATGATATGACTCATAGAAAACTGCGCGAAAGAACATAAAAGGTAACGTAGTCGACCGTCTCCAGGCCGATTTTGAATTTGTAAAATTGAATTGTAAAAAAGTCTGCTTGTCGAATTATTTCAATATTCGGAACGACGTACTTATGTGAATCATTTTAATCCACTTTAATATTGTTGAAATCGAAACACCGACCAGTATTAACTAACCAGCATCTCAAAGAATTACTGAGGAGTGCTGTCATCAATTATTCACCAAATATTAAAGAATTATCAAGAGAAATAAAATAAGTGTGATTAATTGTTAATATTCAAATTCAATACACATATTTTTATTTATATGTGTTCAATAAATATAATTTCTGTAAAAGAATTTTTAATACCTTTTTTGCATACCTTTTAAATACGTATTTAATTGCAGCTAGCGAAAAATTTCAAATTTTGAAAAATGGCTTAGACTATCAAGGAGCTTGGCCACCGCTGCTATATTATATAAAATGCAACTTAAAATCAGTGGTAAAATCATAATTTAATGAATACACGTCTTTAAGTATGTGCAGGAAGATGTTATGTGTGTATGAATGTGTAAGTACATATGTATGCGTATGTGTTTGTAAATATAGTTAACTCATTCGATGGCAAAAGTCTTAAATCATTTAAAATATAATAACGCCAAACTTCACAGGAGATGATGATTAATTTTATTTAGTTGCTTTGGCAAAAATATGAATTGCATCTATTGCACAAGGCAATGACGCACAAAACTGACACACGAAAGTACCGATATGAAATATTAATTTCGCTCTGTTTTTTGAAGAATCTCAATTTTACGTTAATTATTATCTTAAAAGGTTAGGAAACTTTTCTACTGCTTCACACTCTCCATTCATCATATCGAAAGATTAATTATCATGAATTTTCTCTTTCCTAGTCCATTTTAATTATGAATGTCGTATTTAAAAATAGAGAGTTTTGGAGTTACTTACAAAATCTTTCTAAGCACCCGGGTTGGGAATGAATGATTGCGTTACAACAATACATGCATCTCGCTTCAGGTTTTTCCTTTTGCATACGTACTCCCGCAGTAATCTGTTTATGGTTATTTATTTCCACGTTTGCACGTGTTTATGCCTAGATAAGTATATGGGAGATAACTGCGATTTACTGTACGCCGTTTATTCTTAAACATTTGTTGTTTTCGTGTTTGTTACAGAAAACATTTCGTAGGTTAACTAAATAAATGTAACAATATACGGTTAGATGGGTTTGAAATATTTAAATTCATACTCTAATAGTTGTATATATAACTGCGTAACGCTTTTATTTGGAAGGAAATTTCTTCCGTAGTTAAACAAGCATAGCTGTATATCACAGTAAACATATGTACATTGTTCCCATAATGTAAACAATTTGTATAAAATGTAACTTTGATTATGAATACTAAACTTTCTGATAATGATTTTGAGATTCTATGTTTAAAAAAGATAACATCGTTTAAAAATATCCCAACTTTGGGGCTATTTTAAATGCGTTTTAGATTTAAAATATTTTGAAAATTCTACATAAATATTAACGGAAACTTTTGAAGCGTGAAAAGCGTGACATCTTATGAAAATTCCGCGTTAAAAGTTATTACTCATTCTCACTGAGAGCATACGAATTTTTCAAAAATTTGAAGTATGTGAAAATTAAAATTTATACTGATATATTGGGTATGCAGAATAATATTTAACAATGTTCCTTCTTGAAATATTTTCCTTAATTTATTTAAATTTCAGTTCGTTTTCAGCTTATTAAAAAGAGATTCTGTCGGAAAATAATTTAATGACCTGCTTTAACACAACTTTTAACTACTTCCCAAAGAAAAACATTTCCCTCTTATATCATTATTTTTCTCATTGGGGAGATTTTTTTTAAAAATAAAATGCTATATTTGAATTACTGTTAAGTAAAAAAAATTGAACTAAATTTTGCACTGTAATGGGGTTTCTAAACCATTCGGTTATCAGTGCAAATATTTTAGAAGTTTTTAAATCGTTAATCAGCGATTAGGACTCAAATGAATAATCATTTCTTAACCCTTATTTTGACAAGATGTTTTTTCAAATATTTTTTAATTTCTGTTATTTTCCCATGTCTGTATAGACATTAGGATCTCTGTAAAATAAACAAAAAAATATATCATTTTCCATTTCTGAGATAATTAATGTCCGCTGTGGCGAACACTGGCAATTATGTTATATAGTAGTTACAAATATACTTGTCTGGTGTAGCGACCAGACTTAGCCAAATTAAGAGTTAAAATGGATTTATTGATTTTAATCGTTAAGATTTTGGTTTGGTTTGGAGCTCTACGGTCTACATTTTTACAATATACTTACTAATGATACCGGGACTTCCTGCTTAAAGCCCCTTCCGAAGAGCTACTAATAACTATGCCTCTGTGGGATTCGAACCCATGAACTCCGGTATCGGGGATCAGAGCCCTGATCATTTGGCCATCGTTTGACAGCTTAAGATTTTGAAATTCAAATGTATGACTGTTGGGTATATTATAATATCTGTACTAGCCTCATAGAATCCGTTTTATATATACAACATATAACAAACATGGCAATTATAATTTTATCAAAGTGTCAAAATCAAAGTTAATTGAAATTGAGATTTTTTCTAGTACCAGTATTTTGTGTTTGCATAAGTCATACAACCTAATTTTTTTCAATAAATAATAAACAAATCATAGGGATAGAACACAATATATTTTGTTATATATTTCTAATGATATACAGTAGAACCTCTTTTTAACGACCCCACGATACAGCGACCCCTTCGTTCGAACAACCATCTTAAAAGTCCCAATTATTTTACTTTAGGACTAATGTTAATTTTGAATCATTACCACGACACCCAAGCTCATTATTTTTCGTTAGAGCGACCGTAAATTCTAGACTGCAGAACTCATGAGTAAGTAAGCTATTTCAAAATTATTGTACTGTGGTACAACTTCAAGAGACCTGTACTTCTCTCTTTGTGTTTGCTTAAAGGACTTTTTCGTCACGTACGACATTGATGTCCTAGGTACATGACACTCCAGACACTAATGAAATGACCCAGCTCCTCAGAGTCAAATTTCCGGATCTTCAATTATCTTTTGATGAGTTAATTGCGGTAGATGAAACTTTACAGTGCTGCGAAGAAAATTTGAACGAGGATGATTTTATTGCCCGTATTACCGGAAATGAAGACATCTGCGATTCCGACGAAGGAGAATAAATTGTCCAAGCTTTTGAAAAAGTGAATGAAAAAGAAGCCTTCATTGCAATCAATACCTTGAGTCAATATTTTGAAGGAAAATTTAATAATGGAGATATTCTTCAAAATCTAACGGATATGGAATCAGTGATAATGAAAAATTCCCATATGAACTTGAAACGGGCGTCAACCAAAGACTTTTTTTACAAAATTCAGTGATGGAAATACAAATAAATAGAAGTGTTCTCTAGGTATATACTGTTGTGTCATTTCTTTGCTCTTTTTTTTAATTATTTTTTCAATTCGTTACAACGACCATATGATGTTGGTCCCACAGGGAGTCGTTATACCGAGGCTCTGATGTATAAAAATGTTACAGAAAAAGATTAAATTTTTATAACAATTATAATGAATGGATCCACAAATTAATACAAACTTATAAACGATGTTTTGCTCCCTCTAGTGGATTATTGATTCGTTTGTTGAGTTTTATACAACACCAAGCCAGCATAACATCAATTCATGACGTAAAACAATGTTTTAAAAATTGTTTTATATTTTATTATTTATTTTTATTTATGTTTTAAATTTTTTGACACACTCGAAAAAATTTCTGCTGTGGTAAACATGGCATGAGTGCGCTGTGATTATAACAAAAAAACAAATATATTTTATGGCATGTTTTATATGACCTGCTGCCTATAAATGTTTCTTTTTTTCAATATTATTTGCAGAATAATAAGTTTAAGTTTTTGACAATTTGAATCGTGTTATAATTTCAGGCACGTCTCCTTTCCACCCTATAATTGCCACCTGCCTAAAGCAGACAAAATTCAATCCCACGATTTTTAAACACTTTTAATTAACTTTAATTGTGTGTCATTTGATATTTTGAAATTAAATTAATAAAAATTGATTTTTATCTTTATTTATTATTTTTTATGCCTTTTTCGGATTTTTAATGCAGTTTAATTATTTTTAAGACACTTATTTTTTATTTTTTCAAATTTCTCAAGTTTTTCGATTTTGATCATATTAAATTATTATTTTTGAGTATTTTGTACGGATGTCCCTGGCCACAAAAATATTTTATGTTTTTCTATCCCTAAACTTTTTACTCTCTAGTTTGTGCTATGAACTCACGATCTTTGCTCTTTTATGTGTTTATTTTTCGCTCGTTGTCATTTTTATGCTTACTGACAGGAGCCTCTGGATTGACGGGCTCGGCCCATAGGGTCCAGTTTCATCACCACCATTGATGCCTTTGATGCCTTTGATATTTTGAAATCTATTATTAACTACCTTCCCGGCTATCTAGAGATTTGAAATTTTGCAACTAGTTTCAATTCCGGTTAAAATACAATAATGAATACTAAAAAAAAAATGAATGGAGAACAAAAAAAAATAAAAATCGATGTTGTGATTCAGCAAAGCTGTTCAGCGTACCTGAATCCCAATAGCAGAGATTTTAAACTAGTATCGCCATCTATTTGCAAGCGGCATAACTAAAAACTCAAACGAAATTTTTACTTTTTAGTTCATTTGCTATCGCTTTTCTTGTTAAATAAATGCAATTTTTAAAAAAATACCTTTTTGGTACAGATTCGATACGCACACAGCGGTTTTGTCTCCAAGCTTGGCGATTTTTGGGCGATGTATGACTTTGTTGGTTACTTTTGGCGACATTAGCATTGTAGCTTTGTAGCGGCAATCCTGGTTCTTAATTTAAGCCCCATTGGTGCACATAATTTGTGACGTCATAACCCGCTTCTTTCGCGTGGTTTTCGGGTCAACGTGGCGTCCTGGTGGCGTGGTTGTAGGTAAGGTTGTACAATTTTGTTGCTTCAGTTCCTAATACACTACTTATTCCCATTTGTGAGATCTCTTGGCCATTTTTATCGTTATTTTTGTAAACTTCGATAAAAAAATTCAGGGGTGTTTCTGATCCGAAATTTTCGAATTTTTTGAAAATTTGTGTGATTTGTTCGAAAATTTATAAAAAAAAAACACATTTTTTACCAATATTTTGAAATGAATTTTTGGAAAAATCTGTTTCTGAAAATTAAAAAAAAAAATTAAAACCGTCTTTAGCTTCAAATAAAAAATATATAAATGAATTTTGAAAATAATCAGAAAGTTTTATATCTTTTCTCACACCTTTTTTCTTTTTTTACCTCGTCCACAATTTTTGTTTCTACCGAAGAACAGTAATATCTTATGTGATTTTTTTTCTTTTTTAAAGCAATATGTTAAAATTTGAATTGATGTGTTAAGATTAAGAAATTGAATTTTTTTGTTTTTTAGGTAACCAACATATAAATCGATATATGTGTACTTATATTATTTTATACAGTACACACTAATATTTGCACTGTATATTATTATACAGTGTATATTAGAACATATTAATATTTGGTATTTGGTAAACGATATGTCACAATATTGAAATTAAGATATCATCGAGTTCTAGTTTTGACATCCAGAAATTAACCTTGATATAATTTTTATTTTAAATTAGTACCATATACCTTTTCAGAAAATTTTGCAGGATGTTCAGAAATTATTTTTTTTTAACTTTGAATCATCAATCTTCAAATCGTTAAAATAGATATAAATAGATATATAGATAAAATAGATAAAATAGATCCTTATAATACATTTATAAAATATTACTATATTCGCTTATTAACATAGTTAATGATATGCATTTGTAGCAGCAAATTGCCAATCACAAATAATAAAAAATATGTAATAAAAGTAATAACTCATTTTTACGGAAATGCAATATTCAACTCTCCACTAAATTACGATTGTAAAATTCTTCCTGTGGAGAGAATTTCTCCCTACAACCCATTTGCTTGTATAACAAATAGTCTGCAAGTTTATACAAAAACTGAAAACATCTGTCTGGAAGAATATTATTCGTGTTCTACAATGATACATTTTTGTAGGAGGCATTTTACTTTTAGTCATGAAAAAAGGAGAAGGCTTTACTCAAGAATATGATTAACTATGTTTATTTAAATGTAGTTTATTGTTCTCAGGTGGGATGAACGTTGATAGCCGTTTTCGTAAATTATCAAAAGAGTATTATGAAATGTATCACACATAAACTCGACCTATAAATTAAAAACATATTATTGATATATCTAGTTCATTTTCATTTTTTCTCATGTCTTTAAAATATTTTTCAGTATTTTCGTTTCCTTTTTATTTTCCATTTTTCATTTCAAGATCATAAATTTTAACATCATATTGCAGCATAAAGAATCTTTGTGAACGAGATCGGTGGCCGAATGGGCAGAGAACAAGATCCAGGTCCAAATTGTGTGTGTTCGGTGCTCGCCATGGCGGTTGATCCAAAGTATGAATTTTCAATTTAAAAATGTTATTTATTGTTGGCTTATGTTTTCGAACATACTAGATTTTTATTATGTAAACTAGTTATTTCTCGAATATGCTGTTCGGGTATAAAAGGTCTACAATGATATATTTTTGTAGGAGGCATTTTACTTTTAGTCATGAAAAAAGGAGAAGGCTTTACTCAAGAATATGATTAACTATGTTTATTTAAATGTAGTTTATTGTTCTCAGGTGGGATGAACGTTGATAGCCGTTTTCGTAAATTATCAAAAGAGTATTATGAAATGTATCAAACATAAACTCGACCTATAAATTAAAAACATATTATTGATATATCTAGTTCATTTTCATTTTTTCTCATGTCTTTAAAATATTTTTCAGTATTTTCGTTTCCTTTTTATTTTCCATTTTTCATTTCAAGATCATAAATTTTAACATCATATTGCAGCATAAAGAATCTTTGTGAACGAGATCGGTGGCCGAATGGGCAGAGAACAAGATCCAGGTCCAAATTGTGTGTGTTCGGTGCTCGCCATGGCGGTTGATCCAAAGTATGAATTTTCAATTTAAAAATGTTATTTATTGTTGGCTTATGTTTTCGAACATACTAGATCTTTATTAGGTAAACTAGTTATTTCTCGAATATGCTGTTCGGGTATAAAAGCTGATACCCACTAGTTGTAGGCAACTTCTCGATCTTGTAAAGTTGCGAGTTGCTACTTGCTTAAATAAAATTCATCTGTTAGGGTAAACGGTGTGTTCATTCGAATCTTCATGACACCATAATTTATATACCGAGTTAAAGTTAAATATCAAGTTTCATTCTAAATCAAATGATTTAATATCTTTTAAAATGTTTGTTAACGTTAAATATACTACTTACGTATAATTTTTTATACTTTACTTCAAAACATTACCATACAATTCTAATACACATTAAAATAAATATGTGTAAGCAAGCTTTAAAATTCAATTTAAATTTAGAAATGTTCAAAATTTTCACAAATATTTAACCCACGGGTATGGAAGAATTTCTTGTAAATTAAATATTTTATCAGTCGACAAAATAATGCCTCAGATATGTTCAAAATACATTTTAAATATTACTTAGGTAAAATTAGTAGGGTAATTTAAATTGATAACTAAATTCAGAACTCAAGTTACTTTTTGGAATCCAAAATAAATTTTCAAAAAAATTAAGTTAAAAAATGTCTGATTATACTAAATTTTTAATATGATTGATATATTTATACAGGACTAATTTTAGAAGATTTATTCCTTTTCTAAACGCTACATATTCCAAAGCATTACACGTAGAAACGTTGGAGATGTATGAAATTAACCACAAATACAAGTTTTTATAATTTGCACCAGATGGCGGGACGAGTTTCGTATCTTTTAGTATTTCACAAAGTGGAGAGAAAGCAAAAAATGGTCTTTTTTATGTTAAATATGTGAAATGTTCGTCTGTTATAGATGTACAACTATAATTACTGCAAAATTCCTAAATATGTTTCATTTAGGGAACAGATGCTTTATAGACGCCGGTCCCATTAGCCATGTTTTTTTTTTTTTTAATTTTGTTGTTTTTTTTTTTTTTTTTTTTTTTTTTTTTTTTGGGCGACCAACAGAAAAACACGTGTTTTAAAAAATCGCCAAGTAGAAAAACATGGCGGCGGTACGCGTTTTCTGAAAGATCACAAAAAGAAAACATGGCGGTGGTCACATGGCATATTTGAAACACAACATTAACAAAACTAAACTTTAAAAGAAAAAAACAGATTAACTATTTAAAGCATTATTAAAATAAAATTAGAATAATAATTACCATTTTTTACGTTATTTAAAAAATAAATAACAGATTAGTAATATTTATGATATGTGTATACAGAATAAATACAATATATAGCATTTTAATAAGCACTAATATTATGAAAATTCTAAAATGTGAGGAGGGGTTCCCCCCTCAAACCCCCCTTGTAATAAAAGAAATGCATAATAAATTTATTAACAAATGAAATTTGGAAAGGGTAGCACCACAAATAATCTTCAACACTCCTACCTCTTTAAAAAAAACTTTGAAATAATTCTTTTTTATAAAAAAAAAAACTCAGATTCGGAATACCGTTGTTCCCACACACTTGGAGTTTAGAATGAAATGCAAAACCCACCTCACACTTAATATCCTGAAATTTTTTAACAATTTCAAAAATAGTAAGAATCAAAATAACTACACCCGCCATAATTAAATTACTAAATCCCAGAAAACAAAAAATATTCAAAATCAAAGTATCTTGTTTGATTTAAAATATCCTGATACTTTTTAACAATTTCAAAAATAGTAACAACCGAAATAACTACACTCACCATAGCTAAATTACCAAATCCCAGAAAATGATAAGAAAAAAAATACAACCTGACCTAGGCGACTGTAAACCAAAAGAACAGCTAAGATGCAAATTTCTCGAATAGTGATGGGTACTGACCTCAGAAACCACGTGCACCAATGGGGTGCAAGATGTGGGGTGCACACATTAAAGCTGCCATACCCCACCACCAAAGTCTGGGCAAACACAAAAACCCACTCATCGCCCCATAAAATAGCCAAATTTGGCGACAAAAAAACACTACGTCTATAATGTATCTGTACCCATTTAGGTTCATTCCGCAACTGGATGCTGATTCCAGGGATTTCAGCCGAACGCTGGCCGAAGGGTAGAGCGCTGCTCTTAGGTACTCGAGGTCGGGGGTTCGAATCCCACTGCTAGGATGGATGTTCGTAGCTGTTCGGAATCATCCTTAAGCAGTAAGTCCAGGTCTCAGACTTCCTGTTGCAGAATAGTAGACCGTAGTCCTCCAAACCAAATCAGTGATTTTGGGGTCCGACTCCCTGGAGTATCTCCCACTAGGGATTTTGTTGTGTAAACAGGACCTCCTCTATGAAACATCCAATTTCGTCGACACCTGAACGAAGAACATCGACTGGACTAGATTGGAAATGTCGGTGAAAAAGACCTCGCATTATTCCCTTAGCTTCCTGCATTACTCGATCTAACAACGCCTTGTATCTTCGTCCTCCGGGGACCCATGAAGGACCTTGCTGATGTTTCCTCATTGTAAGTTGGGCATTATAAGTTATTATCAATATCAATATCGTTTAGAACGCATGCCAAAATTGTAGACCAGTTAGCCGTATAAATACGTTTCCCAGGGTACACCACGAGGAGGTAGGTGTACTTTTCACCTAAGTGAACATCTCCATAGAATTGGCATTTTTGACTCCCCTCTTTGTTCTTTATGTGACCTTGGAGAACCTTTAAATAGAGGTCCTCTGCGTCGATGCGGGGCACTTCGCGGTTCTTCCGACTCTGAGACTACCCTGTATTGGAGAGCCAGAGAACGCCTGACGCAATGACTTCGGTCAATGTTACTTTTGTTACTTGTATAGTTGTTCCACAATTGTTATTTTTATAATTGTAACCTGCCTTGCCATTAGAAATAAAAAAAATATCAATTACGTTTGTATGCAGTTTCCCAGATAACTCTAAACTAGAGGTCTTGGCCCATATTTATGTCCTTTGACTTTCTATAAAAGCTTCTGGGAAAGCTTTCCTCATTACCCAAAATTTTAAAACTCGGAAAATATATCCATACTGATTACTATTGACAAGAGCACGATACAAAATGTTTGGAATGAGTTTAAATGTAGCCTGAACGTATGTCGTGAGACCCAAGATACGCACTTCGATCATTCGCGGGATGTGCAGAAAACTTTGATTTTGTAGTTATTTGCATATTAACATATTTGTGCTTGTAATGCTTTTGAATATACAGCCTTTCGAAAATGAATTAATCTTTTTACATCAGCCCTGTATTTCAATTTATAAATGTTCAAACTTTCACGAGAGAATCATTTTTTTTCTTTTTTGTGTTTATAGTCCACGCCGTATATTATCCATAATGGAAGCCTTTTCTCATAGAAGTTTCAATGCGAAAGTATGCGATGCACATACGGACTGAAAAAATCAAATTTTCGATTTAAACCAAAAACCGTAACCAGAGGTCCTTCAGGTTTTCTCCCCATTCCGATGGGATTTATAACGTAAAATAACGCCACCCGTAATTAAGAGCGATGGCAACTCTGACAAGTCAATAATCCACTGCTCTCTTTCTTTGTTCCTTTTTATCTCCTCCCTCCAAACCACTCCGAAGCACTAAGGGCTCATAAATTTCGGCAGGAGTTATCTGGACCGTGCCGGGTCTCTCAGCGCCCTCACAATGGGGATGTCCCTTAACGACCTCATACTGCTGTCAAATCCAATTATTTCAGTAGACTAGAATGATTAAACAAGTGTAAACAACAATTTGTATAGGGTTTAGAAGTTTAAAACAGTAAAATAAAAAACCAAAATATTTTTTTGCATTTAATTCTCAACATATTACAAAAACCGCATTGAAATATTTCCTGATGAACGCGAGTTATAATAGACTTTCTTACCCAGTACAGTCAAACTTCGTTTTATCGATTATGGAATATAATAAACATCCCGATATAACGAACGAAAATTTCGGTCTATCAATCATATGATTTTTTGTGCTAATTTATCCTTATATATAAAACTTTTAAAATTTCAAAATTTGGACATAGTTTAATTTTTTTTTCAGATATCTTGTTTAAAAAATCTTCCGCAATTATGAAAATAGTATTTTATCTCTATTTTCATAAAATATGTGAAATTATTGCGTCTTTGTTGACTCAAACAGTGAAAGAAAAGTGTTGTTTAACAGTTCTGTATAAAGAGAAGACTCAAGTAATATTATCCTTATATGCCAAACTTTCAAATTTTCAAAATTTGGATATAGTTTAATTGTTTCAGTTATCTTGTTTTAAAAATCTTCCGCTGTTGTGAAAATAATATTTTATCTCTAATTTCATAAGATGCGTGAAATTATTGCGTCGTTGTCGACTCAAACAGTGAAAGAAATGTGTTGTTATCTTTTGCTTGTTGTGTCGGATGAAAAAATTTTATAAAATTTTCTTGGAATAGCATCTCAATTATAACTATTTCTTCTCAAAATAGCGAGTACAGTTTAAGTTAAAATTCATTTTTTCACTTGCCTTCGTATTTAACACTAGATTTACGGACAGAGCCAATTTGACTCATTAAATATTTGATCATTATATATATATATATATATAAAACTTTAATATCACTTTTCAAAAACATACTTTGCTTTTTAGTCAAGTAATAAAATATATGTAAACTTCCATTCCTCTTCCCCGCAGACCCCTTCATTTCGCATTATCAAATTGGGTATACCTATTTTCACGGTTGTGAGCCAATTTGACTCATAGAATGGTTTAACAGTTCTGTATAAAGAGAAGACTCAAGTAAATATTATCCTTATATATCAAACTTTCAAAATTTCAAAATTTGAATATAGTTTAATTTTTTTTTCAGTTATCTTGTTTTAAAAATCTTCCGCAGTTGTGAAAATAATATTTTATCTCTAATTTCATAAGATGCGTGAAATTATTGCGTCTTTGTCGACTCAAACAGTGAAAGAAATGTGTTGTTATCTTTTGCTTGTTGTGTAGGATGAAAAATTTTATAAAATTTTCTTGGAATAAGATCTCAATTATAACTATTTCTTCTCAAAATAGCGAGTACAGTTTAAGTTAAAATTAATTTTTTCACCTGCCTTCATATTCAACACTAGATTTACGGATTTAATTTGACTCATTAAAAACTTGATCAATATATATATATATATATATATATATAAAACTTTAATATCACTTTTCAAAAACATACTTTGCTTTTTAGTTAAGTAATAAAATATAGGTAAACTTTCATTCCTCTTCCCCGCAGACCCCTTCATTTCGCATTATCAAATATGGTATGCCTATTTTCACGGTTGTGAGCCAATTTGACTCATAGCATGTATATGAAAATAAATAAATATAGTAATAAATATAGTATAAAGTAAATATAAAGTATAAAGTATATATAATATAAAGTAAATATAGAGAAGAAGTCGAGAACACTTCCATTCCAGTGACAGAAATTCATGCTACTGTCGCACGGAAGAATTGTCGAGTTCAACAATCATGCAAAAGAAACAGATGTAGAATCCATTGTGCTAAATGTAATAGAAATGTTTGCCGAAAATGTGTTTCAAAAACAGATTTTATGTGTAAAAAATGTTTTCCGTGAATTTTTGATAATAAACATTTTATTTAAATTAATTTGGAACTATTTTCTTTGCAAAAAACTTCAATTTTGTTGTATGAGTCAAACTGGATCACTTCAGTAATAATAGGTATATGATCAATATCCGTAAATCTAGTATTAATCAATTTAATTCTTGCGTCCTTTTAATACTCAATTAGTTAAATGTCCTATTAAATTGACTAAAATTTAAATTAAATTTTAATCTATTTCAGTCAATTATAATTCTTTAAAATCATTGATTCTTATACTTTTTCATTTATATTAGTTTAGAATACATTTCGCGCTTAGTAAGTTATATATTTTTTTAGGTATAACATTTTTCGTAATGGGTCAGATATACCGAACAGAATATTTGATCCTTTCAATTCGTTACTACGGGGTTTTTATGAAAATGTATTCCCGTTTAAGAAGACTATACTTAAGGGGGGGGGTCATTTTGTCATGTTGGTTTCGGACTTCCAGTTGTTTGATCCCATAAACTACATCTGGAGTATATCTTGAACACTATAATGGTCTTAGTTTATACCGCTTAGGTGACAGACCATCCTGTGTATTAAATGTATTTAACCCTGTGTACGATCTTCTTATAAACTGCATCTATAGAACAAACGAAAATATAGTAGTCCTAAAATCCGGCTTTACTTAAGTTCCAAGTTTTGACGTTACATATACAGTTTTTTTTTCCAATGCAGCTGGCAAGACAGGCATATATTTTTATGCCAATACAAGGCTGCGAAGCTGTTACCTATTAATACCAACCGGGAGCACGTGTAGCTTAAATAGACTATTACTAACATCATAAAGTTAACTTAAGGACCTTTAAAACTTTAAATTCAATTTTTTTCTTTTTTAAATATTTAAAATTTTTATACATTTCTGAATTGTTTAAAACATACCCCATTTAAATAATTGAATTAGAACCTGTAAAACTATACATTCTTCATTTAATATTGTCACGTGGATGCAAGTACTGGTTGCACACAACGTAGAGTCAAGTTTAAGAGATAACACCGTTTATCAAATGCCAAGCTACCTAGCTTGTACTCAAACAAGAACTACCGCTCGCAGTTTTAACAGAGGCATTTATATGGTAACAGAACATTCTGGATGTATTTTAATGGAAAAGAAAATTTGCATAATTTAGAAGTCTTCTTGACTACTTAACAAATCGAACAAAAAGTTACGGAAGTAAATTTGTTCTGACTCAGGATCGAACCGGAGACCTTTCCCCACGACTTTAACCATTGTGCCATGGAACTCGGTAGATTTCGTTTGAAATGTGGCATTATGATAAATTTTAAGAAAACTACGAAATCTCAAAATGCATTTTACAAAATCGTGTTTTTTCAACTTTCATGCACTGTAAATAAAAAACTATTGCAGGTATTAATTTCAAATTTACACAGAAAATACACTATAGATCTACAATGAAATTTTACCAACTTGTTTCGTTGTTGTTTATGTCATTTCGTATTTATAATATTTGAAATGTTTAAACATTACTTTAGCTACTAGCATACAGCCCGTTATATGACGGGATCAGTAAAATGTTTAATTTTCAGAATTGTAAAGTACCTTATGAGGCAGGTAAAAAAATAGTTTGTTTTTTGGCTGAGAATTATTTGATAAACTCTCAATAATTTGTTTATCTTTAGTGACCGCATGTTAGTTTACAACTTTAATTTATCTTATCATAATACGAGATAGAATGAACAACAGAGGTTATAATATTGACAGTGATTATTTGGTGGTATATATGAATGATATCCAAAATTGACCGAATCGATGGAAAACTGTGTGGTTATGTATAAAAAACAAACACACAAACTAGCAAACTTCTTAATTTTCAAAGATATATAACTTAAACGCTAGATATTTATCAGTCGGTGAAATAGACGCCTAGACTCTTATAAAAAGAATTTTTTGTTAATACCGGGGATAAAATTTTCATTGCAACAAAAAATAATTGACGATTAAATTTAAAATTATCACATATGTACCTAATCTATCATTTAAGCCAAATATAAAAGAAAATTATTTGCGTCATATCTAAATTCAGCTAAAAAAGTATGAAAATGATGCAGATGATATTTAAATAATTTAAAATAAGAAATGATTATATGAGATGGTTAAAGGAATGACGTGATAAAGCTAGAAAAAAAAATGGTATTCTTATCTACTTCTAATGTAATAAATTGATGAGTTTAATCGCATGATCTTAATTGGGGAAAGGCTTGAAATAATGGCATTAAACAATCGAAAAGGGGGAAGGGGGAATTTCGAACGTTTTCGAACTGGATTCGAATTTAGCTAACCCTAACTCATCGAGTATCCAATATGGATGCCTCTATCCATTCCAGGCCCAACCGCTTCCTAAATTCGAGGACAGACGGACATATAACTTAGGCTATTATTATATGGGGCATTTGGAAAACCCAATCTTCGGATGTAGTATTTCTGATGCTTTTTTTTAATTTAAGCAGTTAGAGAATGATACGTAATAACATTTGTTTACAAAAAAGTAAAAATTATTAAGGAAACTCCATTTGTATTGTTATAAATCTGCACACAGTGTGTCAGAAAATTTTTTTCAATTTTTTAAAGGAGCTCTCTCTTTTCTCACTCTATGTAGAAAATTATTACTTTTTAGAAACAAAGTAAATTAAACCAAACTAATTAAATAAAAGCAGAGAACAAATACTGCAAGTTCCATTTATTTACCATAGTACTAATAATATGATGCAGCGAAATATAAGAAAAAAACATCCATTTAAAGTTGATTAAAGGTGATATTTCCCTTAAAAAAATGTAATCGATTTCAGTTATTTGAAATCATTAAAGATCATTGATAGGTTTTTATCACTTTTTCAGTTACATCACTATTTAATACATTTAGGAACTAATAAGTTATACCTTTTGATATATCTCATCTTTTATGGATGATTCAATAAAGAGAACAGAATCTTTCGTTCTTTCAAATTCGTTATACCGGGTTCGACTGTATATGTGTCGCTTACGAGTTGTTTAATTTAACAGACTTTTTTTTTATCTAAATAACACAATTTCCACCGTTATTGGTGGAAATTATCGGTAGATTTAAAAAGATCTAATGGATAAATCGGTTTAAATTTTTCCTATTTGAAAATATCCTGGTAACTGATCAAAACTATTTTTCTCCGATTACAAGGGAGAAATAGCCCATATTTTCTTATTGCCGTAGCTTGCTTAGAAATGTAACCCAATTTTCGTTAGATTTTGTAACACCCCAGGTTTCTTAGCCATATGCAAATACAGGTCTTATGATGGTTTTATATAATACAAATTTTGTTTTTCTTTTACAAGTTTTGATTGCAAGAAGTTCCCTAATATATTTAAACATCGATTAGCGAAATTTAATTTCGTTGTCTAGATTGTTTGACCATTCACATTGGATTCAAGATAGCTGAAACCCTCAATTCTTTGAAATTTGTGACAGTCAATTCCCAAGATATTTAAAGTCGCTGGTGTCCCATACTCTAGCATATATTTTGTTTTATTTTAATCAACAGTTTACTGTATTTTTCCTGCTGATCAAACAGAAACCAATGATTATCTTTAATCTGTGAATCCCAATTATATTAATAAGTGCTTTATATATTTTGTTTTTAAGCAAGATAACGAATATTTTTAATTCAATTTCTTAACAGCTTTTAATTTATTTTTTAATATTAAAATGTATGATATATATAAAATTTTGTTTTAGAGTCTGGTTTCGAGAACTACGATCTACTGTTTTGCTATACAAGGTCTAATGAGACTTTGATCTATATTGGTTTAGAAATTGAAACAAATATCTTATTGCTATTTCACATAAAAATTTAGTTAGTGTACATATTTCAAAAGTTACATAGCAGGTTAGTGAATTTTATTCTTTTCAATTAGTATATATTTTTTGTTATTTTAGAAATATACTATTCGAAATAACAAAACTGAATTTTTTAAAGCTAGTGTTATTAAAAACTTGTGAAAAATTCTTTCTAAATGGAACATATTTTTATATTTTATGGGAAAAGGTCAGCTATAATGAAGATTTAAGTCCCAAAAAGGGCTATGTAATCTACGTTATTGTTGACGTCTTATTTATTATGCAATTAATTTAATCATTAAACTTCACCTGTAAGAAGTAAAATTGAAATTTGCACTACAAATCGAATATTTTACTGATAACAAATGAAGCATGTAGACAGTTTCTGAAAATGTTGTTGTATTAAATATTGTTACTTATGTTTTAAAAAGAAAAATAAATTTTTCATGAAGACATGTTATTAAATGTTTAAAAAAGTTTTAAACCCTTTTCTCAGTTATAATACTAATTATATTAAGTTATCGGAACATGTTTACACCATTACTTAAAACCACCATGATTTAAAACCTTTATATTTTCCTCCCCCCCCCCCTTTTTAAAAATCTAGTAATTTAAAGTAAAGGGTAAGAGAAGTACAAGTATTTGAGACAAAATATATAAGTAGTTTCCTTTGATAGAGTAACACACTAAATTTTTTTAGTGAGACACACTGAAACAACACTTAAACGACTGCTGTTGATTTATATATATTTTCCTAAATGTCAGTCCAATTTCATACAAAACATAGGGGATGAAAATTACTGGTTCTAGTACCACCGCGTAAAAATCGTGTAAATTAGATAATTAATGTAATAAATTTTTTGGTATTTTTAAAATTAAGTTTTAAAGTCAAAACCTCCTCACATAGCACCCTAATACCCGAAGCAAGTTTACTGCCCATTAGCATCGACCCACTGCCGCCTGAGGGACGGTATCGCTCCCGTTGAGAACCAGTGTTCTTGAGAAATGGTTCTCAAACTTTTTATTTCACGGAACTCGTTTTTTCCACTACATCACAGCGGAATCCCTGAGTAAATATTACTTAAGAAGATACTAAGTGCCTTTTATTTATCGCCAATGGGACATAAACATAAAAATTAAACACGATAAAACTGTAGGTAGTATTCACAAAGCTGACATGAAAGTAAGAATGTTTTTATTGAAATTATACAAGTAAAATGATACATTAACGAATGCTTTACCCGTTGCTGTGATATCCCGTGTGATTTAAGGGTTACATCACCTTTAAGCCTCCAATAACTCTATTTCTTAATTTTTGCATTTTTTAAATCTTCGGGTGGCCGAACGATGGCCGATTGGTTAGGGTGCTGACCTTCGGTACCAGTGTTCGTTTGTTCGAATTCCACAGTGGCATGGATGTTCGCAGCCGTTCGGAATCGGCTTTAAGCTGTAGGTCCCGGTCTCATTAGCCGTCGTGTTGCAAAAAAATTGACCGTAGCACTCCAAACCATAACCATAAATCTGCGGGTATTTTGGAATCTTTTAAAGCCAACCCCATTGAAATATTCTTATTAGAACCTTACAGTATATAACTATAAAATATAATACAATATTTGCGATACAATATTATACTATACAATATTTGCTTTGAATGCCATAGCTTTTAAGGAAACTAAAAAAATTTCAAACGCATTTTACTAAAAATGGTGTTTTCTCAACTTGCGTACACTGTAATTTAAGAACCATTGCACTTACTGATCTCAAATTTACACAGTAAGCACATTATAGACCTAAAATGAAACTCTATGAACTTTTTTGTTGTGTTTTACTTTATTTAGTATTTGTAGTATTTGAAATGGAATTTTTAAACATGAATTTAAGGTTTTTCAAAAATTCAATCCTTTGATATAACATTTCTGTTACTTTTTAAAATTTAAATAGGTATAGAATGTTAGCTAATTATTATTGTTTACAAAAAGGCAAAAATCTTTAGTGGAACTCACTTTGTATAATTGTTAGTCTGTGCACAAGGTGACAGAAATTTAAAAAAATTCTGAAACAAGCTCTCACTTTTCACTTTATACAGTGAGCCGCGGTAGATTAGTCAACGTTCTCGTAACTGGAGGGTTGCGGGTTCCGAGCCCGAACGGGCCTAAGTTCCGCCATGTTCGTTAAAGGTGAGTGGAGCACGTCAAATAGGTTAATGGTCACAATGTCCTCCAAATCCTCAATCGATACCTCTGGGGCAGACAGGCCAAGCCTGTGCTTGGTCCCTGCTTCTATATTACGAGGACCCACTTGAGAATAAGTCGTACTTTCCCCCTTGAGGTGCTCGTTATAAACGAAAGGCGCATCCCTTTGCCTTAACACGAGTAACCTCCAGCTCAATCGTGCTTGGTTTGACCAAGTGGCATAAGACAACAACAAACTTTTAACAGAAAGTTCTTATTGTTTAGCAGCACACTAAATTCAGCGAAATTAATTAAAATTCAGAGAACAAATGCTGAAAATCTCATGTATTTACGATAATAAATAACGAAGAATACGATGTGTCGGAAAATAAGAAAAAATATTCTATTTAAGGTTGCTTACAAGAGATATGCCCCCTTAAAAAATTGGAAGAGAATTAAAATTATTTTAAAGTATTTTAAAGAACTTAAAACCTTCTTAATATGAATTTTAGTTCTATGATGAAATGTAAACATAGGAAAATACTCAAAATCTTTTTTGCACTATTAATTACAAGTCGTGTTAAATTTTCTACTATTCATTATTAAAATAACATGAAGATATTTGTAAATTGTAACATTCTATTTTCAATTATTCTTCATATAAAAAGAACGTTCAGTCTAATTTTGCATCTGCTTATGACAGTGCTCAAACAATTTTATCTACTACAGAAAGCAATATGCTAACTAAAATCGGACCTATTTTATCTATTGGTTGAGTATATGTAGTATTCTAAATGGAATTTTAAAACATTCTTTAAGCATTTTTGAAAATTCAATTTTGTTGTGTCTGATTTCTGATACTTTTTTTAAAAATTAAGTTGGTGGAGCACGATATCTACTAATTGTTTCTTGCTAAAAACCAAAACTTGTTCATGAAACTGACTGTGTGCTGTTGTAAGTCTTCCAGCAGAATGATTTAGGAAAATTTTAAATTTTTAGAACAAAGTCTCAGTTTACACTTCATTTAAAAAGTTCTTATTTTTTAAACAAAGTAAAATTTAGCAATTAAACGAAAATAGAGAAATGTGCTAAAAATTCCATTTATTTATGATAATAATTAAGAAAATATATGACGAAAACAAAATCTATTTTAAGTTTGCTTAAAGGGGATGTATACCTAAATGACTTTTAAGTAAGGCATTACAGGTAAAATTTAAGAATTAACGGATCTTATTTAAAATTTAGATAGTATTTAAATATTTATCGGGAAACCCCGGGAAGGTCCTTACAGAACCTTAGAATTCCGTGTAACATACATAGAGAAACCATATTTTAGAGTATTTAAAGTTTGGTATAAATCTAAATTGCTATATTATGTGTGAAAGAGACATGGATGGAGCATTTTCTCCGAAGTGACTTTCATAACAGTTAATAATTCTTAAATTTTAAAATATAATTACTACTTTACCTCGAAATTTGAACTACTTTTACGTAAATATTTTGTTAACGACATATTAAGTTTTCAAGCAAACTATTAAGCATTTAAAGACCGAATGTATTATTTCTGAAAGTCCACTGTTACCTTGAAATTATTTTTACGACATTCGAATGATGCAGTTAATGGGAAACATGAATTAAGGCGAGAGTTGTTATTAGTTACTAGGTTTAAGCTCTCTGCAGATAATGACAATAATGGTAGCACGTTAATGGTCAGACTTCATTAGCATTTGTTAACTCTTTATAAGGCAAAGCTATGGCAAATAATTTCGAGTGCTGAAAAATAGCCGAAAAAAGTCGCATAGAAGTTAGTCCTTATCCAAACACCTGCTCCACTTATATTTCTTGTTTCCAGTTAACAAAAAGATTAGCAATTGACACAAGACTGTAAAAACAAATTCGACATAAGTTTGTTTCTGTTTTGAACATAGTTTGAATTAACGTTACAGAACAACATCGAATTTTACCAATAACTATAGGACGTGGGTTGTATACCGCGGTAGCTCAGTCGGCAAAGGCAACGCTCTAGTATATGGAAGGTTACGAGTTCGTAGCCCGAGCCGACCTAAGATCCACCGTGTTCGTTAAAGGTGACTAGGGTACGTAAAATAGGTTCGTGGTCACAATATCCTCCACTTTCTCAATCAATACCTCTGGAGGTGGCAGGCTAAGCCTATAGGTCTTCTGCTTGGTCCCTGCTTCAAAATTAGAGGACCCACTTGAGCATAAGTCATACTTTCACCCTGGAGGTGCTAGTATTAAGGCGCACCCCTTTGCCTTAATTCGAGTAGCCACCAGCTCAACCGTGCTTGATTTGACCATGTGGCATAAGATAACAACAACAAGAAGAACGTGGATAGTCCAAATTCACACGGCAGTGTGTACATGTAACCGGGCGAAATTATTTCTCTCCGATTACACAAAATGTAACCTTTATTCTTTGGATCACTAGGAATTACTGGGCAGTAAGAGAACCTAGGAGATTTGCAATCGTGGCTCCATTAAAAAAGACTGTAAAGACCAATGTTGTGGAACTTAATTTTACTGACGCTAAAAAAAAACACCTTTCCAAGACTAGAACATTACATCGAATGCTCACGGGAACATACCTCTTTCACAAATTTTCCTCAACAGCGATTAATTACTTGAATTTATACCCAAGTGAACAAGATTACTCAGCATTATTGGCAGTCAGAAAAGAACTTTGATCATTTAACCCCTTGAGACCGAGCATAAATGCTATACGAGTTGACCGTTGTGAAAACCATTACCGTTTAACGCCATCTAGTAATTAAATATAGTAAAAAATTCAAATTAAACGTCCCGATCTCCGACAACGCATACGTAACACTGGTCTCTCAATATCAACCCGAGCACTTGCCGTGGAGGCAACGCTGAACTGACAAGAGTGGAATCGCTTCGTCCCGTCCACGAGATGTTGGTCGAAAACGGGTTAAGTCAGCTCAAAAACACCATATGCAGCAACTTAGACATCGGAGAAGTGAAATGATTTTGAGACAGATGGAAAGTGTGGCCAGAAAATGAGTCTTTATTTTATCTAACGTTCATTTTGGGAGATGGCTCAAAAGAATTAAAGTTGGCCAACACTTCATTTAGTTTTATATTTCATGACTGAGATATTAGGTGTTAAAGAATGAGAAGGGGAAACGGGAGAATTATAGATAGATATTTTGCGTGCAATAATTTTGATGTATTAAATATATTTATTTATATCTTAATAACTATGTTTTAATAACTTAATGCCAAATATATTGTAAACAAGTAATAATATATATTACATTTTAATAAATTACTGTTTGTATGACCGTTGTTATTGCTATTTATACCCTGGTGTAAGAAAGCCTTACACCAGGTCCTATAGACCCCATCGTAAAATGCGACTAGTTCATGGCTAAAAATAACATGCAGCTTCACTTTAAGCAAGAAACTACGAGAGCCCAAGGCCGACTAAACCTTAAGAAGCATTTTCGTAATTTAGAAGCAGGGACTAAGCAGAAACCCTCCAGGCTTGGCCTACTACCCGCCGGTTTGTTTCGGTTTGGTTTGGAGAGCTATGACCTACTGTTTTGCACACAAGGGCTAATGAGATCGGGACCTACTGCTTAAAGCCTATTCTGAATCACTACGAACATTCATGCCCACAGCGGGATTCAAACCCCCGAACTCTTCCGAATAGCTGTATCATTCGGCCATCGCTCTGCCTGATACCCTCAGAGGAATTGCTTCAAAACTTGGAGATCATTGCGATCACGAATCTATTTTTACGTTCAGGCAATGTGAGGATTGTAATTTAATCTAATTACGTTTGTGATGACGGTGACAGGGTTGGCTTTTTAACACATTGACGGACAATAGAAACCAGTGAAGTTCGAAAATTAACACTACATGTTTTTGTAATTTTTAGAATATTAGAAGTATAGTTTTACTCTTTCTGCTTAAATAATATTTCTGCTTAAATAATTTCTGTTTATATAAATTTAATTTTGATTAATTCAGCACCTTTAATTAGGTTGCGGCTATAGCTTCATGACGCCAGCGGACTAGACACTAAGTAATGGAACGATGGAAGCTATAATTTAAAGCAAAAATTTAAAAACGTGAATGACAAGTTTACTGACTCAAATAAACAATTTTTGAGTTTTTACACGAAATCAATAACTATAAATTCATGAGAAAACACGATCGCATTACTCCCTTCACAGTCACTTGCATACTGAAGCTCCAAATCTTGTAACAGGTGAAAAACGAAATTCAACCTAAAATATTCTTTCCAAAACATGACACTAGGCGTCTACTTGTACTCTGGTAAAGGCACATTTCTGCCGCTACATCCGTAGTGTCTAAAAACGATCGTTCCGTTTTGGACGGCTATTGCCGTCATGCCACAGAGTGAACTTCGCTTTGACGGCTATAAACGCGTGTCCGTCAACGTGTTAAATTATTTATTTCCTTACTTTTCCATCAAAACGGTTCAATTTATAATTTATGTAGAAGCATTCTACAATTTTTGGATTTACAGCGTTAAAACAGGATAACGGCTATCGGGTCGTCTACTACTATTTATAGTTTTCAAAAGTTATTATACCGGTAAGTGCATTTTTATTTTTTCACTTATTGTATATATTCTATATTTAAATAAAATGCATTGCTTCACGTAATAAAACTAAATAATGTTATAAAGATAGACCATTTTTGAAGTCAAAGATCTATGTCAACAGGCATGCTGAGGCGTGGATTTCGTAGCCGTTCGGAATCAGCTTTAAGCAGTATGTTTTCCTTTCCTTAGCCTTTGTGTTGCGAAAAAGTAAACCATAGAGCTCCAAACCAACCCAAAGTAAACAAACAAGCATTTGCTTGCATTGAAAGGGGATTTTCAAAGGGGATGCTTATGCTTGTATTCAAAGCTGCATCGAAGAAATTTAGTCATAATTATGCAAAATAACCATGGAAAATTTCGACAAAAGCGTTCGTAAGTGCCAGCCAAACCTTGGAGGTCATTTGCCCTATATGTTATTCCATAAATAACTTTATCCTGTGTACTTTACGATTCAATAAAATATAACAATTCAAATAAAAAAACTGTTTTCTACTGAATTGAAATCTTGCTTTAATTTCTGGACACCCTTTAGTATTTCCATACCGTGAAAATTTAAATAATGAGAGCAGCAGACGTTGTCAAATTTTTGTCTCACTAATCCAAATTTTTACAGCGTTTTGCAAAAAATAAAAAAAATAAAAAAAAGTCAGAATTGATGGGTGGAATAAAATAGAACGTCCATCGGAACCATTTATCATTATGAAGAATATATAACGTAATAACTTTTATGTCTGTATCAATATAGACAGTCAATATTTTATTCGGCTTTTACAAAATATATCATGAAGTGAACCCAAAAAAGAAATAGGAATTCGTTTCACTGAATCTATTTCCTAGAAAAAGCTTTCAGATTTTTGGAATACATCCAACTGAGTTAATAGGAAAGATATCGGTAGCGTGTTTAAAGGGGTATCTCCAGTAATAAAAGATGTTCTTCGGAACTTTCAGTTAAAAACATTCGAATAATGTATTTCTTGGACTTCCTTTTTTTACGACTCGAATCCTGCTTTTCGATAAATTGTAAGAATAAATCAGATCTTTTCGAGAAATATCCAAGACTTTTCGTAATTAATATTCTTTGTTTTATAACGCCTTCGAATACATTCATAAAATAATTTAACATGCATATGAGGACTTGTACAAATGATAAATTATGGTATCAATCAAAATGAAAAGCTGACTGAAAGTGAAGGCATATATGTCTTTTTAAAAACACTTTTAATGCTATTTTATTTTCTGATAAATTGTGGCATATTGAATATTGATAGACATATTTATAGTATGATATTAAGTTTCAGGGCCGTAACTAGGTCCTTTGACGCCCGTGGCAAAAAAAAATGGTCTAAGCCCCTATTACCAAATATAGTGAGAAAATAACCAAATATAGTGAGAAAATATATTTTGGCATATATGGATATATAAAATATATATTGATATTTGTGTTCATGTATTCAAAATGCACTCATAAAATATTTTGTTGATTCTTAAAATGTTCCCAGTATATTAATTTTTAATTTTGTCTTCTATTTTTAAATTATTACTTTAAAATATTTTTCAACACTCTGAGTAATTTATTTTGATTATAAACTGAACAGTTTGTTTAAGGGGAATACTTTTTATTTAAACGTTGAATTTTCATAAAAAATGAATACCTAAATTTAAGTTTGTAAATTTAATTCTAAATTTAAATTTAATTTTAATAACTTTAATAAATTCAAAATTTAAAATAAATACCCGGATTTTTATTAAGCTTATTAGGTGTGTTTAGTAAACATTTTTAAGAATCTATAAAAAGTTTAATCTCTATGAGCATTTTAAAAAAAATAAGAAAATTCATAAAAAATAATTTTTAAATACATTGCATTTTAATATAAAAAGAATTCTGTTTCAACTTTTTCTTATTTCTACTCGTGTACGAATCATCCTTTATCAGACACCATTGTCCTTACGGTGCGATGCCCCTATGACTGATGCATCCGTGGCAAATGCCACTTTTCCCACGTCCTAGTTGCGGCACTGTTAAGTTTTATATAAATTCGAATCAATCTTTATTTTTATGTACGTTGTACGTTCGTTAGCTCAGTCGATAAAGGCAACGATCTCGCTGCCGGGTTAAGTAATGGTTATTAAGGCACTTAAAATATGTTCGGGGTCACAATGTCCACCAAGTTCTCAAACGATACCTGTGGAAATGTCAATCCTGGGGGTGTCTTCTGCTTGATCCCTTGCTCGAAATTACGCGAATCCAGCTGGGTTAATCATACTCGCGTTCATACATAACTTAAGCTATACGTGTTCCTCGAGGTGGGAGGGCTAAATGAGCAACAGCTTTGCAGATGTTTGGGTGAATCTTTAACAGCCAAGTGTCCTACTTAAGGCTACAGTGGACCTTTAGAGCAAACTTTTTCTCTTTTAAATGAATTCCCTTGAAGATTCACTATGTTATTAGTACTATTGATATATAAATATTTTAAAAATTCGAAGGCAAAATATTAATTAATTTTGGAGTTATTAATTATTAATTGTTTTATAATTAGCTTAATTGAAAATGCTCCGGGCGCATCAATTTTGCATAAAATATTATAAAAAAAATTTAAGTGTACCTTATAGACTTTACAAAAAAATGCAGTTTTTTCATAAATATTCATAGAAAATATGGAGAAAAAAATAATTATGATGATGATGATAGCTATATTTTGCAGAATAAACAGCTATAGCGGTTAATTAAAATGTATAACTAACATATGATATGCTTCAAAACATACCCGCTTCAACTAGACTTTATTTTATAAACTCTAACTTAAATAATACTGGAATTTCAGAAACAATGACCTATTTTCAATGCGCCTAAAGTACTTTAAACATTTGTAATACATGAAAATTTTATTTCTGAGTAAACAGCATTTGAAGTTATTATTGCTATACCCATAAGTAATGATAAGCTTATTATACCCATAAGTAATGATAAAATAATGGGAATGAAAAAGTTTTTTCTCTTTTTCTCCATATTACTAATGATATATTCTTTCACTATACACTAAAATCGAAAATTTGAATTTTCGGTCGATTTTAGCCAACTTAAAAGTCTGCCATCACCTTAAAATACCGAAAGAAAAAATGTTTGTTCACTTTTTTTAAACCCTTGTATCGACTGAAAAGACAATTAGCTTGTTTACATTCTACCGCAAAAAATACTGACTAATTTACAATATTCAAACATTTTTCATTCTTATTTTCGAACACAAGTCTCCAATAGTGGGCAGATAGCAATACTTGACTTTTATTTTGACATTTATTGTGGTGATAAGTACGTTGATCTTAATTTAGTGCGCCATAGTTATCTGAAAATAAAATAGCTCAGGAAAGTGTTTTCAAATGGACACGTGACGTCAATGGCTACGTCATTACATCTACTATGCATTTCATCTTGCGTGACGTCGTAACTTATCCGAAAATACCTTGAAATCTATAAAGTTTTAAATTTTCTTTTCGTTTTTGAACTCTCATTGTTATTTTAACCCCTTAACGTGCACGCTCTAGTTAACTCGAGCGCTATACACTGACCAAACTGTGCACACTCCAGATAATTCGAGCGGCGTTGTACTTTATTTCTATAATTTTTCACACTCGAATGCAATCGAGAATTGAAAATAACAATGTGAAAGAAAAAAAAAAGTTTTATCATTTACATGGGATTGTAAGCCATAACATTTACTTATTCAGGTATAATTTTTTTTTCCTACTTACCACTTACGACTCATCTCTTCCTTGTGAACCGCTTTCCGACAGCGTATTCATATTCAGATTCGCTCGTTTTTCAATATATGTTTTACTAAAATATAATGTAAAATAAAATATAATTGTTAACTATTTTATCCCTAAGTTCTGGCTGTAAAGACATTCTTTACTCGAGGCGTCACTTTACATACTTTATTCTTGAGATATGAAACATAAGGATTTCATATTTGATACTTAAGAATACAAGACGCGTTAAGACAACGTTCTAAATTGTGTTTATTACATTAATAAAAGTTGATTTTTTTGGCAGGCCTTTTTTAAAAAACTGTGCATTAAGGGGTTAATAGCAACATCCCATTAAAGTCGTCCGAGATAAGATTCGGAATACAGTAGTAAAGAAAATACAAACATGTATTTACAAAAGTTCAGCGTTGAAAAATTGTTTTATAAGTTTACAGGAAACATTTGATAATAATTCTCTTTTACTTTTCCTCAAACTCACAATATGTGATTATATTACTTATTGCATACATTAACCTTTATAATAGATGTTTAAAAAGTAAATAAAGTAAAAAAGTGCACCCTTATGGCTGTGTTTTCCAATCCAATACAAGCAATATTGATATTAATACATAGGTCATATAAAAAATAGCATATATTTTTATATGTAAGAATGTTTCTGTATATCTAAAAGAACGTTTTCATGTATGTGAAAGAGAATTTTTGAAAATATTTTAAAGGATCTTTGGTTTTTTTTTTCCTTTCTAATTTTTCACATTATGCACATTATTATTTGTTTGTTTGCATATATGTGTAGGCTCTGCAAAAGCCGAGTGCTTCTGCTGATATAATAGTAAAATTGCATATATGAGGGTGATATTAACAAATGTATATCATATACGAAATTTAATCCGTTTAATCTTTCAACATATGAATCATTTGAATTCTGAATATATGTTGATGAATATCTTAAATCTTCATTCTTATGTATTCCTGAGAGTAAAACAAATATGAAATTGAGACATTTAATGTTAATGCCAGAAGTCACTAGTGATGACCTGTCATTTTAAACATCATAGGAAGTCATTTATAAAAAAGAAAATTATTGCGATAAGAAATTCTAACTTTTAACGGTATTCTATAAATAAAAATCATTACTAGTATTGAGCTGGCATTTTAAACTTCATAGGAAGTCATTTATAAAAATGAAAATTATCACAATAATAGATTCTACCTTTAAAAAAGCATTTTATAATAAAAATCGTCGCTAATGATCAGCTATCATTTTAAACATCATAGAAGGTCATTTATAAAAAAGAAAATTATCACGATAACAGATTCCAACTTTTAAAGGTATTCATAAATACAAATCATTACTAGTATTGAGCTGTCATTTTTAACTTCATAGGGAGTCATTTATAAAAATGAAAATTATTACGATAATAGATTCTACCTTTTAAAAAGCATTTTATAAATAAAAATCATAGCTAGTGATCAGCTATCATTTTAAACATCATAGGAAGTCATTTATAAAAATAAAAATTATCCCAATAACAAATTCTAACTTTTAAAAAGTATTCTATAAATAAAATTCAACACTAGGGTGAGCTGTTATTTTAAACATCATAGGATGTCATTCATAAAAATAAAAGTTGTCACGATAACAGATTCTAACTTCTGAAAGGACTCTATAAATAAAAATCCTTACTAATGATGAGCTATCATTTTAAACATCATAAGAAGTAATTTATAAAAATGGAAAAATCTCAATAACAGATTCTAACTTCTAAAAAGTAGTCTATAAGTATTAAAATCGTCCCTAGTGGTGATTCTTCATTCATTTTGAATATTATAGAAAGTCATTTATAAAAAAAATATCGTGATAACAGATTCTAAATTCTGAAAGGTATTCCCTAGAAGAAAATCTTTTCTAGTGGTGATTCTTCATTTTGAATATCATAGAAAGTCATTTATAAAAAAGAAAAATATCTTGATAACAGATTCTAAATTCTGAAAGGTATTCTATAAAAAGAAATCCTCACTAGTGGTAAAATCCTCAAAAGTCATTTATAAACTGGAAGAATATCACGATAACAGATTCTAACTTCTAAAATTATTCTTTAAATAAAATTCAATCTTAGAGTGAGGTATTATTTTAAACATCATAAGATGTCATTTATAAAAATAAAAAGTGTCGCGACAACAGATTCTGACTCCTGAAAGGATTCTATAGATAAAAATCCTCGCTAGTGATGAGCAACTATTTTAAACATCATAAGAAGCCATTTATAAAATTTATAAAATCGGAATAACAGATTAACTTCTATAAAGCAGCCTATAAATATAAAAATCGTCACTAGTGGTGATTCTTCATTTTGAATATCATAGAAAGTCATTTATAAAAAATAAAAATATCTTGATAACAGATTCTAAATTCTGAAAGATATTCTATAAAACAAAATCCTCACTAGTGTAAGTTGTCATTTTAAAAATCCACAAAAATCATTTATAAACTGAAAAAATATCGCGATAACAGATTCTAACTTCTAAAAGTTATTCTTTAAATAAAATTCAACCCTAGGGTGAGGTGTTATTTTAAAAATCATAGGATGTCATTTATAAAAATGAAAAAATCGGAATAACAGATTAACTTCTATAAAGCAGTCTATAAATATAAAAATCATCACTAGTGGTGATTCTTCATTTTGAATATCATAGAAAGTCATTTATAAAAAAGAAAAATATTTTGATAACACATTCTAAATTCTGAAAGATATTCTATAGAAAAAAAATCCTCACTCATGGTAAGCTGTCATTTTAAAAATCCTCAAAAGTCATTTATAAACTGGAAAAATATCACGATAACAGATTCTAACTTCTAAAAGTTATTTTTTAAATAAAAATCAGCACTACTGGTGAATTGTTATTTTAAATATTATAGGAAGTCATCTATAAAAATGAAAAATATCGCGATAACAGTTTGTAACTTCTAAAAGGTATTCTACGAATAAAATTCATCACTATCGGTGACCTGTCATTTTACACATCATAGGAAGTTCTTTATAAAAATAAGAAATACCCCTATACCACTTTGTAATTTATAAATGTTATTCTATGAATAAAAATTGGACTAAAAACAATGTACCTGTATCATTTTCAATAAATCTACTGTTAAAAGAACCACTTTTTAATATTGTTAATATTTTACCTTGAAATTGTAATCACATTTGCATGAATATATTACTAATAGCGTAATAAATTTTCAAGGGTATTAATTAAAAACTAAATAAATTAAGTAGTCTTCTGTAGCCTTGATTTTGTTCTACTTTTAGTCATTAGATAAACTCGTCTGAATACACCACACATCGCTAAATTCCACGCCTCAGGGATCCAGGTCATTTGATATCACTGATAAAAAAAAACCTTTATAATAAACGGTATATTAAATGGATGGATAGAATGTTTCAAATGAATAAGCTGCAAATAGTTAAAAAAATTAAATTAAATTTTACAACCGTCATGCGTAGAGTAAAATGCTGACATAAAACAACATTATTGACATGGAATAATGCATGAATAAATTCCATTCTATTGTCCTTAAAATTGTAATTCATTTGCAAAAAAAACTAAATTCTCAGTTTTCAATAGCGAGGTCAATTAATAATGGAAAGCTTTTATAATTCACGTTATGAAATGAAACCACTTATTACCTGAAAACACGTGTCTCGATTTTTTTTGTGATGATTCAATGCTTTGTGCTTTACCTTGGTTTCTTTTCATATTCCGCTGAAATGCAAACAATGCAATACATTGCAACATAATAAATAACATTTTGAAACGATCCCTTACAAAAAGGCATTAATATTTGAAATTGACCACGCCCTCAATAGTCGAGCTACGCCCAATGCCTGTATAAAAGGAACAAGTGTAAATTTCATTTTATAATTAGGAAATGTATTGTATTAGCTAACTACGGTGATAAATTATTTAATATAAAAGTTTTCCTCGACTTATCTTTGAGCCGTATGTTATGTTTTTATCTTATATTTTATTTAAAAGTGAAGATATGTAACATAATAAATCATTCTGTCAAAAGCAGGAGCGTAGCATTGAACTGTGGGGGCAAAATATTTAAAAAAGAATCCTAATTTAAAGAGATGAAAAGTTCAGTTTATTTATATTAAAGATAAAACTAATATAGCAGCCTCATATATTAGCATTTTCTTTTGCAGCATTTCAACAAGTCACATTTATGTCTATCACAACTAAACATCACTGACATTTATTCATTTTCGAAAGCTAAAATGAGATTTTATTCGTTAATGACCATTGAACAAAATGCTAAAAAGGGCAGTAAATATCATAGAACAATTTATCGCTTACTTCTGTTTTTAAAAATATATCGAGAACTGAGAAGTATCATTCTGATTAATTAGCCCCTTATCTGTTTTAATAATTTTTTTTCTATCTCTAGCTGTTAAGGTAGTATTTAAAATTTTCAGGAAAAAGGGTATACGTAATATTACATCAAAAACAGGGTACACAAATTACCATATCACGTAATATTACACCAAAAATAGAGTGCACAAAACATCATATTGTGTAATATTACATCAAAAACAGGATGCACAAATACCACGTCGCATAACATTACATCAAAACGGGGTCACAAAATACCACATAACTTAATACTGCGTCAAAAACAGGTAACGGGTTAGAAAACACGAAAATTTGAAAAGATGTGAGGGTTCAGCAAACTCTAATTTATCAGGGATTTCATAGAAATTAGGACAAAATATCACTATTTTTTTACTACTAGTGATACTGCCGAACGATGGGCGAATTAGGAGTTTAATCTTTGGTACCAGAGTCCCTGAATTCGAATCCCACTGGGACATGGATGTTCGTAGCCGTTCGGAATCGGCTTGAAGCAGTAGGTTCCGGTCTCCTTAGCCCTCGTGTTGCAAATAAATTGACCGTAGGACTCCAAATCAAAACTAGTAATACTTCTTTTACCATATAACACCATTTTAATTCAAAGGTTCTCTACCTTTCTCAAAGCGGTAGCATCAGTTGGTTCAGTTCCTTTCTTTTATTAAAAATCAATGTCTCCATTTAAAATTTCTTTAATCTTTTATATCATTTGGCTCCTTTTTATATGTAGGTGCCTCCTTTACCACTTTCTTCTCTCACACCTCAGAGGTTATGCTTACCAAGGAAAAACCACTATTTAAAATTTTCAGGGAAAAATTGTGTGGTCCATGTTCTAGATTACTATAAAACTTTCTGTAATAACATTCAAATAATATTTCCTGCTTGTTTTAATTGGTTCAAATACATTTATTCAGAATCATTTTTCACTAAGCTCACGTAATTCATTTCTAAAAGTCTTAAAATTAATAAACTTTATCCTTTTTTTTCTACTCCTGTTTCATTTTAATTTTTGCGTCTGTACTGTATCGAGGCGTTATTTGAATAAATTTGAAGTTAAATTGAAAATCACCTTCATGTTTGACGTACATAAATATTACCTTCCATAAAAGAGAAGAAAAAGCTGTAGTATATATTAACTAACATGTTTGATGCTTCATTTGATGGATTATGGTAACCTTAAATTTCGCTGGATTTTCCCGCCATAATTCAAAACTTGAATTAAGGGTTCTGAAATTGTTGAGCTCCATTTATAATGTTTACTTAATGTTAATAATGTATCACAAGCGTTATCTAAACTGGTTCTTTATTAGGACGAAATTAATATATATATATATATACGTGGTTATTCTTTGCCGTCCTTTAAAAATTCCACCCTTTTGTTCACGCTCCACAATTTTGAAATAAATTGGGATCATTCATCATACTTTAAAGCAACATTTAAAAATATTTAGAGCAACTTCTGACGCCTTCCTTGACAGTTTATTCTCAAAAATTCAGTCTTGACAAGAAGGAAAATTCGGCGTCCTATTATTATTTTACCAGAGAATAAAATTATACTTTTCAGTAGGTAGTGACAGGGATATAATGGGATGAAGGAATTTTAGAAAGCCAAATTCATTCGGGAAAAGGAATAAAAAAACTCATTTTAGCTTAGAATTTAATCTATGGCTTAAGCTTAAAATATAAGAGAAATAAATTAAATACTGTCTTCTTGTAAGTTCTGTATATCATTCAATAATAATATTGCTCGCTATATCAATATTCCTTGTTTTTACTCCAAAATAATTTACAGAAATTTTAAGTTCAGCATTGTTATGCTATTTTGTACAAAAGAAAGAATAGTACAGGATAGAAAAATATTAGTAATTAATAGATTTAATTACTAGCAAATCCTTTTAAATCTTTTAATAAAAAAGAATTATACGAAATACTAAAAATATATCTATATATAAAATCGTATAGAAAGATTGTAAATAAAATCCTATATTAAAAATAGATAAAATCTTATACTAAAAATAGAGAAATATTAGTAATTTATAGATTTAATTACTATCAAATCCTTTAAAATTTTTAATAAAAAGAACTGTACTAAATTCTAAAAATATATCTATATATAAAATCGTATAGAAAGATTGAAAATAAAATCCTATATTAAAAATAGATAAGAGAAATATTAGAAATTTATAGACTTAATTACTCTCAAATCCTTTTAAATCTTTTAATAAAAAAAACTATACTAAATATTAAAAATATATCTATATATAAAATCGTATAGAAAGATTGAAAATAAAATCCTATAATAAAAATATATAAAATCTTATACTAAAATAGAGAAATATTAGTAATTTATAGATTTAATTACTATTAAATCCTTTTAAATCTTTTAATAAAAAAAACTATATTAAATATATATATATATATATATATATATATATATATATATATATATATATATATAATCATATAGAAAGATTGAAAATAAAATAATATAATAAAAATATATAAAATCTTATACTAAAAATAGAGAAATATTAGTAATTTATAGATTTAATTACTATCAAACCCTTTTAAATCTTTTAATAAAAAAGAACTACACTAAATACTAAAAATATATCTATATATAAAATCGTATAGAAAGATTGAAAATAAAATCCTATATTAAAAATAGATAAAATCTTATGCTAAAAATAGATAAATATTAGTAATTTATAGATTTAATTACTATCAAATCTTTTTAAATGTTTTAATTTTAAAAGCTATACTAAATAATAAAAATATATCAATATATAAAATCTTATATAAAGATTAAAAATAAAATCCTATATTAAAAATAGATAAAATCTTATACTAAAAATAGAGAAATATTAGTGATTTATAGATTTAATTACTATCAAATCCTTTTAAATCTTTTAATAAAAAAACTATACTAAATAATAAAAATATATCTATATATAAAATCTTATATAAAATTAAAAGTAAAATCTTATACTAAAAATAGAGAAATATTAATAATTTAAAGATTTAATTATTATCAAATCCTTTTAAATCTTATATTAAATCTGAAGTTACTCTTAGTTGAAATATGTTATATTCACTATTTAATACTTTAACTATTAAAATCTGTTTTACTTCTAAAGAAGTAGAGTAAGCCAGAAGAAAAAAATTTTTGATTCCTTGCGTTTTTTAAAAAACGAGATTTAGTTAATTAAAAAGTTCATTATGTTTTCGAGAGGTGTATAAAAATCTTTTCCTTTGAGGATAAAAAGTAATGCATGCATGGAAAAAATATTTTTCAAATAGCTCTAACTGTAACATTTTTAAAACTTAGTAGAGTAAAATAAAGATGTGCCAAAAAGAAAGACTCTTTTATAGCCGACAGTAGAATTTTTGCAATTATATTAATATTAATCATTGCCACTTAAGGAATCCTTTATACTTCGAATATATTTGAAGTAAGTGATCACAAAATAAATTATGATTTCGGTAAAATATAAAAATGTTTTTTTTATATAAACAAATATAAATTGTGTTTTTATTAGTCGAAGAAAAAACTGTTTATTTTTCTAATCAGGAAGACTCCGTTCAAAATAAATAAATTTTATAATAATAAATTTTCACATTATTAAATAGTAATAATAAATATAACTCTTTTAGATTATACACTAATAATATTAATGACACGACAGATAATACAATTTGTCTTTCAACTATCTATTCAATTTGTCTAAATTTTGTCTAATTTTGTACAGATATAAGCTTCAACACTTTACAGAACGAATACAATATAAAAACTATTTTTAAATCACTTTTATTTAACAAGAAAAACGATAAAAAATGCATTAAAAAAGAAAAAGAAGAAAAGACTGTTTATTTTTCTAATCAGAAAGACTCCGTTCAAAATAAATAAATTTTATAATAATAAATTTTCTCATTATTAAATAGTAATAATAAATATAACGTTTTTAGATTATACACTAATAATATTAATGACACGACAGATAATACAATTTGTCTTTTCAACTATCTATTTAATTTGTCTAATTGCTTTTATTTTGTACATATGTATGTTTCAACTCTTTACAGAACGAATAAAATATAAAAACCAATTTTTAAATTACTTTTATTTAACAATAAAAACAGTAAAAAACTGCAATAAAAAAAGTAAAAACTGTATTGGGTTTTTAGTGATATATCATGCAAATAGGTAACGACATTCGATTAAAATCTCTGCTATTGGGATTCCAAGTACGCTGAACAGCTATTTGCCTTTACCAAACTGATTTTATTTCTTTCTCCAATCTATTTTTACATGATTAAGTTTATTTTTCATTTCAATATTGTATTATCTCCGAAATTGAATTTCTATATGCAAAATTTTAGATCTCTAATTCGTCAGGAAGATAGTTAAAAATGGATTTCAAAATATCAACTGACAAGTGAAGATAAAAGCGATTAGATCATGTATAAGGAAACATTAATTTTTTTTTTCAAAATAATTGTACCTCAACTTTTTAAAATACACTTCATATGTCATTTTCTTTTAATTAACTTTGATTTTTTTTATTTGATAGAAATTTGTGTTTACTGGAAAAATGTTCATTTAAAACACTTTTTTAACTTGCAGAGCTAAATAAATTTAAATTTCTAATCTAAAAATTACAAAAACAAAGTAAACGTTGTTTCCTCGATTCTATCTTCTTTCCAGTTGTTACTCATAAACCTGGATATCATCAGAAGATAATTCAAAATTCATAGGTGGTAAAACCTCATATCCGTGCATCATTATTATTTGTCGGTGTAGTCGCTTTCCTTCTCAATGCATTCAATGTGAAACAGAGTTTTCTACTACCAGCTTCAAAGATCACCCGTCGTCTCTTCGGCCTATTCTTTGGTGACACCTAGACCACATCGGTGGTCAGAAACATTTTTTCCATAAAGTTCTTGAGAGATGTGAAAACATGACCTAAAGATGTAGATCAGGCTAAGAGCTGGGTGGTAGAGGATCTCTTAGTCAGAGACCAATAGATGCTTTGATAAGTCACAATGGGCCACCTACTCTGGTTGGTAGATGATTTCTCAGTCAAAAGAGACCAAGAGATGCTTTGATAAGTCGCAATGGGCCACCTACTCTGGTTGATAGATGATTTCTCGGTCAAAAGAGACCAAGAGATGCTTTGATAAGTCGCAATGGCCACCAATCTGGTTTTTGTAAGGTGTTTTTGTGTTGCTACGCTGGAAGCTTTCTCCAATTTTGATCACTGTCAAGAGGGGGGAATTCTCCTAATTCCGTACCACTTTCCCAATAGTAAGAAGACATCTAGACCCATAGATTTATCTTGAACATTCTGTAAGTATACAAGGATACACTACTTGCGCTTGAGAGGTTAGAAACTGGTACTCTGAAATTCTAACCCCACATGTTCCCCGTTAGGCCATCTCGCTTTGTGTTGTTGCCTCTGTTGAGACGTACATTAATTTGAAATAAATGCACTCCCTTTGTTAACATTCCTCTTCTTTTGCTTTGTATATCCGGATGAAACCGGATTGTGCTACTCAACTCGCAGTTGGCAAGATTTCGAGTCTTCAAAACATCTATTTCAATAAGACTACTACAACCTTAAACAAATAAGCACACATTCTACTTTTAAGATTTGAATGATATTGATCGCAGGGCTGCCATTTATGATAACAATTTTTTTTTTTTTGGGGGGGGGGTAGAGTCTCAGTTCTCTTATTTCCTGGACTACCCCTCCTCCCCTCGTACCCCTTTTTTAACTATATGTATTATAGCCAAACGAAAAAAACCAAATCAATCATAGATGAAAACTATAATACTATTACAAATTTTAAATTATTCTAGTACAATAACATAGAAATCTATGTCTGGGGCTTATCCAACAAAACTAAAATCAAAGAAAGCAGTAAAACCTCCTCAAGCAATACAAAATGCAATTTAAAATACTGTAAACTGAATTCAAGTAGTTTCTGCGACGCTCTAAAACTCTAGAGTCATTTTATTACACGTAATTTAATTTTGTTTAAAGTTTTGTGATATATATGATCCTATAACTTATTCATGCTGTCAGTTATGAATGTTTATGCATTTAGTAGGAAGACTTTTTAATGGATTCCAGTTATTTTCCACATCAAAAAATTTCTTTAAATATTAAAAATATTCCTACTTATATCTACATATGAGGATTTTATACTTTAAAAGCATTACAAGTTTTTTTTTAAATATCTTGGTGTTATTATAATAATGAATAGTAGAACATTTTGATTAACATGTAGTTAATAGAGCAGAAAAGAATTTGAGTATATTCTTATTTTATCATAGAATTAAAAATCCATATTAGGGAAGTTTTAAGTTCTTTAGAATACTTTAAAATAATTTTAATTCTCATAAGATTCTTTTAAGGGAACATATCACTTTAAGCAACTTTAAATGGAACATTTTTTTTCTTACTTTTTGCTTTATCATACCTTTTTTAATTATCATGGTAAATACATAGTATGTACAGAATTTGTTTTTGTCTTTCTTCTTTAATAGCTCTATAGCCCCTGGTGTGCCTTGGCTTTGTTGACAATAGAACGGCACGTTGCTTTCTCTCTTGATTTCCTTTTCCTATTTTTTATTTTCATTTTGTTTAGGTCTTCTTCAACTTGGTCCTTTTTCAGTTTAGGTCATCCTTGTTCCCTGTTGTTATATAGTTATCCGCTCTCAATATTTTTGATGGCCGAACGATGGACGGATGGTTAGGGTGTTGGTCTTCAGTGGCAGAGTTCGTGAGGTCGAATCCCCACTGTGGCATGAATGTTCGTAGCCGTTCGTAATCGGCTTTAAGCTTGAAGTCCCGGTTTCATTAGCCTTCGTGTTGCAAAAAAGTAGACCGTAGCACTCCAAAACAAACACAATCTTTTTGCGCCTGTCAGTTTCCTTCATTATTTCTAGATGACCTATTACATGTATCCTCTTAGCCTTAATATATGTTATAATGTTCTTCTCTTTAATCAATTTTTCTATTTCTATTTTTGTTTAATTAGTTTTGATGAAGACTAATTCAATTTGCAAGTCAATCTGCAAAGGCAGGGATCTCGTAACTGAATGGTTGCGGGTTTGGGACTCGAGACGGCCTAAGATCCGCCTTGTTCTTTAAAGGTGACTGAGGCATGCGAAATAGGTTCGTGGTCACGATGTCCTTTAAGTTCTCAAACGATACCTCTGACGGTGGCAGGCCAAGCAAGGGGTTCTTCTGCTTAGCCTCTGCTTCAAAATGACGATGACCCACTTGAGCATAAATCGTACTTTTCTCCTTGAGGCGCTCGTTAAAACGAAAGGTGCTCCCCTTTGCCTTAGTACGAGTAGATCGTGCTTGGTTTGACCAAGTGGCATAAGATAATAACTTTATAAGAGAAACTTCTTATTTTTTAGAAACACAGTAAATCCACTAAAGCTAATTAAATATAAAGAACAAATGCTGAAAATCTCATGTATTTACGAAAATAATGATACCTCTGGGCGTGGCAAATCAAGCTTAGGGGGCCTTCTGATAAGCCCCTACTTCTAAATAACGAGGACCCAGCGGGAGTAATGTCAGTCTATTCCATAGCATACCTTAAGCTACATTGGCTCCTTGGGTGGTGCTAAATGGGTAACAGTTTCTCAGCATTGTATTGGAATAAAGGCATATAGTTCCTCTATTGCCAGTTGAGTTAGAAAAATAGATTTGAAGATTTTACCTTGTTCCTAAAAAAAAAGAACATTTTTACATAAAGTGAACAGTGACTTGTATGAAGAATTTTAAAAATTTTCGAACACACTCAGCGCAGACTTACAACAACACAAAGTGAGTTTCATTAATAATTTTTACTTTTTTGGAAACAATAATTATTTGATATAATTCTCCACCATTTTAAATTTTTAAGAAGTATCAGAAACATTAAACCAGGGGATTGAATTTTCGAAAAAGCTGAAATACTGTTTGAAAATTCCATTTCAAATGCTATAAGTCATAAATGAAATAAACTACAATGAAAACAGAAGGTAGAGTTTCATCGTAGGTCTATAATATAATTACGGGGGTATTTTTAAATCGATATGTGCGATAGTTTTTAATTTAGAGTTCCCTCTAGTTGAAAAAACACCATTTTCAGTAAAATGTATTTTGATATTTTATAATTTCCTTAAAAACTATAATATTAAATGCAAAGATTGTATAGTTTTACAAGTTTGAATTCAAATACATCAATGGATTTTGTTTTAAACGATTCAGAAATGTTCTGAGATTTTAAACATGTAAAATTTAAAAAATAGAATTTTGGGGGGCTTAGCCCGTTGGTTATGGAATATATTTGACAAAACAAGCAAAAATGGAAAAAAAAATTATCTTTAGTTATGTTCGTTATTATCATCAAAATGTTAGAAATAGATTATTTTAAGAAAATTAAACGAAATAACTGCTATTTTCAATATTTTCATATATATGGGAATTGTTAATGGATTACAGTCCTTTTCGATCAAATGACAGCAAAATAAATGACATAATTTTCTGGATAAATATAATACACTAATACAGTAATATTATCTATATCAACTGTCATGAATTCCATGTCCCTCAGATATATTTTTTAATTTCACAAATTCTGTACAGTATCCGAGAATTGGCGACAAATGGCGCGAAACTGCCAAACTTTTTTGCTGGAAAGTATCTCTATCTATTGGGAAAATGGAAAATTAAATATTATGCATTGGACAAACCCATTTAGGGCTTTACAGAATTGATATACCGTTTAGGGCATTCCGAAATTGGCGTATTTGCGTTGCCCGATCTTAGTTCGGGTATCACAGGCAAAGGGTTAAAGGTGATGCATCCCGTTAAAAGAATAACAGCATTTATTTTAGTTTCATTTATACCGCACAAATACACAAAATGATCCTCTTGCTTCGTTTTGTAACATTTCTGTAAAAAAATGTCAGCTGCATTTTATTTTACGAAATAAACTACATTATTGAATTACATCGTAAAACATAAGTTACAAAAAAAAACTTGCTTCTTTTTTTTTTGTTTAATGCTCGCAACTTTTCCTTTCAAAACTGTGAAATTTTACTGTTCCATTACCCTAAATAAAGGTAAATTAATTGAATAATCAAAATTTATCAAATTAACATGGAAAAGGTCTTCCATTTATTTTCCTTTAAAAGCTTTTAGAAGGATAAATGGAATTACATTATCATTCGCTTTCTGTGCGAAACAATTCTTTAGCGTCTCGCGTGGTTACTTTTTAAGGTGAAATTCCACATTTAACATACAAGATTAATTAAAGTTCCGCTTGTTTCAGAAAAGTTATAACACGCAGTCTGTCGAACTCCAACGAAATAAAAGGTTTTCGAATGTATTTTAGATACGCGTCTTAATAAATTATTTTTGAAGTAGATTTTTAACATTGTGACACATATAATATACGAATTATTCATAACTTAAGGGGACACATCACCTTTAAGCAACTTGAAAATGAGAAATTTTTGTTATTTTTCGATTTGCCATAACTTTTTTTCTTATTATGGAAATTACTTGGAAATTTTAGGATTTGTTCTCTGAATCTAGTTAATTATTTTTCTGTATTTACTTTGTTTTTTGGTAAATAAGAACTTTTTTTATGTAATAAAATAAAATAGCTTGTTTTGAAAATTTAAAAATTTTGCTATCACACTGGCGCGCACTCTTACAGCAACACAAACTAGATTTCAGCAATAATTTTTGCATTTCCATAAACAAGAAACATTAGGTATTCTCCAACTATTTAAAATTTAAAAGTTATCAGAAATTTTACACCAGCAGAATGAATTTTCAAAAAACCTAAAATAACGTTGAAAAATTAAATTTCAAATACAATAAATACCACATAAAATAAAAAAACTTTCAAAAAAGTAGGTGGAGTTTCATTGTAGTACTGTAATGTACTTACCTTAAAAATTATAGATCCATACGTGCAATAGCTTTTTTTTTGAATGCGCGCAATTTTGAAAAACATCATTTTGAGTAAAATGCATTTAAAGTTAAAACTTTAGATATTTTCATCCTATTTCCATTAAAACATTTAATAAAATGGTTTAAAATTGCTTTTATGTATACATTGCCCCTTCTGTTTCTAATATTTTTACTTTTATAGCAATTTTATCTTTTTCTTGCTTTGCAAGCCACTAACGTAAGCATCTCAGCTATTATTTCAGCCGAACGAATTAGCTATTGGTGACTGCTGTATGTAAATACTCTTGCGTAATTTCCAATTTGTTAAGACAGTTCTTGCATAACACTGGTTCAAACAACATGACCACCATTAAATACATAAAATGCATCATTTATCACTATTTGAACAATATTAATCTTAAAACAGTTTCAACGCTACAAGTGATGACACAACGGCAAAAAACACCAACTGGGTGATTTAAATGTCCTATGCTGCCAGTGTTTCCTTTTTTTTTTTTTTTTTTTTTTTTAAAGTTTTACAGGTTCTAATTCGAATATTTCAATGGGGTTTGTTTTTAAACGATTTCAGAAAATTCCAAACATTTTAAAAATGCAAAAAAAATCGAATTTTTGAAGGTTTAAAGGTGATGGTCCCCTTAAGGGCTTTTAGGAGTCTTACTTTGTCCCAGAATACTACATTTTACATGTGACAAATTATTTTTTTTCGTTCTCACACACTCATCAAATTAGAATAAAATTTTTACCAGCAAATGCTTTACCTCTTCAAAATATATATATATATATATATATATTTTAGATTATAGAAAATAATATTTAATACTAAAAAATATTCATAAGTTTGATTCATACTTTAAAATCAAAATTTCATTCATACTCTCTACTTGGAGGATTCTAATAAAGGTATAGGTTCTAGAAAAAAAATTCTACTTATTACGAAAAAGAATGCGGTGTATATTGAATTTACAGTTTGTTCCATAAGAGCGTGTAACTTCGTCAATAAATGGCTCGTAGATACCTGCATAATAGCCCGTGTTCTTCAAACATTAGAGAAGAATGCTTTATGGTTATATTTTTTATTCGATTTGTTTTGTTGTGTTTAACCCTCCGAGTGGAACACATCTAGAAAAAAATTCTCCAGTGGTCAAAGAGTTCTATGATTTTTATCTTCACCCTTTGTTGACTAGAATGAAATATGGAAAACCCACTGTAGTTATTGTCTCGTTACTATAAATAGATATTATAGATTGTTAATTTTTAATACACAAAAAGCTCTTCAAGACTGGAATATTATTCCATAAGAAATAATGGATTCTAAAAGTACAAATAAAAATATTCTTTGAGAGACTTATTTATATTTTTTTACGAAAGTCATCCAATATATTTAAGGTGTGCAATTAGAGATACATCTGTTACTGCAAACAAAATACTTCGAAATAGAGATTTACAAAGCCATGAAAAGCTATCAGCGTCTTTGTGCATCAGGTGATAGGGTTGCATCCCTCAAGAAATGTCAGTGAAAGAGGGGTGCAGTTCCTAAACAATAGACCTGACCCTCCTACCTCAAAATTCCATGGGGGAAAGCACTGGCAAAAATGTACATTGCGTCATTTTTGGAGCGTTTTTAGAGGTCGAAAATTGTACGTTTTGAAGTCATCATCGGTTTGGAGGAAATGTACGTGCGAACCGCTTAGAAGGATAAATCAACAAATCCAAAGTGAGTGCCGCGTATGCGAGCCGTTTTGAGGCAGTGTTTCTGTGTAACCATTCAAAAGGACCAAAAATGTCTTGTGCAGCTGCATCCCGGTACGTGAGAAAGTCGGAACCGTTCGTCAAGAAGTGGGTAGCACGTTATAAAGAGGTACAAAATGTTGACGACCTACCAGAAAGGGGTAAACGCCGCTCAACGTCAAAATCGAATGATAAAGTGATTCTTGCATAATCGATAATAATGGGGACTGGACAACTAACTAGGTGAAATGCATTTCAGTTTAATATGTATACTACACAGTGCAAATGTATTTTTAATTAATTCGTTTGTATTTTCAGAGAAACAGACGACACGCTCTTATGGAACAGGCTGTATAGTAGTTTAACAAGATTAATACATTTTCATTGAATATGATTCAGAAAAAAGGTAATATTTTTTAAAAGTGTAGGCAAATATAAAAAGGGATTATTTAACGTGTCAATTAATTTAAGGTATAAGTTATATTCAGTTTGTTATGTAGAATACCTACCAAATTTCATCAATATATGTTATATAGTTTTTGAAATGCAGTGCACAAAAAAGTAAAATTTTAGAAAATGAGAAAAATGCAATTAAAGATAAACATGCTCCCCTTTAACTGTAAAAGTGCAGTTATACATTTAATCGTTACTCCAGTTCTATTTCTTCTTCTTCTATAGCACTACAGCCTGTTACAGGCCAAGGCTGTCCCAAGCAGTTTTTTCCAGCCGTTCCTATCTGCAAGACTCCTCCAGTTTCCCCTTTTGACAGTGGTTAAGTCCCTCTCTACTGAGTCAAGCCACCTAATTGGTGGTCTTCCTCGTTTCCTCTGTCCCATGGGATTAATGAAAGTGAGCTGTTTTACTGGGTTTATGTCATCGAGTCGGAATAGGTGTCCAAGCCATCGCAGTCTATTGATTTTTATGACTTTAACAACATGAGGTTGCTTATATTTTTTATAAATTTCAAAACTGAATAAAGATCTCCAAAAATTATTCTCTTGAACTGCACCAAATATTTTTCTTAAGATATTCCTTTCAAAATCCAGCAATTCAGTTCTATTTGGAATTTCGAAAAAAGAGTGGTATCAAAATGAACAGAAAAGCTTGTAGTTTAATATAAAATAAATCGAAAAATAAAAATTATTGTAGTTTTAACAGTCTTGTGATCCCTTAACAGTGCACAGACATTTTGTAATTAACTGGATTTTTGCAGTTTTTATACATTGCCATTGTTGTAAATGTCACTCTGTTTAAAGAAACAGACGTCGAACTCTAATGGATTGTAATTTATTTAGTACTTTAGATGTCTTGGCGTTAAAGTGCAGGCTTGACAAATAACACAATATACAGTACTTGAAATTTAAGTAAAACCGCTCACAATAAAAATTTCATAAACTGTAAAACAGGAACTCTGTAAACTTGAATAAAACTCGGTAAAGAATAAAACTCGATAAAGAATAAAACTCAGTAAAAACAACTCAGTCTTTCAGAACGGCACTCTATCATCACGTTAACTCATAAGGCTGAATCTCGTCATGCAAGCTAGTTGCAATTACTCCAAAACCTTGAATACAGCCCCACACAGGAAGATTTGACAACAGTACTCCCTGGGCCAAGCCCTCTAGTACTGAGTTTGCTATCATTGGTAATGCATCCATCTATGAATACTTTGTTGGCAATAAAAATTACAGAAGCAAAAAGTATAAGGGTATGGGGAGAACGGTAGAAAATGCTTGAGTTTAGATGACAATTAAACACATTAGGTGAATAAAAAGAGAGTAAAGTAGAAATACTTGTGCTTCAAGGAGCGCAATACTAATCAATTAGGGTACTGCAACGTAGCCCAAAATCAGAAGACAGTGAATTTTTTTTTTTTTAATTAAAACTGAGAAAAACATTAAGAACAAATAAGGTCCCGAAACTGCAACACGAGGCCACAGTTGAGATCCAAACATCTAAAAGAATTCCACCAATAGGAATGCAACCCCACTACTCCCCGTCGGCATAAATACTGACTATCACCACCTCTCTGTACCTCAAAAATTTGAACAGTATCGCCATCTATAGGGAAAAAACTAAAAACTAGAACAGCCATAGTAAACAACTTGTTACCAAATAATACTTGCGAAATCAAAATAGGATTTTAAAATACACGTGTTTATTATTTTAATTTTAGAAGTACAACTCGACAAAACGAATTTTTTTTAAAAAAATGAGCAATCCAGCTACTGGCATGGATGTTCATAGCTGTTCAAAATTGGATTTAAACAGTAAGTCACGGTCTCATTCACCCATGTGTAGTTAAATAATATACCATAGCATTTCAGGAAAATTTTACTAAAATAAATATTCGTTCATTTTAAATCGAGGTTTTATAAACGTGATTAAGGTCCTGTTTCAAGTCAAACGCTCTCCTATCTCACCTTCCATCCGCAAATTTGCGGAGTTAAACACGTTTCGGGTTTGGTTTGAAAAGCTACGGACATCTATGCCACATTGGGAATTGAACTTCGAACCCCCATGGTAGCATGTATGTTCATAGATGTTCGGAATCGGCTCTTATCAGGTTCCGGTCTCATTAGGCCTTGTGTTGCAAAAGCAGACAGTAGCTTTCCAAAGCAAACCCAACCAAACCCGGAACTTCCTTATCTCTGTAAATTTGTGGAAGGGAGGTGATACACGAGAGATACTCATTTGACTTGAATTTGGCACAAAATCTAGACTTAAAATGGTTACACATATTTATTTAACATACATTAGTAATGTTAACCATTTCCCGCCAGCTTTCGGGCCTTTACTGATTTGCACGTACGCCGTACGAACAATCTGATTTCAATTTCGCTTGCACTGTTTCGGCCGTATTTTTTCCAATTTTAGTAACAAATTATTCGTATAGACGTCCAGTAAATGATAGTTTGCAGTTTATTGTATTTTCTACTCTGATTAGTTCAAAAGCGAGGGTTTTTTTTCGCATGTTTTGTATCAGAAGAAGAATTGTTATACTTCACTGTATAGCGTTCTGGTTATATTTTACTAACCACCTGATAACTTTATTGATATAAGAGTTGAATAATATATTTTTACTTTTAAATAATGGATAATTCAGAGCGTATGGACTAATTTCTTGTGATTCGAACTGTGACTCGGAGTCAGAAACTGAATTATCTGTAAATGATAGTAACGAAAGTTTACTAAATGACTTGGATAGTAGTAATTCTGATAGTAGTACAGATGGAATCAATCAAGACAATTTTTTAAAATTAATTCTGATAATCCTTCGGATCCGCCTCCTAGATTTGCTTTCACTGGAATTCCAAAGATTAACTTGGATATCCATGAGACTAAAGGTAAACTTCAGTTCTATGATGCTTTCATAGAAAGAAAAAAAGTTGTAATAAATGCTTAAAAATATTAGAAATGTTAATTTTAATAACATAGCTTTACTTAAAAATATAAAATTAACAAAAAAATGCATTAAAAAAATGTGACGTTTTTTTGACCGAATTCTGGAAAAAAAATTAAACTGTCAAAGGGTTAATAACTTCTTCGTAGAAATATGTAAAATGTTAAATAACAAAGAACATTCTTCAAAACAAAGAAAAATTTAATTGAATTTAATTGATTTTCAAAATTTTTAACGCAATTAACATTTTAATGTATGTGTGTATATTTTTTTAAACTCTAATTACAAAAAAATGTTTTATTAAATTCATCAGACTTAATATTTTATTAAAAATCATTAAAAATAAGTTTCTATGTTTGTTTTCTGCCATAACAAAATTATTTTCTACATTAATTTCGTTCAAACAATGAAAAATTGTCAGTTATTGTCGTTTTTTGTATATCCGTATTACAAAAGATTAGTTATTAAGCATAATTATTTAATTTTTTTAATCTAAAATTTTTAATCTAGTAAATAAGCAATATTAACATTAGGGTTTTACAAACATCGTGTCATCTAAAATAAAATTGAGAGTAATAAATTGAAATAAAATGAAATAAGCGTAAAATAAATTGCAGTTGTTTTAGAAAAATCATTTAGACTCATAAAGTAATATGAATTAAGTATCAAAAGAAATATATAAAACTAGTTTAATATGTAAAAAAAATAACCTCAATGAAATCATGCATAGAGTATTTCGAAATTCTGCAGAATTGATTTTGTTCTGCTAATTTTTATTTTCTATTTTATTTTTCAATTTTTTATTTATTCTTTTGAGTTCTGTGTTCACTCTTTATTAATTAAACAGAGATTAAGCGGATGTTAGATTTAAATTAACATGATAAAAATGATGCTTTTCAAATAAAAAAAGAATATTTTTTAAACAGAAATAGTTCAATTTAATGAAAATCAATCACGAGACATAAAATACAAATTATCTTTTTAAATATTATAGGAAACGAAAATAAATTATTACAAAACAATTATTATATATGTCAATGGATATTTTTTTCCAATTTTTCGATCCATGTTGGAAATTAAAACTAGCAAAAAAAAAAATTCCTACGAAGTGCATTAATATTTTTTATCCAAAATATTTTTAACGTTTTTTGAAAATTATCTTTTTAAATATTAAATGAAATAACAACAAGCTATTACGGAACAGTTATTAAATGGGAAGTTAATGGATAACTTTTTTCAAGTTTTCGATCCATATTTGAATATAAAACTGGTAAAAAAAAATCCTACAGTATGCATTAATATTTTTTATCCAAAATTATATTTTAAAGTTTTTGGAAAATAATCTTTTCAAATATTAAATGAAACAAAAATCAATTATTACGGAACAGTTATTAAATAGAACTTAATAGATACTTTTTTCAATTGTTAAATCTATATTAGAAAATAAAACTAGTAAAAAAAAACCTAGAGAGTACATTAATATTTCTTTTATCCGGAACAATGTTTCTAAAGTTTTTGAAAAATTATCTTTTTAAATATTAGATTAAACAAAATCAAATTATTACAGAACAGTTATTAAATAAAAAGTTGATAGATAATTTTTTCATGTTTGTAATCTTTATTGGGAAATAAAACTAGTAAAAAACCTACAAAAGTACATTAATATATTTTTAATCAAAATTATTTTCTAAATTTTTGGAAAATTATCTCTCTAAATATTAAATGAACCAAAAACCAATAATTACGGAGCAATTTTTAAATAGAAGTTAATATATACTTTCTTCAATTGTTAAATCTATGTTGGAAAATAAAACTAGTAAAAAAACCCTAAAGAGTACATTAATATTTCTTTTATCTAGAATAATATTTTTAATTTTTTTAAATTATATTTTAAAATATTAAATTAAACAAAATCAAATTATTACAGAGCAGTTATTAATAAGAAGTTAATAGATAATTTTTCCATGTTTGTAATCTTTATTGGAAAATAAAACTAGTAAAAAAAACCTACAGAGTACTTTAATATTTTTTAAACAAAATTATTTTTTATAATTTTTGAAAAATTATCTCTCTAAATATTAAATGAAACAAAAACCAATTATTACGGAACAGTTATTAAATGAAATTAATGGATAACTTTTTTCAAGTCTTGGATCCATATTTGAATATAACAGTTGGGCTCAAAAGTTCATAGGCTAGCAATGAAAAAAAACTTTTTGATAAAATTTGATTTTATTATTTAATGTAGTTGCCTTCAAGGGTGATACAACGATTATAGCGGTCATAGAATTTTTCGATAAAATTTTTATAGTACAATTTGCCTTTAGTCTCAAAATAGGCCTCAGTTCCGGCGATTACTTCTTCACCGGCGCTAAATTTCTTTTCAGAGAGCATTCTCTTGAAGTCTGAGAACAGGAAAAAGTCGCTGGAGACGAGATCTGGAGAATACGGTGGATACAGAAGCAATTCGAAGCTCAATTCATGTAATTTTGCCATCTTTTCCTTGACTTGTGACACGGTGCATTGTCTTAATGAAAAAGCACTTTCTTCTTCTTCAAATGTGGCCGTTTTTTCTCGATTTCGTCCTTCAAACACTCTAATAACGCTATCTAATAGTTGCTGTTAATGGGTTTTCTATTTTCGAGACAGTCGATGAATATTATACCATGCTTATCCCAAAATACTGAAGCCATAACCTTGCCAGCCGACTGTTGTGATTTTCCACAATTTGGAGTTGGTTCATCCCATACAGTCCACTCGGCTGACTATCAATTGGACTCCGGTGGGAAATGACAGAACCCTGTTTCATCCATTGTCACAAATCGAAGCATAAATTCGGGTTTATTGACTAAACAACTTCAAACACAGTTCAGAATCATTAATTCGTTGTAGTTTTTGGTCGATTGTGAGCACGCGCGGCACCTACTTTGCACAAAGCTTTCGCATACCCAAATATTCATTCACGATATATCCAATCGTTCTTTGATATGTTTAGAGTCTCAGATATCTCAATCACCTTCACTTTACGATCACTCAAAATTATTTTGTGGACTTTTTTTATGTTTCCGTCTGTAACAGACTTTTCGGGGTGTGCACTGCGTGCATTGTCCTCGGTGTTCATTTCGCCTAGTTTAAAATTAGCAAACCACTTCTCAACGCTTGATTATCCTAAAGAAGAGTGCGAACAATATTTATCAAGCCAAGCCTTTGGTTTAACAGTATTTGTTTTCGCTAAAAAGCAATGCTTTACTAACCACACAAAATTCCTTTTTATCCATCGTTTTCAAACTAACAGAAGTTGCTTCACTCAAAATACTATATCTCACAAACTAATAGTTCGACAGCTGTCAAATTTATACACGTGTCTTTCAAAGGTTAGAGCTAACTAAAAATTATATGGATTTAATAAAAGTAGCGCCATCTAAGTGTCAGCGTATGAACTTTTCAGCCCAACTGTTAAAACTAGTAAAAAAACATCTTACAGAATGCATTAATATTTTTTATCCAAAGTAATATTTTAAAGTTTTTGGAAAATTAACTTTTTAAAGGAAACAAAAACCAGTTATTCCGGAACAGTTATTAAATGGAAGTTAATAGAAATTTTTTTTCAGTGTTAAGTCTATATTAGAAAATAACATTAGTAAAAAAAAGGATACAGAGTACATTAATATTTTTTAACCAAAATGATATTTTTAAAGTTTTTGGGAAAATTATCTTTCTAAATATTAAATGAAACAAAAACAAATTATTACGGAGCATTTATTAAATACGAAGTTAATAAATGTTTTTTTCAAGCTTTCAATCGATATTGGAAAATAAAACTAGTGAAAAAAATATCCTACAGAATGTATTAATTTTTTTATTTATCCAAAATGATATTTTCCAAGTTTTTCGAAAACAATATTCCTTTTTTTTTTGTCGAAAATAACTCATCCATAGAAACAAATGCACTTGGATAATGCCTTACCCCCACTTCAAATTCAATAGAATATATTTTGCTGTACGGAATAAACAAAACACTTTTGTAGCTTCAAAATAATTTCTGGGGACTAAAGAAAAGTAAGAAAGAACTCCAGATATTTCGTATTAAATTTTCAAGTATATATTTTATCAGACTTTGCAAGCTCATTTTTATTTTGGGTCAAAGAGTTTTACAGTTATTTTCCTTATTCGTTGGGTAAGTTTCAAGATACAAGAACCAGTCTATTCTCGAAAAGCTCCGAAATTTTGAAGAGAATATTTCTCAAAAGCTTCCACGGAGAGGAAAATATTGTTCAATATATCTAATGTCTGCTGTTTAAGAAAAACTTTTTATTTGGGTAAGATGTTGGTTCTCAGAAATAGTTTTTTTTTCTTGAAGAATTCTTTGCAAACTAGGTTGTGTTTGAACACTATAGTTCATAATATTTTTAGTAAAGAGTATTTATTTATAGTGTCTCATTGGTTCGACATGTTTTATGAAAGGTATATAAAAGTAAACTTATGTACGTTTGTAATAACCATAAATTTCTTTAGAGTACATTCTAAAAAGTGACTGTAAGAGGTAAAAAGGATTGAAAATAGTTCTGTAATAAAACGAAATGAATAAAGAATAACATCAATATTTTATTGCTTTATATACTATTTTATTTCTATTTCATTTAATATTTTATTTTTATTTCGTTTAATACTTATTTTAAAATTAATATTTTGTTTTTTATTAACCCCTTCCCTGTTTCGGGCCTTTACTGATTTGCCCGTACGGCGTATGGGCAATCTGATTTCTATTTCGCTTGCACTGTTTCAGTTGTATTTTTTCCAATTTTAGTAACAAACTATTCGTATAGATGACGATAGTTGTCCAGTAAATGATAGTTTGCAGTTTATTGTATTTTCTACTCTGATTGGTTCAAAAGCGAGGGTTTTTTCACATGTTTTGTATCAGAAGACGGATTGTTATCTTTCAATGTATAGCTTTCTGGTTATATTTTACTAACCGCCTGATAATTTTATTTCTGTAAGAGTTGAATAATATATTTTTACTTTTAAATAATGGATAATTCAGAGCGTATGGAGCTAATTTCTTGTGATTCGAACTGTGACTCGGAATCAGAAACTGAATTATCTGTAAATGATAGTAGCGAAAGTTTACTAGATGACCTGGATAGTAGTGACTCTGATAGTAGTACAGATGGAATCAGTCAAGCAAGACAATTTTTTTAAATTAATTGTGATAATTCTTCGGATCCGCCTCCTAGATTTGCTTTCACTGGAATTCCAAAAATTAACTTGGATATCGAGGAGACTAAAGGTAAACTTCAGTTCTATGATGCATTCATAGAAAGAAAAAAAGTTGTAATAAATGTTTAAAAATATTAGAAATGTTAATTTTAATAACATACGTTTACTTAAAAATATAAAATAAACAAAAAAAGCCAATAAAGAATGGGACAATTTTTTGACCGAATTCTGGAAAAAAAAATTAAACTGTCAAAGGGTTAATCAATGTTACCCCTTTGCCTGTGATCCAGTTGGCATCTTTTGGCTAATTTATTTGTTGCCACCCAAGATCATAAAATCGCCAATTCGGGGTATGGCATGATTTCCCACCCTTATTTTTTGCTTGTAAATCTCTATCAAAACCTTATTTAACTATGGTGTCAATCTTGCAGGCATGGTTGTCTCTATCTAGCAATCTTAGACCTCCCTGAAGAGTTATAAACCATTCCTTAACTTTCATCAGACTTCTTTGATCCTCTCTTGTTAACTAGCATTGAGCATGTATGAGGCTCGATTCAAATATATCAACTAATTTCTTACCACTTTCTTATATTTTTATATAATTGAATTACCTCATTATAACCTAATAAGCAACATAAATATATAAAAAATAATTATATTTTAAAAATTCCTTTGCCATAAACGAAAAAATATTCTTGTTTTTCTCCGGAAGAGTATGAAAACATTATGGAACTGACATTGAACTTTTCAATATCCTTACGTTATTAAACAGTATCAGTGTCAGAATTCGGGTGTCGTTTGAAAAGAGAATACCCTGTAAAAAATATTTTAAGAATTCTACCAGAGTCAAGGAAAAGCAACAAAATACTTTATTTCGTGCGAACGATTACAGTCAAGCTAACTGCTGCCATGTTGAATAACAGCGCCGTTAATATTTTACATTTGGGCAGCATCATTTCATTTCAGTTGAAATCTTTTCATTCTCAACACCTCCTCAACTTTGAACTCAGGGGGGTTCAGCAAACTATAAAAGCATATATTATCAATCATTAAATAACTTCAAAATAAAGACAAGTTAGTCAATTGCACTTTAACAGATTCTTACATCATGATTCAAGAAATTTTAACCTGAAAAATACAATCCGATAGTTAAAATTTAATCAAATTAAAGTGACCTTAATACAAAACAATAAAACGTAACATGTAAATGCTCTAGAAATAGAGGAAATTTTAATATAACGATATTTTATACTTAATGTAAACCAATTAAAGCAAACATAATAAACTTTAAATTTTAGATCTAAAATTAGAATACGAAATACAACAGTAAATTAAAGAAATAGTCCAAATACATAACAGTATTACCTGCCTAAAAAAATTAGTCCAAACAATTTTAACTACATTATTTTTAAAGCAGTTTTAAATGAAGAAAATATATAATTCAAAATATAAAATTTACATTCAGTTCTGGAGTTCCAAATTGTACAACAATTGTACAGATCTTTTGATAACTGATGATTCTGTTTTTACTTTGCAAGCCCTCACCTTGCCGTCTCTTCCAGGAAATAACTTAAGAATTCGCCCCTATTTCCAAACATTTCGGGGAAGATAATCACCTTTGATCAAAACATTATCATTGACTTTAAACTGGGGAATATACCCATCATTGTTCGAAAAGGCTCTTCTGTTACCCTTTGCAACGATCTATACTTGCGAAACTGAGTTTGATGTATATAGCAGGTGGTTGTGCAAGGGTTCCACGGAATTCCGGGATTTTTTAAATTTTCCTTCCGGGTTTCAAAATAATCATATTTTGCAGGTTGAAAATATCTACCGTGGCAGTTTAATTCAAAAAGAAAAAAAAATTCTTAAAGGCTTCTTGTAGTATTTTACAACAGTCAGTCCAGCAATCGGGGGGTGGGTAGAACAGAAGAGGTGATTTACAAATTAGAATATTGAAGAAACTTCTGATTTGAATCTGTTTTAAACATTTTTGATTGGGAAACTTAAGTACTTGTTTCTATTAATAAAATTATTTAGTTTCTGGTGTATTTCATATTTAGATACTTGTTTTTGTATTATATAAATCAAAATAATTTTTTTATTTACAGCGAGCGCAAGTTTAAAAATTACCATTTTCAACAAAATGCATTTAAATTTTTTTTATAGCTTCCTTAAAAGCTACAATATTAAATGCAATGATTTTCTCGTTTTGAGGATTCTAATTCTAATTTCAAAGGGGTTTGTTTTAAATGATTCCAAAATATTCAAAGACTTTAAAATTATGAAAATTTAAAAATCTAATTTTTGAAGGTTTAAAGGTGATGCGTCTTCTTAATCGAACTTTCTTATTTAATATCATTACACACACTATTCTATGATGCAATTAGAAGATATTTCTAGAAATATGAAATCTAAATTAGTTTTTTATTAACATTTCAAACACTATATCGTCGATTAACTTTAAAGAATGTTTTATTTTCTCCTTCCTCCTCTCTAAAAAATGGCCGACTGATTAGGGTACTAATATTCGTGGTTTCGAATCCCACTGTGTCATGGATGTTCGTAGCCGTTCGAAATCGGCTTAAAGCAGTAGGTCCCGATCATATTTTACCATGTGTTGCAAAGTAGTGGACCATATAACTACAAACCAAACCATTTCTAAAATAATAATAATTATTATTATTATCAGAGATTAAGTATAATGTTCAAAGTTATAATTTTTAGAAAAAAGAAATTATTGTTTTTAAGTTGATAAAATATTTAAAAGAATTGCTAATCTTAGATGGAATAGTCAGTAATACTATAAAACCATGAGTAATACTATAAAAGTTTGAAAAAATTAGCGAGTTTTCTTCATTACATGAAAAACACTTAATTATATTTTCAATCGCCATTGGCATTATTCAGTATAAAATACTTTTTTATTTCAGAATAAAATGTTTTTACTTAAATACGCAATGGGTAATGTTTAATAAGTTGTTAAGATATGATACAAATGGCATATTTCTATATATTTATATTTATTTCTAATTATTTATTCTTATTTATATTTATTTATTATATTTATTTCTTTTTCAAATTTTACTAGGGCATAAAAATATTATGCATCATTACAATATTACTATTGATTTTTTAATTCATATTTTAGTTATCTCTACATTTTCATTTAAATTTATTTATTAATAAAAAATACAATGGAAATAATAGAATTATTAATTCACTAAAAGTTATAGTTCGAAATAAACCAGAATTACTGTTATCAATTTGTTATATATCAATTGCAAACTTTATCAATAAAGTATATTTTTTTCTGTTTCTAATATATATTAATACTTAAAAATTTGTTAAAGTAATATTATAATTGTTTTGGCTACAGTATAAATATCAAACATATATTCGTGTTGAAATTAATTCATAAATGCAAAATATATAGAAATACTAAGATTATTAATGTACTAAATGTTATAGTAGGAAAAAACCAGAATTAAAGCTATCAATTCTTTACATATCAAATGCAAACTAAGTCCTCTAAGTCAACATTTTTTTTTTGTTTCTAATATATATAAACACTTAAAAATGTTTGTACTAATTTTATTCTTATTTTTGCTACAGTATAAATATTAAACATAGATTCATGTTGAAAATAATTTATTAATACAAAGGCAATGGAAATAACATAATTATTAATGCTCTAAAAGTTAAAGTAAGAAAAAATCAGAATTATTGTTATCAATTCTTACATATTAATTGCAAAAGTTGTCAACAAAGTATATTTTCTTCTGTTTCTAATATGTAAAAACTAGTAATTTTATTTTTGCTACAGTTATAAATATCAAATATAAATTCCAGTCGAAATTAATTCATAAATGC